>CM070876.1:79518620-80118620 GCA_036365515.1 Torymus aiolomorphi
CAACTTCGAAAGCTTCCGAGCAATAGTGAACGCTTTCATTCAAGTGCGCGGTCTCTCTCTCTCTCTCTCTCTCTCTCTCTCGCTCTCTCTGCCATACAGTACAAATGGTGGATCTAGTTCCGCTACGGAGCGGAGGATAGCGGAACTAGATTGTAATGTAGAGAGAGGGGGGAGGGAAAAGAGAGAGAGAGAGAGAGATTTGTAACGCTTACCAGTCAAGCCTTTGGCTTGACTATGCAATGTAAACACGGTAGAAGGTCCATAGCCACTTGTTAGTGCTACTAAACCGGTTGTCGCTTTGCATCGGTGACGTAAGATCGGCGGGATAATGCGCGCGAAAGACAGAGAAGTGGCGATATATCCGTTGGTCGTAGTGACCGAGCGAGTCATCGTGAAAGACAGAGATAGAAAAAGAGATCGAGACAGACTGACTGGCCAAGTGAACGTATACGCTCAAGAAAATTTCGCAGTAGCGTAGTCGCAAGATTATCTCGCGACGGCTTCTCTGACATCAGTTATAATCACAATAAAAGGAGCACCTGCTATATTTACGATCAATATTACCATTTCATTTATTTTATTTTATTATTTGTAAAATATATATATACTATCTACAGTCCACTACTGGTCCTCAGTTATGGATTTTACAAATAATAATAATAATATATATATATATATATTTATGTTTTATGTTAGTTTCCAGGACATTCCAGATGTTTAACGTTGGTTTCGGGGACATTTGTTAGTTTTGGGGACAGTCCCTGAATCTACATATGTTTAACGTCAGTTTTGAGGACATCGGCCCCCATAAGAGACATTATTTCTTTAGTCACGTATAGGTATACAGTAACATGGGGTCCTGGGAACTAACGTTATACAAGTTTATATATATATATATATATATATATATATATATATATATATATATATATATATATATATATATATATATATATATATATATATATATATATATATATATATATATATATATAACTGTAGATAGTATATGACGCAGAATCTTCAATTGAATCAGCATATCACCAATGTACTAAAAGGACGATTTTCGCGTCATAAGTCCCTCTCAATGGAGTTGCACCAGTAACCGATGAAAATATTGCTCTTTAATCTATTTCTACTTCTAATGCTGCACCCAATTTTACATTCGCTTTTGAACGTATTCACGATTCATACATTCGTTTGTGTTTTAGTCCGACATATATATAGACATCATACACACTCGCGCGCACATCTACACATGCATACACATTTGAAGTCTCGCAACCGCTGTTGAGTAACTACAACTTTTCACTTCGTAAAAAGCTTAAAAATGAAAAAAGAAAGAAATGCATTGGGAATGACTTACTTTAAAGCACTTGGCCATTAATAATCTTCAATAACGGAGAAAACCGTCGTTTTATTTAAAAAAATTGCAAACTTATTTAGCTAATACTAACATTGCGGAACTCGATTTAAGTGGACGTATAATCGAATTTCAAACGGTAGTTGGTTATTAGACAGTAAGCCTGCATTTTCTTATTTTAAGATCATGAAGTTGTTTTAACATACTCGCCTTTTCGTACTTTTCAAACTTCAACCATTATTCCCTTCTAAAACACCTGAGCTTGTTTTTATTTCTCTTACAAACTGATAAGTCGCTAATGAAACTAGCTTTTCAATCAGGTCCTCGAAATTTCAGAAATAACTTACATACGTTCTTTGTAGTTCTAAATTATTTTTTACATATTTCATTTTCGAGGTAATAATAAAGTCAGAAATACTATTCATTAGCTATAGTAGGCTTTTGATTCAATCTCTTATTCTGCTAGTGAGATTCATTTGATAAATATATGTGCAAATCCGCGGACTACAGACAACAACTGGGGTACAAAAACGAAAAAAATTTTTTTTCAGGGCACACCTACCACATAAGGTTTTTTCGATTCTTTGGGGGTCCCTAAACATGAAAATACTCGTGTACACTCATTATCCGTTGCCAAACTTTTTTGCCGACAAATCAAATTTTCTTATGGAAATTTAACATGGGAAAAATGGACGAAAAGTAGTCATTGATGATTAACCAGTAGCAAACTATTGAAGAGGCCAAAACAAATTCCACAAAAAAGCGATTAAAGTTGAAGAATAGCGTTTTAATTTGAGATGAGAGTCGTTAAAATCGGTCGATTCTGTGCAAAGCTACGTGAAGTTGAAAACGGCGAAAAATGACAAAAATTTAAAGAATTACGTGGGTTTGAAAAAATCGCTCATTTTCGTCATTATTCGCCATATTCAAATTCACGTAGCTTTGCACAGAATCGACCGATTTTAACGATTCTCATCTCAAATTAAAGCTCTATTCTTTAACTTTAATCGCTTTTTTGTGAAATTTGGTTTGGCCTCTTCAATAGTTTGCTATTGGTTAATCATCAATGACTACTTTTCGTCCATTATTCCCATGTTAAATTTCCATAAGAAAAATTGATTTCGTCAGAAAAAAGTTTGGTACCGGATAATGAGTGTACACGAGTATTTTCATGTTGGGGGACCCCCAAAGAACCGAAAAAACCTTATGTGGTAGGTGTGCCCTCAAAAAAAATTTTTTCCGTTTTTGTACCCCAGTTGTCTGTAGTCCGCGGATTTGCACATATACTAACAAAAAGGGTGCACACCCTCCGGGAAACGAATTTTAATGAGGAGTCTTCTAAGCCCTTTTTCTTGACATACGGACCATATTATCTGAGATATGACTGATTTTATTAAGAAATTTTATCTCTTCTTTTGACTTTGACTTTGCAAGTACTTATGTTACAAAAACGTGCAAAAAATATTACAAAAGTCGACAGAGAAATCTAGAATTTAAGCTTTGTTTTCTTATAATGTATTCATTCTTCAAGAAATTCTAAGCAATGAAAGATGACGTCTGGATACGGTTAAAATACCACCCAAACCCTGATCGAATTTCCCTATCGAAAATGGCCAGTAACTTAATAAATGGCTAGTAAAAATAGCTAATTTCTGTATAGTGATAAAATGATTTTCTCGGTCATATTCTCTATTTAATGGAGATAACACAACCTTAAAATATTTCCACTAAATTTTCTCTGTAATTTTGTCTTGTATTAAAAAAAAAAAATATTAAAAAAAGCTTGCTAACGAAGATGTAAAAACGAACTATTGATATTTAATTCGTTTATAGTACTGTTTCAGGGGATACTAACAAAAACAATGATTTTTCTGTTTGATTCTGTCTCTCTCACTCCTCGCCATAATAACAAGCCTCTTATTAGCCATTTCCTGACAAAAAAACTGGCCAACTTTAATATCATTTAAATACTCATAAATAAGCTAATGTAAATTTATGAAAAACCTTATTCTATTATTCTGTTTATTAAATGGCGAATATGATCGGAAAAATCGTTTCATCGATTTGATAAAAATGGCCATGTTAGGTGACTAGTTTTTTACGATTATTGGTAAAACTAGCTATTTATTAGACAAATAATGGAATTCATTTCCACCAGAGTAACATCGGTAAAAACGAAGAGAAATTTTTAACCGTTTTCTTATGCTATCTTTGATTGCTTATAATTTCCAAACTGAAATCATTTTTTGGGTAAAAATTGCTAGTTTGAACCAAAATGTTAAGAAATGGATTCCAGCTTTTTACCATAAGTGTAACACTTTTTTCAACCTACATTACACATTTGTTGACCGCAAAAATCGACAATATTTTGTACAACCTATTAATTTCGCATTTTAATGCTAGTTAAAATAATCAATCGTCAAAGCCATTAAAGATCTACTACAATAAGCGATTTGTTATGGCGATGAGTATGAGAGAGATAGAGTCACATGGCAAAATAACGATTTTTGTTTATATCTTATAATAAGCTGGAAATAGTACAAAGACTGCTAAATTTTGTTTAAATCCCGGTAAACTATCTCTTAAGATTATAAGTCTTACAATATGCGATTAAATTGTTATGAAATTTTAATGTGAAGATTTTGAGGATTTTAGAGATTTTGATTTTTTATTTTTCCCATAAAATAGGAGAAGTTGATTGAAGAAAGCGTTGTATCTAATAATTAACGATTTCCAATGGCCAGTTTCCAATTGATAGGGATAAAGCTTAAATTTACAATCATTTTTGATCGTTTGTGTATCTTAAATACTTGCAAGTTCACAGTCAATAAAAGAAACATAACTTTTTAATCGAATTAATAAAGCACATTTGAGATTAGATAACGAATATCTCGAGATAAAGGACCTATGAGATTATGAATTACGAATACTGGTCTCCAGTTTTAGATAGCAGAAACCGATTCCCAAAGCCCGTTGAAACCTGTTTCCCGGAAGTTGTGGATTTGTCTTGTAAGTTCTCAAATAGTGGCGAGGGTAATAGGAACAAACAAAGCAAAAGTATGCAAGAATTGTCATGTTTAATATCTCCATCCGAGAGACAATTAAAATAGTTATGTTACAGATATCAAATGCTAGAAGGTAAAAGGAATGTGTTAGATAAACTATATTTTTGGAAGTGGTGTTAATTCATCAGAAGAAGAATAGCATATTGTTTTTCTTCATCGCAGAACTGGAACATTAGTTCGAGTAACAGGATTTGGTCAAGATGCAAATGACATTGATGGAAAATTAAGGAAGATTCGCTTTCTATTACTGACTGATTTTAGCCTAAAGATCCTTTAGCATTGAAGAAGCAGGTCACTAAAGCAATTTCCTAATGAAATCTCCTTGACTACCTCTCTTAGCAGCCACCTTGGCGCACTCGTTTTCTTCATCTCTGTATTTTAATAATCGAAGGTTACTTAAGAGCCAAGAAGCTCTTTCTCTCTAGTCAATCTTTTATGAGTTCTCGATAATGCATGGATCGCATGACGCCCGAATCCGTCGTCCTTGACTGGAGACTAGAGTGTGGCTGCGCTCTAGTCATAGTCGTCCACACTCGGTCTTTCCTTCGCGGTAGAGCGATTAGACAATCTAGTCTGACTATGTTACTTTTCGACTAAGAAACGATAAAAAAGACAGGCTATGAACGCCATTGGCGTAAGGTAAAGATGTGACGCGGGCAAGCTAACGATTTTCAGCATTAAGAATGGGTAATTTAAGGACCGACCCTCCCCTTTTCAAAATATCTCGCTTCTTCACTATGGGAAATCGTTATTCAAATGCTGACTGAAGAATTATAACTTCTCGCTTCAGCTATATTCAATTTCCTGCGGGCGTGTTTAGAGACGCTGGTAATTCCTACTGAATTACCACTCGTTGCGTTTATTGTAATAATTAAAGCGCGCGCACGCAGGCATTAGTCGTAATCACGCTTTCGTAACTCGTGCCTGACAAATCTGTCGGAGATCCTTCACAAGTCATCATCAAGATGCCCGGTCGAGACCAAAAAGCTGGGCTCCAGCAAAAACTTCCTCGTTTCTCTCTCTTCTCGGGAGATTCATTAAGCAGTTCATTTTTTAAAGTCGGCGCTCTGTAATTTCCGGTCACGACTCGCAACAAATAGAAGACGCGCCTAGGCAAAGCAGAAATAACTTAAGTCCCGATGCTAGCCGATCGGCAAAGTGATTTTTTATCGATGCCCGTAATAAGAGAGAGAGAGAGAGAGAGAGAGAGAGAGAGAGAGAGAGAGAGAGAGAGAGAGAGAGAGAGAGAGAGAGAGAGAGAGAGAGAGAGAGAGAGAGAGAGGAGGGGTGAGGGAAAGAGAAAAATATACACACTCACACATATTGATATTTCATCACTCTATATAAGCTGTCCCGCTTATACGTAGCTCGCCGCCGCTTCTAACGATAATTACCAGTTGCGACTGACTGACGAGCACAGCGGCTTCTCTCTCCAGCTTCATCAAGTCTTAGTCACCTCGACAAACTTTATAGTTAACCAATTCATCTTACGTTTATGCCTCAGCAAAACAACAACGCTTGGCTTAATTCAGACTATTTTCCCTTCATCTATGCATGTTTTGTAGTTTATTGCGATTATTTATTGCTTTTTATATTTATTTACAATATTAATAAGAAATAGAAAAATATATTATAAAAAGCTGTAGTTTTTTAAAAAATTGGTAAAACTAAACAGACAAAAAAGTACGTTAAAGACAGTACGTTGCTTACTTATTCGAGGAATAAGTCGTATTTCAATAGAATAATTGTTTACATATATAAGCAGATCCATTACTTTTTACAAAAAGTTGTCCGTAAATTCTCTCCAACTTATTATTTCTTGGTCAATTCATTTTTAATCAAATTATTTTATGTTTTGATTTGTTCCGTTTTATATACGCTCGCTTTCTCTAAACTGTTGGAATATGTTTTAATTGTAGTTTTGAATACTTGTGAATTTTTTCAAATTTTTTCAATGGATCGTTCTAAAGTTATGCACTCTCAAAGATGGCTTATAAGAATGAACTTATAAGCACAAATATTTTCAAGATCATTGCAAGCAATTTCAGATATAATAGCTATTTTAAGACGGAAAAAAAGAAAAAAAAAGAGAGGTGGTTGTCCGGATCGACACGAAAAATATGGAGATACCTTTCTTCAAACCAAATATATCTGTTCGAACCCTAGAATAGCAAAAAGGAGAGACTTTTTGCTAAAACTAAAAATAATAATCAAATTATGCTATATAATACTTAAAAGCCTATTCCGAACCTATAATGACTTATTAAACTTACTTGTTGGTTACACCATTTTCCGAAATTTATTTAAACGCTATATTCAGAACATTAGAAAGAGCTTTTTACTATCCAAACTAATTCATTTCACCCTTGCTGAATTCCAGAGATAGAAACCATTGCACCTGGCACCACATAAAGAAAGATACTTTATTTTTAATACACATAAAAAATGACTCATTATTTGAAAAATTTTATATTGTACATCATCATATATAGTCAGATAAAACTACATGTAACTGCGCTTTTGTAGCAACGAAAACTTTTATATATATATATATATATATATATATATATATATATATATATATATATATATGATGATGATTACTATATATGGTTATATATGATTATACATGACTGTATATTGACATATATAATTAGTATATATGATCATAATATATACTTACACTGGTAGAAATTTGGCTATTACGAAATTGTCAGAAAGTCAGCAAAAAGAGAGAAAAAAGCTGATTAATGACCATGTTGAAACGATTTTTCGCCTATTATTCGCCCATTTAGTAGATTGGAAATAGAATGGCATAACCTCAAAATATTTGATCTATAAGTATATTCATTAACTTGACGTTGCATTTTAGAGCATTCAATTGAAACAGATAGCTTATGAAGATATAAACAATAACAACAGACTAAAAAACATTTACAGCACTCCTTTCTTATATATTAACTGAAACCCATATATTTGCATTAGATTCTGTCTCGCTCACTCCTCGCCATAAGAACAAGCCTTCTACTAGCCATTTTCTAACTAAAAAAACTGACCAACAGTTTATTTTTGTCTCCAATTTTAATACCTTTGAAATGGTTAAGAACAACCCGAGTAAAAAAATGTATATATAATTATATATAATTTATATATAATCATATATGGTTATATATTGAATTTGACCTTATATAAGCATATATAATCATATATGTATACATGAAACCATATATACTTATACATGAGTATATATCATCATATATTGTCAGATAAAACCATATATAAATGCGTGATGTAGCATCGAAAATTTTTCATACATATAAAGATATATAGTTACACATGCCAATATATGACTATATATTAACATGTATTAGTATATATGATCATATATACTTATATAAGGTCAAGTTCAATATATACTCATATATGGTCATATATAAGTACATATATATTATATATAACCATATATGATTATATATAAATTATATATAACTATATATTTTTTTTACCCGGGAAGCTTGTGTAAATCTTTAGAAGAAACTCTTTCTATATTCAATCTATTAAATGGTTGAATAATGTCTGAAAAATCATTTTATAGCACTGCCTACCTAAGCCCGCTGTCACGCCTATCCGTGACCTAAGTAGTACTTTTTTGCACCGTGTTTATCGCACTCGCTACGCTCGTGCGCTAACCTCACGGTGCAAAAAAGGACTACTTAGGGCACGGATAGGCGTGACAGCGGGCTTAGGTAGGCAGTGCTATAAAATATTATACGATACTTGTGACCTAAGGAGCACTCTGCACGGCGTAATTAAGTCCCTCGCTGCGCTCGGGCCCTAACTTCACGCCGTGCACAAAAGTGCTACTTAGGTCACATGTATCGTAATGTACTATCATCGATAGATAGAAATATCCAAGAAAAGTGGCTAGTTTTTGGCCCACTAAAACTATATAGCTACTTATTTATTAGGCAAATAATGAAGAGGGTTTCCACGAGGGTATATGATACCAAATTCAATGTATAGTCATATATAATCATATAATAAATAAATAAATATAATAAATATATAATTACATATTTATTATATAACTGCATATGATTATACATAATAATATATAAATTTTTTCCCAGGCTCTCTTTTCTTTATTTTAAGTTTTTCCGGATAAAGAAAAGTTATATATAATTTATGTATAATCGTATATAGTTATAGATCTTGAAAAAAAATATCATATATCTTTAAAATTGGCAGAAAGATGAAAAAATACTGTTTCGGTTGCTCAGATGTACTCGTGAAATAATTATTCATAATATTCGACTGAAATGAATATTTTTTAGTACTTAATAAATATTCATTAACAGTTAATACTCGATACTTTTTATGACACGAATACTGATTGTTAAGTAATATATATTTGCCCTTAATGAACCATTTCTTAAGCTTGCATGACTCGTAAGATCCCTGCCAAAAGTTAGTTTTTGGTGTTAAAACTGTTTTAATAATTATATAAAGTAATTGACCAATATTAAGTTCTCATGAGCTATGTCTAATTGCCATTGGGATAGTATAGGCTTTAAAAACCAGTAATCAAAACAAAATTGTGGAATTAGCATTTAATTTTTTTAAAACCTCAAAATGCACTATTTCGGACGTCATTATGACAATTTTTAAAATGCCGATTCTACAATTTTGCTTTAATTTGTGATTTTTAAAGTTTATAATATTATTTCAATTGCATTTATACATAGATCGAGAACTAAAAATTGACCAATTGCTTTACATAATTATTAATCACAGCTTTAACTTGACAAATAACTTTTGGCAGGAGCCTTACGAGTCATACAACCTTAACAGTTAAGAAATGGAATCGCAGCAATCGAATACTCGATTCTAATTCATGGTCATTAACAGTTATGTTGATGACTTTAGTGAAAATGATCCTCATCATATCAGTGTAGTATTTAATGAAACCGCTGTTAACTGCTTTAGCAGAATGCTTTCTCAAAGAGAATAGTTAAATTACATCAAATAATTTTTTTAAATGTACTCTGGTAGAAATTGAAATCATTTTTTAGGTAGTAAATGGCTAGTTTCAATCAAGCTGGCAAAAAAGTGGACTCTAGTTTTCTACCATAAGTGTAACGATTTTTTCAACCTATTTTGAACATTTATTGGTTGCAAAAATGGTCAAAATGTTGTACTATCTATTAATTTGGCATTTTAATACTAGTTAAAATAGCTAGCCGACGCAGCTATTAAAAATCTAGTAACAAGCGATTTGTTATGGCGATGAGTGAGAGAGATAGAAACACGTGGCAAAATAACGATTTTGGTTGATATCTTATAGAATAAAGCTGTAAATCGTAAAAAGACTACTAAATTTTGTTTATATCCAGGTAAACTATTTCTTAAGGTGATTCACCGGGAAATCGATTTTCTTAAAATTTTCTTAAAAATTAGTGTACATACTCCTTTTTAAATGTTTTATCTATTTTTGAAACCCCTAGTACAGGGAGCGATAATAGCGATACTAATTATTGATATAGTTAATGCCAAAGTTTGCAACTTTAACATGGGAAGCATTCGGCTGAATATGTATTTAAGACTCATTTTAATTAATTGCAAAGCCAATTTTCATTACAATTTTCTTAAAAAGTAGTGTATTATACTTGAACCAAAAAGTAATAATATAGAATATTTTCTAATATGGCAAGCGATACTATTTTTCGAGAAATGGCTATTTGAAGAAAAATTCCCATGTTATTTGTATATCTATATTATAGTTCCATCGTACAAGTCGTATTGTTTCAAACATCGTATTTACAATAGTATAGAGATATAACTGAAGAGATTTCACCATAAATAATATGCTTATAGCACAATTTTTGCGATATAGTAATTTTTATGACGTCATTGGTTGAAGAACTAACTACCTTAAGAGTATAAGTTTTACAATATGTTATTAAATTGTTATGAAAGTTTAATGTGAAGATTTTGAGGTTAGGGCCATTCCATAAAATGAGAGAAGTTGATGGAAAGAAGCGTTACACTTGTGTCTAATAACTAGCCATTTCCAATGGCCAGTTTCTGTTTTCTGCTCATTTTTAGTGGGCTAATTTTTACCAGGGTATATTTTAACATAAAATTGCATTCTTTCTGCATATTTGATTTTGCATAAAAACATTATTCAACAGTATATATAAAATTATATTTAAAAACCTTATTTACGGAGTAAAAATCAATTTACACCGAGAAAAATGGTCTAGGAAATTTTAATACATTTTAGTAAAGATTACAATATTTTATTTCAATTTGGAGACATACCTGTATTTTATTAAAAATTGCTATGTTGCATAGTAATTTTTATGTATTCACGTTCTCTTTTTCGGAAGATCCAAATAACTATATTTATTTTATATTTTAAATATTTATTAATTATTACTAATATTTAAAGTTGAATTATATTATAAGGAAATAATAATTTAAAACAAGAATAAATGAAATAAAGAAATTCAAAAATTTTCGGTGACATCTGGATTCGAACCTGGATCCTCAGCACAGCAGCCGGGAACGCTAACCATTTACCTACAGGGACATATGCATCACCAAATTATGGAATATTTATCTATTAATAATAGAATCAACCTGATATAACTTTTTAACGCATTTCATTAAAAATCTTGTATATAATTAATATTAAAAAAAAAAGAAAAACAATTGATTTGAACACATGCACCCGTTAAGGTAGTTGTGTCAAAAAACAAGTTTCTTAGGATCCTTTTGAAACTTCGAGCACACGTTCGTCTTGCCGATGCCCAAGCGTGAGCGAAATTTTCAAGAGATGACACGTGCCGATTTTGAGATATTCAATATCAAAGTTGGGCATTTTAACATGGGAAGCATAGGAACAACCACCGGAAAAAAGCATTTAAATTCATTGTTGGAAAACGTTTCTTAAGATCATAACAAAAGCTAACCTATTATTTATCATTATGGTTAAAAGCTTGTCACCAAAATTCGGACATATGACACGTATAGTTTCCGAGAAAAGCTATTATAAAGGTCGTATAAGTATGGAATATTTGAGCTAAGACATATTCGAGAGAGGAAAACATACAAAAATATGATGCAGTAAATATTGTAGTGAGCACTCTGCGTCATTGTAGACTATACCCTAAAGACACAACTACCTTAAAGGGGTTCATCCGACGAGGAACGTATGAAGAATCAATGTCACCTCGCACCGCGCGCACAGGTTCCCTCGAATGGTGCCCCCACTCTTGTAGTCAGAGCGCGTGTTTATGCGGGACTGACGCACACACATAGCTTCGTGCCGTCTGTGAGCGCGCACACAGAGCGGTGCTCGTCTGTGTGTACCCCCACCGCGCCTGCGCGCGCGGCCGTACACCTAAAATTCCATACTTTCAACTGCAATATCTTAAAAACGGTGAAGCTAGCATCTCTGAACTTTTAATATGTTATTCTAATTATTGATGTTAATAACATATTAGTTTTTCAGACAAACGCCAAATGTATCTTCGAAGTTATAGACTGTAACGATCTTTAGCGCGTACACGTCCCATAAGACGCCATGTTAAAATGTTCAACTTTGCCGTTTAATATCTCGATAACGGTGAAGCTAGGTTCTTTTTTCTAAGAATATGATATACTTGCCTTCGGAGCGCTCCCGCGCTCCTTGATAGATAATGATATCACGTACATGTGACGAAAGTTTCAAAGACTTCCCAAATAAAATAAAAATCAGATGAACCCCCTTAACGCGTACCAACATAATTAGTATAGTCTTTATTATTTCTGTTAGCACTTGTGTTTTGTCTCTGCAGTGTCTATAGTGGATGGTGCTTGTGTATACAAAATAGCAATTTTCATTACTTTCATTACATTCGTTATATATATATATATATATATATATATATAAGTGAGCGGGTCAAAATTTTAAAATCGCTGAAAATCGGTTTACTTCTAGTTTTGTATGAACAAAAAAAAATGTTCCTAGAGTTTTAGACGGAAATTTTCAAAAATAAAAGAGTCATGGATTATTGAAAATACAATTTTTTTAAAATTTTTGGTTAAAATTCAACTTTATTCATTTTTTTACTCAAAATCTTGAAATTTTTTGTATAAAATATTGATTGAGAAAAAGTTTGCATTTTACTTGTAGAATGTGCCAGTATTTTTTTTGTGACCTTTTATGAAAGTCTCTGATTGGTTGATTTTTATTATACCTTCAGCGAAGGATATTGAGAGAGCGGTGTAATATTTTTTGTTCGACAAAATTTTTTTGGATTCTTCTTTTAAAATCCTTCAAAATGAGACCTAGATCGATACTGGCTAAGCTAAGGGAAAAAAGTTACAATTTTCTGAAATATCAAGAAAACCCAATAATTGGCATTTCTCACCGTATGATTGATTTAGAAAGTTATTATTATTCATACATCTTATATCATGGATCCACTCACTGAATCTTTTTAAAGCATCAAATAGAACATTTAACATCTATTTTCAATAATATTAGACGTATATAATAAGTCTTACGTAACTGTGAATTCTGAATTACATTTAGTTTCAATTTTCTGAATATCCAATCGAAACCACTTTCTTCACTAATATGCTTGACTTATACATTTTGTATCTACTTAAAATTGAATTTAATATTTAATCTAAGATTATGGATGCAAAGGCTAAAGGTTATTTACTATAAAAATATCAAAATGAAATTAGGTCATAAGCATCAGATATTTGTAAATAAAATATATGATTCTTTTATTAGGACTTCGCTTCATAACATTTTTATTAAAGAAGTACCATGCTATTTGATGTATAATTTAATTTAAAAATCTTATATTAAAATATGCAATATATCTATTCAATTGCCAGCATTCAATCATAACATGCTTCAAAATTAATAGTTTTTAATCTTTGCACATATTTTCTCTCTATTGTATTATATTTAAGTTATAAAAAACATATATTCAATGGTCAAACTCTATATTCTTAAGGTTTAATATATTATTTAATATTTTCTATATCAAATTGTGTATATTACTTTCTAAAGAACTACAAATTATAAATAAATAAGAAAATTAAATGTTATTAATAAGTTAACAAATATAGCAACATTATAGATAAATAATTTATATTAAAATGAAAAGGTATGAATATCAATAATAAAATCCGGTTATGTACATAACTAAACCTTTTTTGCATGGTTATATAGAGTTCGCTTGAAATGAAATAGCTGTATAGGTAATAGATTTTAATAATTAATAAGATCAAATAGCATGGTACTTCTTTAATAAAAATATTATGAAGCGAACTCCTAATAAAAGAATCATATATTTTATTTATAAATATCTGATGCTTATAACCTAATTTCATTTTGATATTCCCTACTGAAAAAAGTCACGTGATAAATAGCACGATTAATAGTACGATTAAGAGCATGATTAATAGCGTGATTAATAGCACGATTAATAGCACGATTAATAGCATGATTTATAGCATGATTTATAGAGTGACAAATACCATAACTTTATCGACCAGATTTGGCATGCTATTTATCACGGTATTAATCATGCTATCAATCATGCTATTAATCCTGCTATTAATCGCGCTATTAATCAAACTATTAATCACACTGTTTCATATATTATTTATTTCAACTAAATAAAAACAATAAAAATAAATAAACATATTATTTAATTCTATTTAATAATAACAATTAAAATAAAAATTAAACATAATAATAACGTTATGTTACGTTATGTTATATGGATATCCAGCTGGAATTCCAGGTAAATCTGGGATTTCAATGGAGCTATTAAAAATATTTAGGTGGATATCTAACTCAATTCTGTTAATATTTATTTAAGTTATATTACTTTCTCAAATAGAAAGACTTTATCCAAAGTCTAAATGAGAGAAGCCAAGCCTTGTAATTATGTAAAGACGTCTCCAATGTCATTGGTATGTCGAACTACGAGGCGTGCCTCGTTTTTGGAACGTCTTTACATAATTACAAAGATTGGCTTCTTTCGTTTAGACTTTGGATAAAGTCTTTATATTTGAGAAAATAATATTAACAGAATTTAGTTAGATATCAACCTAAATATTTTTAATAGCTCCATTGAAATCCCAGATTTACCTGGATATCCACATGACATAACGTAACATAACGTAACATAACGATATTATTATGTATATTTTTTATTTTAATTGTTATTATTAAATAGAATTAAATAATATGATTATTTATTTTTATTGTTATTTTTTAAGTGAAATAAATAATATACGAAACAGTGTCATTAATAGTGTGATTAATAGCGTGATTAATAACACGATTGATAGCATGACCAATAGCATGATTAATACCGTGATAAATAGCATGCGTGATAAATCTGGTCGATAAAGTCATAGTATTTGTCACACTATAAATCATGCTATTAATCATGCTATAAATCATGCTATTAATCGTGCTATTAATCATGCTATTAATCATGCTATTAATCGTGCTATTAATCGTGCTATTTATCATGTGACTTTTTTCAGTAGAGTTTTTATAGTAAATAATCTTTAGCCTTTGCACCCATGATCTTAGATTAAATATTAAATTCAATTTTAAGTAGAGACAAAATGTATGAGTCAAGCATATTAGTGAGGAAAGTGGTTTCGATTAGATATTCAGAAAATTGAAACTGAATGTAATTCAGAATTCACAGTTACGTAAGACTTGTTATATACGTCTAATATTATTGAAAATAGATGTTAAATGTTCTATTTGATGCTTTAAAAAGATTTAGTGAGAGGATCCATGATATAAGATGTATGAATAATAATAACTTTCTAAATCAATCATATGGTCAGAAATGCCAATTATTGGTTTTTCTTGATATTTCAGAAAATTGTAACTTTTTTCCCTTAGCTTGGCCAGTATCGATCCAGGTCTCATTATGAAGGATTTTAAAAGAAGAATCGAAAAAAATTTTGTCGAACAAAAAATATTTCACCGCTCTCTCAATATCCTTCGCTAAAGGTATAATAAAAATCAACCAATCAGAGACTTTCATAAAGGCACGAAAAAAAATACTGGCACATTCTACAAGTACAATGCAAACTTCTTCCCAATCAATGTTCTATATAAAAAGTTTCAAGATTTTGAGTAAAAAAATTAATAAAGTTGAATTTTAACGAAAATTAAAAAAAAAATGGATTTTCAATGTTCCATAACTCTTTTATTTTTGAAAATTTCGGTCTAAAACTCTAGGAACATTTTTTTTTCATACAAAACTAGAAGTAACCGATTTTCAGCGATTTTAAAATTTTGACCCGCTTACTTCACCTGAAATATCCCATATATATATATATATATATATATATATATATATATATATATATATATATATATATATATATATATATATATATATATATATATATATATATATATATATATGGCCGGTTCTCTGTCATGTCACAGATCAAAAGTTTTTTTTTGCTTAAATTTTTTTCACACATTGTACACTATATTTTGAACTACCCTGAATTATTTCAGATTCTTATTGCAATTATTTTCGGAGCTACAAATCATGAAAGTAGCACATTTCGTGAAAGTCACATGACACGTAAATAGTAACTCTTGCCAATGATCTTGATTTAATTACAACTCTAACCGTCTATTGCCTTGAAAGTAAGGCTTATTGTTATAAGGGGCAATAAATAAAGATATCTATTGAATATTCTTCAATTGTACTGCAAACAAAGCCAAGTAAAACAATAAATCTGGCTCCCGCGACAACAATTGATTTCCTTAATATAAATTGAGCGATCGAGATTCGTTCGGTTTTCGAGCGTTTTTGCGAGGTATCTCGAAGTCTCGAATCGATCTCGAAACTCGAAAAAAAAATTGAGAAAAAGCGAAGAGAACTTAACGCTAGTTTATTAAAATTGTACCAATATTGTTGGCATAAAACACAATATAAGATAAATGACAATATTTTTGTTAGGTGCCAATACAGCTTTTATTATTTAATTCCATAATTTAATAAGTATTATACTAAACATTTATGTATAGCCAAAAAGCTAGGTGCAGCCACTAAAACATTATTTCAGATAATAAATCACTTACTCGATCTGATATAAGCTCCTATAGTTAGTAGAAGATCAGAATTGTTATTTACCTGCGAGTATCGTTAAAGTTCGTTCTAACTTCTAAATTTGTAATAAGCTCTCAATCTCCTCGTACCATGAAAACCTTCAGCATTTTGTAACCTAGAATAAATAAAAAAGATTTCACAAAGTACCACATAATTTGCTAATTAAAAATTATTCAAATATATATGATAAAAGTAACTTATCTGAGAACTGCAGTAGTAGAGTACAGTGAACTTTCATATTATGGTTACTTTTTGACAGGTAACAGCTGACATACAATATAATCTGTTCTCTTGATGTGGACGGAATAGCTTATATCTAAGCTCCGTTCTCATAGTTTATGGTCAACTTCGTAGTGCGATCGCAAATATCTGCCTCAGTTTCCTCTTTGATCTGTGACTGATGAAAACTGAACTAGAAAGTAATTAATTTTTGCGAGATATAAGGTAAAAATACAATGCAAAATGCAGCATTCTTCTTAAGCGTAAATGTAACTGTAGCCTGCGAATTTCAAATCTGTATTTTCGAATGTACACAGACAAAATGTATACAGAATTTCGTATATCTCGCAAAAATTAATTACTTTCTAGTTCAGTTTTCATTAGTCACAGCTCAAAGAGGAAACTGAGACAGATTTTTGCGATCGCACTACGAAGTTGACCATAGACTATGAGAACGGAGCCTAGATATAAGCTATCCCGTCCAGATCAAGAGAACAGATTATGTTGCATGTCAGCTGTTACATGTCAAAAAGTAACCGTAATATGAAAGTTCACTGTACTCTACTACTGCAATTCTCAGATAAGTTACTTTTATCATATATATTTGAATAATTTTTAATTTGCAAATTATGTGGTATTTTACGACATTTTTTTTTATTCATTCCAGGTTACAAAATGCTGAAGGTACGAGAGATTGAGAGCTTATTAAAAATTTAGAAGTTAGAACGAACATTAACGATACTCGCAGGTAAATAACAATTCAGATTTTCTACTAACTATAGGAGTTTATATCAGATCGGGTAAGTGATTTATTATCTGAAATAATATATTTAGTAGCTGCATCTTGCTTTTTGGCTATACATAAATATTTAGTAATACTTGTTAAATTATGGAATTAACTAATAAAAGCTGTATTGACACCTAACAAAAATATTGTCATTTATCTTATATTGTGTTTTGTGCCAATAATATTGGTACAATTTTAATGAAATCAATTGTTGTCGCGGGAGCCAGATTTATTGTTTTACTTGGCTTTGTTTGCAGTAAAATTCAAGAATATTCAATAGATACCTTCATTTATTGGCCCTTATAACAATAAGTCTTACTTGCAAGACAAGCGACGGTTAGAATTGTAATTAAACTAAGATCATTGGCAAGAGTTACTATTTACGTGTCCATATGTGGTAATGTAACATAACTGAGAATATTTTGTTAGAAATTATAATGATTCTTACTACATACATATACATAAAAGTATGATTCGAGATGAGAAATTATTTGTTTTTTATAAAGTCATCTTTTTTTAACTTGCAATACCGGGGGCCTTAGGTTATGGAAGAAGCTATTATATTAATGCTATTAGCAATAAACTATTATACTTGAAAGTAAGTCTTGCGGTGACGAAAACCAAAAACCAAGTGTATTTAACAAGTTTTACACCTCTACATTTGTATACCTAAATTTGAACTCATACTGAATAATAATATTTACTTGTGAATGTATAAAGCGTCTTGTTATAAATAGATATGTTTGACAAAATTAGTGAAGAAGTACCGTAACGCACTTAATGCACACATGAAGGTTTTACAATATTTAGGCTGCATTGTAACTGGTTTATAGATGACTTGATGAATTTTTATACGATATAGCTTAAATTATATATCTTTTAGGAGTAAATAACTTTGTGTAAGTAATTATCCACACGTAATATTAAGTAAATATTATAATGGAGATCACAGATTCGGTGCTAGTCGGCGCATAGTTAGAGCCCTGTGATACCGGCATTCCGGAAAATCACGCATGTATTGGGCTGGGTGAGTCTGCGATCGGTAACACCGTGGTTAGGGCGCTCAACACTCGTCCGGACGAATCGGGTTCAAATCCCGATGCCATCGCCTATTGTTTTTTGTTTCTCCGAAATCTGTAATCCCGTTACAATATTATAAAATATCTTGAAATAATATGATTTTAAGTTTTAGTGAAACTATGGGAGTAACTGTTTCATATTTAATAATATTTAACAAAATCTTTGATATTTACTCTCTCTCTCTCTCTCTCTCTCTCTCTCTCTCTCTCTCTCTCTCTCTCTCTCTCTCTCTCTCTCTCTCTCTCTCTCTCTCTCTCTCTCTCTCTCTCTCTCTCTCTCTCTCTCTCTCTCTCTCTCTCTCTCTCTCTCTCTCTCTCTCTCTCTCTCTTACGTCTGTCTTTACGTCTCTGTCTCTATATCTCTGTCTCTAATCTCTGTGACCACGTCTCTGTCTTTACTTCTCTATCTCTACGTCTCTGTACGTCTCTGTCTCTCCGACTCTGTCTCTACGCGTCTGTCTCTACGTCTCTGTCTCTACTTCTCTGTCTCTATATCTCTGTTCCTACGCGCCTGTCTCTATGTCTGTGTCTCTCCGACTTTGTCTCTACGCATCCGTGTCTACATGTCTGTCTCTACGTCCTGGTCTCTACGCCTCTGTTTCTACATTTATGTCTCTAATCTCTCTCTACGTCTCTGTCTTTACGTCTGTCTCTACATCGGTGTCTCTAATCTCTACGCCTCTGCCACTACTTATCTGGCTCTACGTCTCTGTCTTTACGTCTCTGTCTCTACGTCCCTCTGTCCTCGTCTCTGTCTCCACGTCTCCATCTCTACGTCTCTGTCTCTATGCGCCTGTCTCTACGTCTCTGTCTCTACATTCCTGTCTCTACGTCTCTGTCTATACGTCTCCTTGTCTACGTGTCTGTCTCTACATCTCTCTCTCTCTCTCTCTACGTCCCTGATTCTACGTTTGTGTCTCTAATCTCTCTCTCTGTCTCTGTCTTTACGTGTACTTCTCTGGATTTCTATCTCTAATCTCTGTCTCTACGTCTCTGACTCTACTTTTCTGTCTCTACTTTTCTGTCTCTACTTTTCTGTCTCTACGTCTCTGTCTCTACATCCCTGTCTCTACGTCTCTGTCTATGTGCCTCCGTGTCTACGTGTCTGTCTCTACATCTCTCTCTCTCTCTACGTCCCTGATTCTAAGTTTGTATCTCTAATATCTCTCTCTACGTCTCTGTCTTTACGTTTATATCTCTGGATTTCTATCTCTAATCTCTGTCTCTACGTCTCTGACTCTACTTTTCTGTCTCTACGTCTCTGTGTCTACATCTCTCTCTCTCTCCCTCTCTCTCTCTCTCTCTCTCTCTCTCTCTCTCTCTCTCTCTCTCTCTCTCTCTACGTCTCCGTCTCTACCTTTCCGTCTCTACGTCTCTGTCTGTACGTCTGTCTCTCTACGTCTCTATTTCTACGTCTGTCTGCACGTCTCTGTCTTTACGCCTCCGTATCTACGTGGCTGTCTCTACGTCTCGGTCTTTACGTCCCTATCAACATTAAGAAAGGGGGGTGGTGAGGTGATCGCATAGGAGGGACTGAGTAATGGGCGAGGAGGTGTATGGGTGGACTGATAGGGCGCAGGGGGGGGGGATAAGCTTCTCACATTTCCTTCAAAAAGCATATAACCAATCACATTTTTACGTTATTTTGATGGGGCGGGAAGGAGCGGTGAAGTGGTGTGACGGGGTAGGTCGAGGGGAGGGGGCTGAGTCGTAAGCAGTTTCTTATAACTATATAATATAGGAAGATATATATATATATCCATGTGTGTGTGTGTGTGTGTGTGTGTGTGTGTGAGAAAAGTGTTTATAATAAAATAAAATATAGCTTATTATGTTACTCTATATTAAAAATATAATTAAACGATCTCTAATTTACTTTTTTTATACAGTTTCATTAACTTTCATATCATTAAGGGGACATACCACTTTTGAATCATAAAATAAATTATAAACAGTGATAGAATATATGAATAAATATCTAAATAATTTAATCTTTTACTAAGTAAAGTGGTTGTGTGTACAAATTTACCCACTACTGAGTGTTTTTTTTGCAAGGGTAAAACCTATATTTAATGTTAATATCCGCATGGTAGTTCCAATAAAGGCAACAACATATATGAAAAATATAATTTAATACATTTAAGATAGGCAATCTTAAACTGTTCCATTGAAAATAGGTACCAAAGATACATATCAAAAAGATAAGCTAGCTGATTGATTAGCAATACCATTTTGTGTTATCACTTTTTCGTAAAATTATGACAACAAATTATGTGTCTATTAATCCTTTTTAAAAGTTGAATCTTATAGATAGTGTCAGTGTGAGTTTTGATAATAAACAAAATAAAGTAACTAAATTTGTTCTCTATATTTATATGTATGTATTCCATACTCATACATAAACTAATGTGCAGATTTAAATTTTAATAAGAATCAAACATCGTATAATTTGATCGTACAATAGAAGATATAAAAAAGCAATAACACTGCAAATTTTCAGGTCGATTTAATGAGTTTTACTCTTGTGATCGTGCGACAACAAAAACGCTTTTTTTTATAAAACAATTTCTTTCTATAAAACAAATAAAGATAAATGAAGATAATCTCTTGAAATTTTAACCAAATATAGTCTTCAGTGAGTGTAATAACTGGTTAAAATTTTAAGTCGAAAATTTTTATTGAGAAATTAATTAAATCATTTTGAGCACATTTTCCTTAATAACAAATAACAGAGTGAAGATAATTTAAAAATTAAAAAAGAAATATAGGTAATTTAAATATCTTTCAAGAAAAATTTATTGTATTTAGTAATAGTGGCTATAAGATATAAAAAATGAAAAAGAAAAAATAAAAATTAAAAATTTTTTTAAAAAAACAAAAAATGTATAAAAACTTATATCAGTTAAAGTGCCGAGTTTTTTTTGCTAGACGAAGAGAATAAGGCGTTTCCGACGAAAATCGGCCGAATGATTCTTGAGATATACAGAATTCACACACACACAAACACACACACACACACACACGCACGCACGCACGCACACACACACACAGACACACACACACACACGCACACACAGACTGACACGAAAAAAGATTTTCTCAAAATCAACAAATATAGACATATATCGCCATAAAACATCTATTTGAACATTTTTTTCTCGTAACTTTCTTTTTACTGTTACAAAGCTTCTATGAGAAGCAATATCAAAAAAATCGAAAATCATTTTTATCGAAGCGAGGTTTAAAAATTGGTTGGAAGTAGGAGCAAATGCTAAATACTAAAAGAACTTTCGATTTCATTTCTATTTTTTAATCCCAATCGCATAATACTAAGCTGACAAAGAAAATAAAGAAAAATACAAAAAAATAGAAAATCATTTTTTTCGCTGTGACGCACAGTGGGCCCAAATAAACATGTCTGGACAAAATAAAATATCTTCTTTTGGAACTGACCGATTATGATGGAGATACTCTTAAAATAAAGGTTATAAGTACTTTGAGGGAAAATTGTAGATAAAATGTTTAAAAAAATTTCAAGGTCAGTCCAAGATCAATATATAAAAATTTACTTTTGCTTCCTCTTAGAGGAAGCTTTGTGATAGTAAATTTTTGAGTTGTTGTAAAAACATGTTATAATTGTGTTCCGAGGTGTTAGGAATCAAAATACATAGTTTTTGAAAAATGTCTATGGATGTATGTGTCTGTGTGTGTGTGTGTGTGTGTGTGTGTGTGTGTGTGTGTGTGTGTACGCCTGGATCTCAGCTTCTACTCGGTCGATTTTGACCGGACAGGTCTCATTTTTTTTGTTTTTTTTGCGTGATGGCGGGTCAAAAATCCGTTTTTTGATTGGGGCGATGCGTTTTTGTTCTTTTTTAAATTCTCGATTTTCTCAAAACTGTTTTTTGATTTTTTTTAATGATAGGATCGAGCTATTCGAATCTGATGGGTAGCGTTCGAAAGAGAATTAAAATACCTATATTTTCTAAAAAAAAAGTTTCTAACTATCATGGTTCTTTTGTTATTAACAAAAACGTGTTATTTTTAAAAGCTTATAACTCCTAAACTTAACGGTCCATTTTTTTGAGAAAAATCATGATAATACAGAATATAAATAGTAATAAACTGTTAAAATTTGAATACATTCTGTACGCTAGATTTTGAGTAAAAAATTGAAAAATGAAAAAAATCAGTTTTATACGTCCAACGATTACAAGAGTAAAATTGACTTAATGGCTTCAAAATTCCTTTTAGAGGTAGATTTTTTGTAGTTCTCGGTCGAGTTCTTTGGGCAAAATGATTGGTCAATAAATTTTAGAGATATTTGAGGTTAAAAATTTTTTGACATTTTTTTAAAATCGTAATTTCTCAAGAACAGCTCTATGTATCTGAATGGGGTGGGTGGCATTCGAAAGAGAATTAAAATACCTATATTTTCTAAAAAAAATTAATTTCCTAGCTATCACGGTTCTTTAGTTATCATCAAAAACAAAAACGGTTTTTTTTTTAAAACTCATAACTCCAATGATGTTATCATCAGTATATTATAAAAGTATATAGTATTGGCGTCAAAATGTAATATGTTTGAATTTTCAAGATTGAATTCTTGAGTTTAAGTATTCAAAACTGATGAATAATTAAAATAGTATAAGAGTAGGTGGCGCTCCGATCGGGGTAGCGTGTAGTGCAGTATGTATTCCTGCCGGGTCCAACAAGTTAATAACAAGTTAATAACAAAACAACTGTGGTAGCTATTTGTTTTATTATAAAATATAGATATTTTACTTCTATTTTAAATGATAACTTTATTTATTAGCTCAAAATTTAGATAAATTTGATATAAATAAATAATAAATAAATAAATAATTTAAAAATTAAATATTTTTAATATTCATATAAGAATTTAATTATAATTATGCAATAAATTTTTTAAAAAATTATAAATTTTGTTATTAAAAATTAATTAAAGGAATCAACAAATTACGGTTGAGGAAGCTACGGGCCAATGAATTGGCAGCGGTTTTTTTTAATGATCAGAAGAAGCTGGGCTATTACCCAAACCAGCTGAATAGATTTGTATGGGGTTTTCGGACCGCTTATAGCAAATCAGTTGACAGAATTGTAAAATTCATTTGTTTAAACAATAATTTTCAAATTTTTCTTCTATGAAATGTTAAATTAAAATAATCATAAGTTAAAACACGAATCATATTTAAAAATAAAAAAATTATTATTTTGATTCAAATTAATCTAAATAACTTTTTGTTATTGTAATATTCCCTTTAATTACCATAATAAAGCGTACAACTTTATGAAAAAATTAGAACAGAATACAACTTGTACATTACATACAAGTTGTATCCATTTTATATTACAATTATATTCGAATAATAATCAATTTTCATTACATAAGTGAAAAGAAATTCCTGCGAAAAAATAATTCGTATATAGTTATATATACTTATATATGTTTATATATCCTTATGTAGAACAATATATATATATATATATATATATATATATATATAGGTAAGTTTGGCACCCTCATATTTTTAATATTAATGAATGCAAAAAATGTAATTTTTACATAAACCTAATTAGATATGCTTTTAGAATTTTCCTCTATACTTTTGAGATTATAGATAATGTTTAACATTTAATTTAATAAGATTGAAAATCGGTGCTTAGAAACAAGGTTGACTTCATTTTTAAGTCGCTTGGAGCAACGAGAAAATGATTTTTTTTCTAAATGAGACCAAACCTATTTGATAGTTTCAACTTTTATCTTTCAAGCCCTGTTTTTGTTTTTTTCAGAAAATCTTTATAAATAATATAATTAAAAAATGAAAATGGTATTAAAATGGGGCACGCGTGGCACACTCGGGCTTATCAGTGCGCTGCGGCGGCCGCCGAGCGAAGTGATGTAACCTACAAACCAAAAATGGAGCAAGATGGGTTAACAACTACGCAGTGCAATAATTTAGTTTTAAGTAGTTTTTAGTTTCAATTATTACATTAATAAGTAAATAACGATTATTTCGACTGCGTATTAAGGGGATGCCATACTCGTACCATTACCGACCGAGCAATTCACACAGTTTCAAGCTGATTAAAAATAAAATACGTCGAATCACAAAAAATCAAGAGAACACTCTTCTGTATTTTTTAACGTTCTATCATCCAGTCAAAGTTTGGAGTTGAAATATCAAGCCGTTTTTTCAAAAACTTTGAACGAAATTAAATTTCGCTTTGTTCAAAGTTTTTGCAAAAATGACTTGATATTTCGACTCCAAACTTTGACTGGATGATAGAACGTTAAAAAATACAGAAGAGTGTTCTCTTGATTTTTTGTGATTCGACGTATTTTATTTTTAATCAGCTTGAAACTGTGTGAATTGCTCGGTCGGTAATGGTACGAGTATGGCATCCCCTTAAGTTATAGAGTAGAAAAAACAATGGTAAGGAAGGAATCAATTGTAGATACTCAAACTGCCTTTTTCAATGGTCAGGTAGTTCAAATATGCTACATAGATGAAAATGATGCGAAATCTTTAAATTTAAACTTATTGTAATAATAATGATAATTTGTTAATCAAACAAAAGTATTATGTTGTGATCATATTTTATAAGAAGGAATTTATAATATAAAATCATTTATTAAAATGTAATAATTTATTTTAAAATAAAAATTGTTATGTTCCTTAATAAAAATAAAATTTTTAATTTTCAATAGACTGATTAATTATTTGATTTTTGAAAATTTTATTATGGCATAATTATTAAAGTATTAATTACTGGAAAAAAGAATTGAAAAATACCTATAGTAAAATATTAAATTTGACCGTGCCATGCGTGCCCCGTCGGGTGCCACAATCCACCCGCGGGTGGGGCACGTAGAGCATTTTTTTCAGAATTTCTTTTCTATATTTTATCAATAATTAAAAGAAAATGAAAAAAAAGTTAATAGTTTATTTTATTTTATTTTTTTCTGATCTAATTATTCCGTTTTTGTACATTTTGAAATAATACACGGTTTAGTTGTTATTTTTAATCAAAGTTAGGGTGCCACACGTGCCCCGCCCTCCCCTATTATGGGGACATCAACAGCTTTCTCTCAGAGTTGGCCTATGTTAACTTGACTAAAGGAATATGGACCCTCAGGTTATTGACTATAGATTTGTCCCCGAAATAGTGGATTCGTCCATTTTATTATGGGGACAGTCCCCATACTATTGCAATGTCCCCGAAGTATGGTGAATGTATACGTTTTTGTCCCCGTAATAGGGCAAATGTATATATATACATATATATACACACTTATCGGGGTTTATTTAGCCCAAGACTGTATATTAGTACTTACAGCCCAGAGTTCCCTATGGCAAGTGACTAAAGAAATAATGGATCCTGGGGTTATAGACTCTAGGTCGGGCCGCATAAACCCCTATATTTAGAAATATTATGAAGCGCGGGCTGCATAATCAAAATCGGGCTCGATAAACCCCTACATATAAAAAATGGGCTTTATAAACTCCTTTCGAGAAATATGTGTATATATGAGCAATTCCTGGGAAATTTCCCTTTACGTCGCCAAAAAAAATGAAAAATTTTTTTGAATGCACACTTACCACACAAGGTTTTTCTCGTTTCTTGAACCTTACAGAACGTGAAAAAACGTGTGTTCCAAGCCGACTGAGTGGTATCATTTTTTTACAGCACTTATAATTTTCCTTATGGAAATTTAACATGGGAAAAATGCGTGAAAAGTTGTCATTGATGATGAACCAATAACAAGCTATTGAAGAGACCAAACCAAATTCCACAAAAAAGCGATTAAAGTTGAAGAATAGAGCTTTAATTTGAGAGGGCAATCGTTAAAATCGGTAGATTCGGCGCAAAGCTACGTGTATTTGAAAATGAATGAAAAGTGCGAAAAATGCTTTTGATTATGCAGCCCGGGCTTCACAATATTTCTAAATATAGGGATTTATGCGGCCCGACCTAGAGTCTATAACCACAGGGTCCATTATTTCTTTAATCACTTGCCATAGGGAAGTCTGTAGGTACTAATATACAGTCTTGGGCTACATAAACCCCGATAAGTGTGTGTGTGTGTGTGTGTGTGTGTGTGTGTGTGTGTGTGTGTGTGTGTGTGTGTGTGTGTGTGTGTGTGTGTGTGTGTGTGTGTGTGTGTGTGTGTGTGTGTGTGTGTGTGTGTGTGTGTGTGTGTGTGTGTGTGTGTGTGTGTGTGTGTGTGTGTGTGTGTGTGTGTGTGTGTGTGTGTGTGTGTATATATATATATATATATATATATATATATATATATATATATATATATATATATATATATATATATATATATATATATATATATATATATATATATATATATATATATATATATATATATATATATATATATATATATATATATATATATATATATATATATATATATATATATATATCGTTGGAGTACATTTAATATATATTTTGACAAAATTCAGTGACACGATACATAACATATGGAATTTATGAATAATATTAACTTCTTAAATCCACTAAACGGTCAAAAATACCAATTTTTGATATTTTTTTATATTTAAAAGCATGTAACTTTTTTCAATAAGGTGCAACAGTCTAAGTTCAAGGTGCATGTTACAGTTTGTTAAAAAACAAAATAAAAAAAAACTTTGTCGAACAAAAAATATTGTGTCTCACTTTTTTTTTCTAATATCAAGGTATACTAACAAGCAGCCAATCAGAGACTTTCAAAAAGGGTCATAAAATAAATACTGGCACATTCTACAAGTAAAATGCAAACTTTTTCCTAATTAATGTTCTATACAAAAAGTTTCAAGATTTTGAGTAAAAAAATGAATAAAGTTAAATTTTAACCAAAAATTTGAAAAAATTTGAATTTTCAATGTTCCATAACTTTTTTATTTTTGAATAATTCGGTCTCAAACTCTAGGAACATTATTTTTTCATAAAAAACTAGAAGTAAACCAATTTTCAGCGATTTTAAAATTTTGAGCTGCTCACTTCACCTGAAATATCCCATATATATTGTCACGGGCTCAGCTCGACCGTCATCCGAGCCCTGACGCATCCGCTTCACGATAAGGACTAGACACTCGCGATGCTCTTGAGCAAGCATCGCGACGTTAGCTCAGTGGTAGAGCGCGGGCCTACAAACCTCGAGATCGTGCGTTCGAATCCCGCTCGTCGCATATTTTTTTACCCGACTTATTCAGTCTGTCCTCTCATACGTAATAATATATATATATATAGATATATATATATATATACATATATATATATATATATATATATATATATATATATATATATATATATATATATATATATATATATATATATATATATATATATATAGAGAGAGAGAGAGAGAGAGAGAGAGAGAGAGAGAGAGAGAGAGAGAGAGAGAGAGAGAGAGAGAGAGAGAGAGAGTGTAACAGGATGGCTAGTGGGGAAAAATCTCAAAAAGCCACAGGCCAGCGATGAACTCCCGAAAACAACGCGAAGATCGCACGCGCACTTCGCTTTTCAACTAATTGGATCGCTGAGTGAAAAGCACGCGCTCGAAGAGTAAAGCGCGCGGCCGCTATGCTCAGATATGAAAACGACCGGTGGAGTCGTTTTTCCGCGGAGGCGGCGGTATCTGGGAGAAGGACTGGTTGTATAAATAACAACGCGACGAGTAACGAGAATTAACACTGTATTAAACACTTAATCTTTACAAGCACAACGCTAGTGCTGTTGGGAACAATAAGTTAGTTCGCGCGCAACGGTTACAGTTTAAACGCGTGAACGATACGGCGCGCGGGGAAGCTGCTGTTCTCGTGCGCGGTGTTAAAGTACGGCGTGCTGACACACACCTGCACGTACACGGCACAGAAAACTTGCACGGGGCGGTTTCCGTGCAAGCCTTTACAATAAACGCGAGAGATGAGAGCAGAAAACTTACGTTTAGAAGGAGCAGCCGGTGCACTCGACTCTCTCTCGCTCTCTGTCGCTCGCACAGTAGTTGCGCTCTGTCTCTCTCTCTCTCTCTCTCTCTCTCTCTCTCTCGCATTCGCTGGACAGGATCGTCAGGCAGGCAGGCTGGCTGCCGGCTCCTCGCTCGCTGTCTCTCTCGTTCGCGTGGCTCACGCGGATCGCTCTCTCTCTCTCTCTCTCTCTCTCTCTCTCTCTCTCTCTCTCTCTCTCTCTCTCTCTCTCTCTCTCTCTCTTTCTCTCTCTCTCTCTCTCTCTCTCTCTCTTTTTCTCTCTCTCTCTCTCTCTCTGTCTCTCTCTCACTCGCATGCACGTGGCTCGGTGCCTCCACTTCATTCGCGGTATATATATATAAAAAGAGGACGGTGCGGACGCGGTAAAACTTGAGAGAGACGTGGCACGATGTGGCTCGCACGGTAGAACACACGAAGATGGCTGCCGTGACTCGCGAAAAGTAGTAAGCAGCTTCGCGACGGATGATGGGCATAATACGTGTCCCGAGACGGATTTGATGCGCGGAGCGGAAGCGCGCTGGCGCGCGGGCTTCATTTCGGCTGCGCCGGAGTTGCGCGAGTTATATGAGTCACCACATAGGTACTTAGACGCATCGGCCAGCCAGGCTCCTTATCGCTCCGAATGGAATCTACATGGACAAAGAGAAGCCAAAAGACAATGAAGATGCAATATATACTTTTCATATATACTTTATACATATACTCTCTTTATACTCTCTTACTGAACTTCGCATCGACGATCGCCAGTCTCTGGCGGGCATCCAACCTGTAACGACGTTTTAATAAATCATTATTCTAATCAACACCCTTTGTTCGATTACTTACTTACTTTGGCGAGTGTTACCTGTGTGTGTGTTACCTATCCTTGGTGATCCACCGGGGCCTGCCACATAACTGGCGCTGCGGAGACAGGACCGTGAAGCTGCAAAACTCAGATTCTCTCTCAACCTGGTGACGGAAATCTTCAGCGAGGAAGCAGTTGGCGTTTCAATATCCATCATCACGGAACCTACTACGTCAAGATTGGAGTCCACCTGCAAGCAGAGATTCGCCCGAAATCATTAAAGACAAACTAGTAAGTCTTTGAAATTTCCTATATCCTACCCAACCCTATCCTTTTAAGTGCAATTGATTTTACGTGAAGCGTAATCAAAGATAAAGTAAAATGGCAAATAACGGAGATAATCAGCAAAATCTTACGTTAGAATAATTTAAATTGCGACTTACGATATGGCGCGACGCGATCCCCATATATGAAGGAGATACAAGACTCCTTTCGCACTTTATACAAACGTGCGACAAATTCGTCGAAAATGTGGCGACTGCAGATAATGCAATAAACGAGGCATTATTCGCATTAATCAAATCAAAGATTCGCGGTGAAGCACTAGACCTAATCGTGGCAAATAACCCGGCCACATATGCCGCATGTAAAACGCTCTTAGTTATTAGATTCAGTGACCCAAGTTCGGAGGAGTTACTATTTAACAGACTAAGTGTATGTTATCAATTGACAAATCAGTCTTACGAAAAATACGCAGACGAACTCAAAAGCAGGCTAAATAAATTGAAGGAACACATACAGTTAAATAATCGAGACACTAATGGTATTAAAGAGCCTTACCATTCTTACTTGCTACATTTTGATTTAGACGGCGTTGAGGCATGTGTAATAAAATGCCGTAAATACGACAAACATGAACAACAAAGTGCTTTTCTCAATTTCGCACGACAACGTGATAACAAACCTAAGCCCAACGTATTCGGTACAATCAATGCTAAAAGTACAAACCCATTTGCGACTAATAGTAATCCAAAAATTATTCACCCTTCAAATAATTTACCAAGTACTTCAAGAAATGTAAATCCATTTTATTTGCAACCGACACCCGCATTTGCACAAACACAACCTGGATTTATCCCCACAAATTATCATAATAACAATTTTGGTCAAAATAATAATAATCTGCCAAGACAACAAAATTACCAACCAACACCAATGTCAGTCAGTACAAGAAATACTAACAAACAAGGCGTTAATCCAACAAATAGATCAAATAATTCACCAGCACAAAATAACTTTAAACCAAGAACGAACTTCTTTAAGAGCACAGGACCAGCAAACTTTATCGCTGAAGAGTTGCATCATCAACAAGAACAAGGAGAAGAGGAAGCAATCAATTATCAAAATGACTCACCTGTACCAGACCATGAAGAATTTAATCAAGAAAACGAGAGTGATAACTGCCAAGATTTACAACAAGCTCCCGATACGACAGAACCGACGTGATAAATTTAAATTCGATTAGCAATTCACCCGAATTATCACACATAATAACGACAAATCCACCTCTTAAAATTCTCATCGATTCTGGAGCCTCATCATCCATTATCAATCCATAAATTGCATATAAACTATTTTCAAAATTCATATTTCCTTACGAATTCCAAATTAAATCGGTGCACAAAACGACGAAAGGTACACATGCGCTTACCTTTCCTATATTACGTGAATACGGTGACGACACGCCTATTACTTTCTTAATAGCAACATGGCACTGTATGTACGATTGTTTAATCGGACATAAGGATTTGCAGAATTTGGAAGCGAATATTAATTACAAAACTCAAATTTTTGCACATCTAAATTTGAAATAAATTACTTTAAAAATATACCGGACGATCATAAAAATGTTAAAGTGAATCATCATCAAGGAGTAGAATTACCAATAAGAACTGATCACATGAACGAAGAAGAAAGATATAAAATTACATCACTATGCCAGAAGTACAAAGACTGTTTCTACAATGAAAATAAAAAATTATCAGCGACTTCTGCGGTTTCACACAATATAAGAACAAAGGACGATCACCCTATCTATGTAAAGAGTTTTAGATACCCATACCATCTAAAAGAAGAAATTCAAACTCAAATCAGAAAACTGTTAGACGAAGAATTTATTCAACCAAGCAACTCGCCCTACTCATCCCCCGTATGGATAGTTCCGAAGAAAGAAGATGCAAGTGGAAGAGAAAAATGGAGAATGGTAATAGATTATCGTAAATTAAACGACAACACCATCGAAGACAAATATCCATTACCTAGAATGGACGACATTCTAGAAAATCTGGGCAAATGTTCTTACTTTAGTACATTAGATTTGGCACAAGGTTTCCACCAAATACCCGTCAACAAAGATTTAATTGAAAAGACAGCGTTTACGGTAGAAAACGGACACTATGAATATGTCAGAATGCCTTTTGGTTTAAAAAACGCTCCGGCTACTTTTCAACGTCTGATGGATAGAATTTTAATGAAACATCTACATAAATTCTGCTTCGTTTACATGGATGATATAGTAATATTTTCGAAATCACTCCAAGAACATTTACAACATCTGAAGCTAATATTCGAAGAACTAGGGCAATATGGTTTAAAAATTCAATTAGATAAGAGTGAATTTCTAAGGAAAGAAGTTCCACTTTTAGGCCATATAATAACAGCAGACGGAATCAAACCAAATCCCGATAAAATCAAAGCAATTCTAAAATATCCGATATCTAAAACCCAAAAAGAAGTTAGAATATTTTTAGGACTAACCGGCTTTTACAGAAAGTTCATAAAAAACTACGCAAAAATAGCGAAACCAATGACAAAAGCACTCAAGAAAAAAGAAAAAATAGATCCAGAAGATAAAGACTATAAAGAAGCGTTCGAGAAACTCAATGAATTAATCACTAACGCACCAGTGCTCGTCTACTCAGACTTCACCAAACCATTTACTATCACAACCGACGCCTCAAACTTAGCAATAGGTGCAGTTTTATCCCAAGAACAACATCTTATCTCGTGTTATCATACAGCCCTATTATATCTAGAAGACCGCTCGAACATATACACATGGACGTATTTCATTTCAACAAGGATAAATTTTTAACAATTATAGATATTTTTTCCAAATATGCTCAAGCCTATTATCTACCAGATGGAGATGCCACGACCATGATAAACAAATTGAGACACTTTGCCTCACACCATAACTTTCCGGATTGAATTACGACAGACAACGGAAGTGAATTCAACTCAACAGTATTTAAGGAGTTTTGCCGCATACATAAAATTCAATATCATCAAACAACGATAAACAGACATACATCGAATGGACTCATAGAAAGACTGCATTCAACCCTAAAGGAAAAATGAAGTATTTTATCCAATCAAAATCCAAAAGAAACAGTGAAAAATCTTATGATCACCGCTCTCTTAATATACAATCAGAGTATACACTCTACAACTAACTATACGCCTTTTACACTGTTATATGAACCTTATGACGAACTACAGAAACACATTATCGAGCCCGATGCCGATACCATAGAAAGATATAATGAAATCAGAAAAAATAAAATTTTACCTTTTTATGACACGCTATATAGAAACCAAAAAGAGCAACAAAAGTTACCTAATAGTCCTGACAAATCGTTAGAAAATAAAGAAATTTGCATGAAAACCCATCAACAACAACGCGACAAAACCGCACCACGATATCAAAAATTACTTGTAGAGACACAACAAGACCCCTCGTTAGGTTGCTATATACATGGTCAAGAACGCCGATACAATTTAAGAAGTGCCAAAAGAATAAGAAAAACTTCTTCTTTACAGAACAATGAAGACGGCACTAATCTTGATGCCCATAGCTCTGCTCGTGGAGAGTAGCGAAATCAACCAAAATAAGACGCATTACGATTACCAACAAGGAACTGGAAAAATAGTTGGAAGTTATCATTACCTACATTACAACATCGATGTTACTACGCTTTTGAAAACTTTTAAACATAGAACAGCTAGCTATACAATATTACACACGAATATAATTAATACACATTAATACAGTACACGAATATAATTAATAAAAATTTAAAAAACATGTGGAAAACTGTAAATGACCAAACTTTGCAATCAAATCTATTTGAAGCGATCATGACCCTCATAACCCAGGAGCAACATTTTCTCGGATTACTTAATAAAATTAAAAGATCATTTATGTAATGAAATACACCAAAATCTACAGATAATAATGCCATCAAACATGAAAACGAAGAGAGGGTTAATAAACGGATTAGGCACAACTATAAAATACATTTTTGGGAACCCAGATGCAAACGATTTAGAAAAGATAAACAACTACTTAAATTTTCTACAAAATCAACAACAGGAAAATATATTTACTTTAAATAAGTCAATAAGCATAGTAAATACGATAAGTAAACAAATAAATAACAACACGAATATAATTAATAAAAATTTAGAAGACATGTGGAAAACTGTAAATGACCAAACTTTGCAATCAAATCTATTTGAAGCGATCATGACCCTCATAACCCAGGAGCAACATTTTCTCGGATTACTTAATAAAATTAAAAGATCATTTATTTTCAATGAACAAATATTCGACTTGGAATTGTTAACATATGACCAAATATCGGATATACGTGTACATTTATTGGCAATCTACTCTCAGAAAGAGTTAATATTACACTACCATAATTTGCTAGATTTTCGCTTTGCTCAGAGATCAATTGCATTCACACAAAATTTTATTGTATACACCATCAAAATCCCTATCCTTAATCCTATCGAATTTTCACTCCATCAAAGACTTGCTATAATCAATTACAACAATCAGACAGAAGTTATCACCACGCCATGGAGTTTGACCGAGTCATCTATAAAACTATTTGCTAATAGGTGCTGACAGATGTATGAAAAGAATTTTGTATGTCAACAAATTATAACGGAAAAAGTCAAACCGATTATCATTTCAATTAGTCCACCTTTAACACTGACATACAGATTATCTGAAAATTTAACGTTAATATCAAGTAATTATGCTATCAAGATTACACATGATAATGATCAAATGATGATCCGAGGAACATATGAAATACAAGGAAATAATGTACAAATACAGGGATACCGACTTGACGAAAATCTTGGTGAAATGGAACAATCCAGCCTAATTTCACCTTTAGTTATCAAAGACCACCAGTTGAATTTCGAACCTCTAAAAACTTTGACATCACCTACACTAAATATGCCAGTTTCTAATCAAATTAGAACCTAATTCGTCATGTCTACAAGTTCAATTATATTAGTATTGCTGTTCATAACGATTACATCGGTTTACTTAATATACAAAATAAAAATCAAGAAACAATGGCCGCAACTTACCAAAAAGTCCAAAGATAACGACATCAAAGACGAGGACGTCATTGAACTTGACCATGGAGGAGTTATATGAATCACCACATAGGTACTTAGACGCATGGGTCAGCCAGCCTCCTTATCGCTCCGAATGGAATCTGCATGGACAAAGAGAAGCCAGAAGACAATGAAGATGCAATATATACTTTTCATATATACTTTATACACATACTGTCTTTATACTCTCTTACTGCACTTCGCATCGACGATCGCCAGTCTCTGTCGGGCATCCAACCTGTAACGACGTTTTAATAAATCATTATTCTAATCGACATCCTTTGTTCGATTACTTACATACTTTGGCGAGTGTTACCTGTGTGTGTGTGTTACCGTTCCTTGGTCATCCACCGGGGCCTGCCACATAACTCGCGCGCGCCCTCACTGCCTTCGCGCGTCAGGTTTAAATCGCGACCGGTGTACGCGTTACAATATATATATCGTTTAAAAAAAGTTAATATCTGTTATAGATACATTAAATTTTATTATTTCGACATAGTAATTTTTATTATAAGAAAAAACAAAAATTGCTATGTTGCATACTAAAATGTGAAAAATTCAATATCTGTTAGCTGATATATATTAAATTTTACTATGTTATATAGCAATTTTTGTTCTTTCTCATAGTGAAAATTGGTAAGCTTATATTAATAATTACTATAACTGTATTAAAATTCGTCATAAAGTGAGTATATATCACAATTGATATAAAATATAGTCATTTTTGCTAAAGTTGGATTAAAATTTCCTAGACCATTTTTCTCAGTGTAGCAGTTTAAGTATATGTTCGAATTATTAGCAGATTTCCTAACCCAGCGATGGAAAATATTATTTTCGACCTTTTTATATTTTTCTTTATTTCTTTTAAGAAACTTAATATTATCCAATTGGGACGTAAAAAATAGAAATGGATAGGCAATCAAAAAATAATTTTAGAATATGATCCTACTTCTAATCGCTTTCTAAACGTCGCAGCGAAATTTTTGTATTTTTCTTTATTTTCTTTGCCAGCTTAATATTATGCGATTGGGATTAAAAAATAGAAATGAAATCGAAAGTTCTTTTAGTAAATGCTCCTACTCCCAACCAATTTTTAAACCTCGCTTCGATAAAAATGGTTTTCGATTATTTTGATATTGCTTCCTCATAGAGGAAGCTTTGTAACGGTAAAAAGAAAATTTCAAGAAAAAAAAATAGATGTTTTATGGCGATATATGTCTATATTTGTTGATTTTGAGAAAATCTTTTTTCGAGACAGTCTGTGTGCGCATGTGTGCGTGTGCATGTGTGTGTGTGTGTGTGTGTGTGTGTGTGTGTGTGTGTGTGTGTGTGTGTGTGTGTGTGGTGAACTCTGTATATCTCAAGAATCATTCGGTCGATTTTCGTCGAAAACGCCTTATTCTCCTCGTCTCGCAAAAAAAACTCGGCACTCTAACTGATATAAGTTTTTTACATTTTTTGTTTTTTTATAACAAAAAAAGATTTAAAATTTTTTTAAATTTTTTTAAATTTTTTTATATCTTAAAATCACTCAAAATTATTTAATTGATTTCTCAATAAAAATTTTTGACTTAAAATTTTAACCAGTTATTACACTCACTGAAGACTATATTTGGTTAAAATTTCAAGAGATTATCGTCATTTATCTTTATTTCTTTTATAGAAAGAAATTGTTTTATAAAAAGAAGCGTTTTTGTTGTCGCACGATCACCATAAAACTGATTCCATTTAAAGAAAATTAATAAATAAAGTTGACATGTTTTGTGGTTTTGGCCAAAATTATTTTTTAGGGGGTAACTACCCCTTATTTATATTTTTATCATTATTTCAGAAACAAATAAAGATATCTTAATAAAACCAACACTAAAAATTTTAAAATAAAAAAGCCCACAAATCTGCATCCCTTTCAATTTTAAGGGTAGCAACCCCTATTTTTCTTTAAAGAAAATTAAGTTTTTTATCAATTTTCAGCTATAAAAATTACAATAAATTATATATCTCCTTAAAAATCATTCCACTTAAAAGAATATTAAAATACAAAGTTAACCTATCTCGTAGTTTGGACAAAATATATCTTTTTGGGGGGTACTATCCCCTTTAGTTCTTAACTAAGCAATGGAAGATTAAATATAATTTTTTTTAGAAAGTTTTTTCTCTAAATGTTTTTACGGTCACATGCATTCTTCAAAAAGTAAAATAGACATTACTAACTGGTAAGAACCACCCCTACAATAACATGTTTATTTAAAATTTAAACATTTATCTGTGAATAATACATTTCGATGGAATGAAAATCATCCCCGGAAGTTTATCCCTCCTCCAAAACAGTGTATTATATATTATCACTAATTTATACTATTAAGCAACATTTTCTCTAATATTTACTCACTATTTGTTATAAAATGACAATATTATCCGCGGTTTTCGGTTCACGAGTATTGCAATCCTAATTTTTTGGAAGCCCTGGTGGGTAAAGTTGATAGAACTCAGTAAGATTGCTTATCGACTTAAATGGTTAGTCTTATTGGGGGGGGGGGGGGGGGGTCCAAAGATTCGACGATTCACTATAAAATCGAGCCAACTAACGATTTTTATAAATTCGACATAAGTCGTTGTCGAATGTACATAATTCCGAAATTTTAAATGACGAAAAACGTATTTTCGAATGTAACAATTTACCTACTGTTCAAAATATCGAATTTCAAACTACAGAATTTGAATATAGATGTAGCTAGTTTCTAACGATTTATTTGGAAATATCTTTATTCTCTCCTTATTAAAATTCTGTAGTTTGAAATTCGATATTTTGGACAGTAGGTAAATTGTTACATTCGAAAATACGTTTTTCGTGATTTAAAATTTCGGAATTATGTACATTAGACAACGACTTATGACTAATTTATAAAAATCGTTAGTTGGCTCGAGTTTATAGTGAATCGTCGAAACTTTGGACCCCCCCCCCCCCCACTTATTGTCAATTCCATTTTTTTCAGTAGGACTCGATAAAATGCAATGAAATAGATATAGATCGACATAGGTCAATAAAACTCTATACGAAAAAATTAGAATTGAGGTCAATGAAATTTCAAGACCTTGAGTTTATTGATTTCAATTGTAATTTTTCATATCGAGTTTTATCGACTTATATTGACTGATATCGATTTTATCGCATTTTATCAAATTCTAATGCAGAAATTGGAATTAAGATTCACCACTCAAGTCGAAAGAGACTTTATCGACTTCAATGGTGAAACTTATCGACTTGTCAGTGATACACAGTAATTACAACAATGTACACTAAGTGATACACAGTAATTAAAACAATGTACACTAAGTGATACACAGTAACTTAGTGGATACAATAACTGATGCAAACGCTTATGGTATTATTTTATTAATTATTTAATATTTCTTACATAATATGTATTATAAACAAGGTTATTCTGCTCACAGAATATAAAATTATAATAAAAAGGTGTTCAGACGATTGAAAATTAAAAAAAGAAAAATTAATTGATTAAATACTATAGACATCACCATAACGGATCTAGTAACTGACATACTTGCCATACTAAACAAAAACTTAAATACAACATTAACAGCATGGTTTGAGCTTAATGCAAGCGACCTTGAAGCCAGAAAATATTATATACAGACATACCAAACGCTTAGGTTTTTAATGAAAAAACAAAAAAATGGATTGCAAGAAAAAAATTTGGAAGCCAATCATTAGCAGAATGTATTTTGTTAATCTAAAAGATCGAGAAAGATTTTATTTATGACTATTGTTATTACATGTAAAAGGACATAGATCGTTTGAAGAAGTAAAAGCTAGAAAATTGATTTCAACACATGATAAATGGAACAAATGTTTGCAAGAAGGTATAGAAATAGAGTTTCCAAAAGCATTATATAGCATCTATGCTTACATACGTGTTTTCATAATCCAATTAACGCGCGAAAATTGTTTGGAAAATACAAACATCATTTTTATGATCTACGATTACCACAAGAACTAGGTGAAATTGCAGCATTAAAAAATGAACAATCTATTCGATTGTACACTAAACGATTTTAGTTTACCCGATTTGAATGAAAACTTAAATATTGATGAAAATAATGAAGATACTTTTTTATTACATAATGTAGTAGATAAACACCAGTATGACATTAATTCTTTATGAACAAAGTGAGAGGCTATGTTAGTATTGATTCATGTTATGATGATAATAATACAGATTTAGAAGAAACTTTACCAGTAGAGTTCCTTAAGTCGCTAATTCCAAATGGTCTACCTCCTGATAAATTGTTATTAAAAGAACGTGATGTTGTAATACTTTTACGCAATATTCATTTAAATGAAGGTTTATGTATCAATGGATCTCCATTAATTGTAAGAATATTAATGCAATGCTAGTGAGGAAATTATTAGCGGTTATATGATTGGAAAAATTGTATTAATACCACGCGTAGACTTAACTTCATCTAAAGAAGAAATACCTTTTGAAATGAAAAGACGCCAATTCCCTGTTAGATTAGGATATGCAATGACAATAAATGAATCTCAAGGCCAAACTTTTGAAAAAGTAGGGTGTTCTACCAGCTCCTCTATTTAGTCACGGTGAATTATACGTAGCACTATCAAGGGTCACATCGAGAAATAACCTAAAAATGTGCCTTTCGAAGAATTCGATATAATAAAAAAAGGAAAATTCGAAATTTCTGAAGAAACATACACAAAAAACATTGCATTTCATGAAATATTAAAAATAAATATATAACCGGTAGCAAGTACAAAATGCGCTAAGAAATAATACATATATAACAGGCAACAAATACAAAATGCACTGGGAAATAATACATATATAACCGGCAGCAAATGCAAAATGCGCTGAGAAATCTTATCTTAAAAAAATGATCGATTTCTTATGGTATATCAATTTATTTGTGATTAGTTTGATGGGAGTAATGAATTGCTAAGTTACAAAAACAAAAGGGGCGCGAAGGCTTGGTAAAATTACGGTGCGCGAAGCGCGCTTAGAGATGGCTAGTAATACATAATATATAACTAATAGGAAGCACACAATGCGCTGTAAAGTAATACATTTATAACCCGTCAGCAAGGACAAAATGAGCTCTGAAATAATACATATATAACCGGCAGCAAGTACAAAATACGCTGAGAAATAATACTTATATAACCGTCAGCAAGTATAAAATGCGCTATGAGAAAATAGATACAGGGTGTCCAAAAAGTTCCGGAATAGTAGAATACCTCGTCGGGAAAGAATTTTCGCTGAAAACAATAAATGGGGAAGATTTAAGATTTTGTAAAAGCTATCAGGCAGAATGGCCATTTTTTGGGATCTACTAAACTTTTATAAATGAGAACCCCTATTTTTTAAAAACCGATATTAATCCCATACGGCGCAAAACAGGTTTCGGGCCTTAATCTTAATGTTTTTGACTAAAATATGAGAATATGCTGTAAAACCACTACCCACGTAAAATAACACATTTTTATAGGAAAAAAACATACATTGGACCCAAAAGGTCCAAAAACTGGGCAAGGATGCCATCAATAATACCTATCTGAACGTAAAATTTGGCGCTGAAAACGAATTTGCAGTAAAAAATAGGGGTCCCATTTATAAAATTGAACTTAGGACTTACAAGGCCCAAAAGTTTAGTAGGTCCCAAAAAATAACCATTCGACGATACGTTTTTCAAAATCTTAAATCTTCTCCATTTAGTGTTTTCAGCGAAAATTCTTTCCCGACGAGTTATTTGACCATTCCGAAACTTTTTGGAAACTTTATATATAACCGGCAGCAAGTACAAAACGCGCTGGGAAATAATAAAGAATAGAAGTAAAAATATAATGAGTTGTAAATTAATGATAAGAACCAGCAGCACGTACGAATTTGTGCTGAGTAAAATCCGTTAATTAAAGCTAAACCTTACTGATGAGTCCAATAAACAGATCTAAGACGAAACGCTAAAACAAGTTATGTCCAATAGCCATTGTAAGGCCCAAAAATTATAAGCCTTAAAAATTATAAAACATGAATATTACTAGTGTTACGATTTAATAATCGCATACAATAAATAAATGGAGGCGAACTCGATAAAAAAACGGCATGGCGTGACTCGGCGGGGAATCGAACCCCGGACCTTCCGTTTTCGCGACGAGTGCTCTTATGACCACTGAGCTACTGATGCCGGTGCACGTCTTTCCTCGAGTCGTCCTCATGTTGCTGCTATATGCAACCCGATTCGCCTCATCACGTTGTGCATACTATGCACACGTAACACTAGGCCTTAATTTGTAAAATCCAAAAATTGTAAGGCCCAAAGATTTAACGGCACAGAAATTTTAAGGTTCAAAAATTTTGAGGCCTATACAAATTTTGAAATCCTAAAATAGTAAGGTCCAAAAATATAAGGCCCAAAAGTATAGCCCAAAATTTATGAGGCCCAACATTTATAAGTCCCAATATAATAAGGTTAATCTTTTGGGAAACCCAGGTTAACCTACACGGCAGAGCCGGAAACCACAAAGCTCTTTAATATAATATTATAATATTATACTTAATAAAATTCATGGGGGCAAGCCTGAGTTAAAGCCTGAAAAAATAGATTTTAGTATTATTAGTCAGGTCATTATTTTTTCAAATCTATATGGGTAACTTCATGTCAACTGTTCAGCTCAAAATTTTAAAATAGCTCCATATTTTTTTACTCATTCCAAATTAGCTTCAAAACACAACCCTAATTTTAGAGCAAAATATTCAATCGTTCAAAAGTTAGTATTAATTGAAAATTTGAAAATTTTGAATTTTTTCATAATTCTTCAATTTTTGTGATTTTTTAACGCAAAAACTTGAAACTTTTTGTATAGCACATTAAATGGAAAAAAGTTTCCAAATTGTAACTAGAATTGCTCAGAATTTTTGCAGATCGATGCCAATTATTTTGCTAATTTATAATTGACAGAACACCATTCAAAATATGCTTAAGGCGAATGCGACTGTATCAATATCCCTCACCAAAGGCTAACAAATTTGTAAAAAAGTTTACTTTTAAAATGCGATCTTGATCAAGATGGTAATAGATCATAGAAAAAAATTACGGGCAATTAAAGCTGTCAAAACAGTGAAAAATACTATTATAGTACTATAATAGTATTTTTCACTGTTTTGACAGTTTTGATAAAATGTAGGTAATTTAAAGACCTTTCAATAAAAATTTGTGATGTTAAGTTAATAGCTGTAATATATTGAAAAATTGAAAATACGAAAAATTTAAAATCGTTTTTTGGTTGTAAAAAAAAGAAAGAAAATCGATAAAATCGAAAAAAAAGTCCTTCAAAATATCCTCCGAAATCAAGAGAATAAGCTTTGTCCGATGACAATCGGTCGAATGGTTCAAAAGTTATTGCCTACACACACGCGCGCACGCACGCACACACATAAATACACACAGATCCGAAAATTTGTTTCCTCAAAAATGACGGAGTATTTTTATGTGTTTTTCGATATCGAAAAAAAAGTGACTTACTATCATTGTCAAATTTTTAGAGCTTTTTCTTTATAAAAAAAGCTTCGATTTAAGACCTGGTAGATCGATGTACCTTGAAAAATAGACTAGACATAAGAGATTTTAACTTTTTACTTCTTGAATATTGGAAAATAGAAACTTTTATATCTGGTCTATTTTTCAAGGCACATCGATCTACCAGGTCTTAAATTGAAGCTTTTGTTATAAAGAAAAAGCTCTAAAAATTTGACAATGATAGTAAGTGACTTCTTTTTCTACATCGAAAAACACATAAATAACACACTGTTACGTGTGCATACTATGCACATATTAAGTTGAACTTTTTTTGTTATTTCTCTATTGAAAAATGAACATTTTTTGTTTGGTTCAGTCATGTGTTTCGTAAAGAACTTGAGTCAGCCTTTTAAATCTAAAATTTTTGAGTTAAATAAATTTTTAAAAGTTTCTGGGATTTGCTCATATATAAGTATTAAAATTAAAAATATTTTTATATCGTTAGTTCACCAACCATTGGCTAATCGTTGGTCAATATTTTTGTTATTCGTTGCGAAAAAATTGATCAACAGTTAGTAGATAAGCCATTTTAGTTGGGTAATTTTCAACCAGTGGAATGAACATTTATTTCGAAGGTAGGGAAGAAGCGGCATGATTGGCGCACCTAACTTTTGTCCTTGATTATTTAAATGAAAAAATAGTTAAAACATAAAATAAACTATACGTGAAGGTAGCCAAACATCTACTGTATCAAACTAAAAACTTTTTTACAGCATAGCATTTACAATTTATTGAATATAAACGATTTATTAAAAAAAAAATTTGCGCCATTCAACCCACCGCTTGCGGATTGATTGGCGCACACGTATATAACTTTAGATCTCTTGCGCAAACTAATGTACTGCACTTGCCCAAATAGACTTTCCATCTTTAATATCGTTTATAGCACTTTCCAACTTATCTTTGTCCCACTGGTTGTATTTTTTTGCAATCTTGCCCATCTAAATAGTCATACCCTCAAAATATTCTCTCAAGGACGATATTACTTTATACACACTTGCTGCGCGAGTAAAAATATCAAATAATGCACTTAATACGTAAACATTATAACAAGAGAATATAAGAATGCACTCATTTTGATAAATAAAAGCTAGGCGGTGTATTTTCATGCCTGCGCCAATCAAGCCGCTTCGGACTTTTTTATTATTTCAACTTATTTCCTAATTATAAATAAATAAATGTAATAATCGAGTTTTACTATATGAAAGTAAATAAATTAAACTATTTTATAGCTTATTTGTTTTCATTATCATAGCATTTCAGATTTGTCAATTGATCAATTTCGAACGTGATACTAACCACATGAAAAGTGACTCAAAAATACTTTTCTTAATATTTTATCAGAATAAGCTCCAATATTAATGGTTTTGTGTGTGTTTATTAATTTTGTATTTTTATTTAAGAAAAACTAGCTTGCATGCCGAAAATCTGAATAATAATTCTAATAATCATGTGCGTCATCGAAACCGCCGCGTCAACCAAGCCGCTTCTCCCCTACGAGGCATCGTGATCAGATTTGACCAAGAATTAAAGGTCATTATATTTTGTTACGTTAAGATTGCCTGAAAGATCTAAAATTTTAGCTTTTATAATGACAATCATTGCTGTGAAAAGGAGTATTATATAATCATATATGATGCTTTATATGTGAAAAAAAGACCAATGAGATCAAACTAAGGGTAATATAGTATAGAGTAAGTAAAATACGTTTTATCTTTAGATTCGTAAATACATTTCGGACAGTGTGATTATCATCTAGAATCTCCAGACATGGAATCACTTCTTCCCCACTATGAACAGCTTCTCTGACCTATATCAGTCCCCCTCTTTTGTGCGCAGTTCCCTTGCTCTGTTTATCATTCCCAACCTGAGCCTGGCCGAGCGCATCAGAATGTACACGGCGGCGTTTGTTTTCAACTGAATAACAAAAGGCATGGAAGGAGCAAGTGGTATTCATGTAACCCGTACCGTGCTTCGAAATGGGCAATTATTGACTGTTAGCCTACTGTTGTGTGCATTACGAGAAAATTATGAAAGTGTGACAAAAATGTAACGAGTCCCCGACGCTATCTTACGTATTCAAAATCTCTAATCTCGTTCTCTAACCACTGAATTAACGCCGCAATGCTATATTAAGACTATTGCAGGTTATCAATTATAACAGGCATTGCGGTAGTACAGTTACTATTAAACTTGAATATAGCCCAAAAATACGTATTGATGTATCGGCATTTACTACTGATCTGACTTAAATTTTACTAAAAAGATGAATAACCACATTTAACAGTCTCAAATTAAGGTTGTTTCAGCGGTCTAGTATAGGCCTAAAAATATGAACATTTTTTACAATGATTTGTTTATGCATTCCAATATGAAAAGTGATAAAACAGACGAAAGGGTTCTTAAGGGGGTGTGGAATACCGACCTCTATTATGAGACCTACCGTACGGACAGAACAGCAGTAATTCATTATAACTCGATTATTACTACGATTAACGACTTATCCAAATTCGCTTGCCCTCCGTAATGTAATTACCTATCATTCTGCCAAGTTTTGAGTCAAAATGTCAAGGACGCCTTTAAAAATTCTTGCAACGAAATTTCGTTATTTTTTCACACAGACCCGAAAATTTGTTTCCTCAAAAATGACGGAGTGTAGTGCTAAAAGTCTTAATACATGTTGTTAAATATTTTTCGTCTAAAAAATTTTTTCACCGTTACAAAGCTTTCTATTTGAGGAAGCAATTGAAAATTTTACAAAACCCGCAAAGTTATTTGGATATAACATAGCAGGTTTTAAAAACTTTCCAATTTTTATATCGGCACCTATCCCTGAAATGAAACAAGGAATAAAATGAGACCTTCCAAAATCAAAAATAAATGAAAAACTAAAAAGATTTGTATTTTTATTGAATTTCTTGTTTCGGAGTCCCTTGAGTCGAAATATGCAATTTTTAGAAAATGTATGTAGGGGAAGGTGAGTCAGTACTTAGTGGCACCCTAACTTTAACGCAGAATTTCCATACGTATGGAAAAATACGTATTTCCATACGTAGGTGCCAAATTGACTCACCTGCCTCGCCGTATCCCCACCCCCCTTACCTCTATGTACGTATGTATGTACACGAAGAGAAAAATTAGGCTATGGAATCATGCGACAGCGCATGGTTTCCCGGCATGCATATGTTTCACGTGACGACAGTACACCCCGGTTGCCATGAGAGTGTAAAAATATGTTTTCTGCCCTCCGGCCGGAAAGCGCCAACTTCCCGGTCGCTGCGCGAAACGAAGTTGCCGCTTTCCGGCGCCGTCGAGCAGAAAAATAGTATACACACCTTGGCCAATAAAAAAAGAAAGCCTCAGATCACATGTTTGTCAACCTCGGCTTCGCCTCGGCCAACGAGTATAAAATTTTATACGAAAGTATAAATTAAGGCAAGTATGAGTTTTTTTCTGTATAATTTATAAAATAATAATCTTTATGATTTTGTAAAAAAATATCAAATAAATACTAGCGAAAAAGTCTTTTACTTCTTCGAGCCAATATATGCTCAACAAATTGTATTTAAGTACATTCACATTGTTCACAGCTGCAAATTAGACGTGTTCTTGTTTATGCACATACTGATTGTGCACATATTAATTGTGCACACTTTAACATTGGTATATATCTATATATATATATATATATATAGATCTGTACCAATGCTATTTGTGCACAATAAATATGTGCACAATCCTTATGTGCACAAACAAGAACATGCCGCAAATTAAACAATCGAAAGTTGTGATATCAATTATCGATAGGCAAGTAATGCAAACAACTCTGCAAAATAACTGTATAATGACTGTTCTCAGAAATGTATTCAAATTTGTTCATTCTTCTATACAAATTAAACACAAGAAAGTACTGAAATCAATTTATTGTAGTCAAGTATCCGTAAGTTAAGAGGGTGTGGTACTCATGTACTCTGTTTTACCGGCAGAACACGGTAAATTCTATATTATTAAAATAAATATATCGAATTACGTCTTATAAAGAGATAGTTTCCCTGCGTAATGTAATAATCTACCAGCCTACGCAGTTTTGAGCTCAAATATCAACGGCATCCTAAAAAATTTTGCGAACAAAAATAATCGAAATTTCGTTCGCAAAATTTTTTAGGGTGCTGTTGATATTTGGGCTCAAAACTACGCAAGCTGGTAGATTATTACATTGCACAGGGCAACTATTTCTTTATAAGACGTAACTCGATATATTTATTTTAATAATATAGAATTTACCGAGTTCTGCCGGTAAAACAGAGTGCATGAGTACCACACCCCCTTAACTTGACTAACATAATAGAACTTTTCGTACCTCGGGTGTAAAATTACATTTTATACGTCCACGTTGTGATAATGAGCTCGAGCGCTATAGCAACGTTGGCTTCAGGGATTATTCATCACATAAGAGTGTAAAATCTTACACCCGTCGTACGAACATGATTTTTCGTCGTCGTGCGAGCGCAATGTATCTCCATAAAACCTTTTTCTTGTAAACATATTGTAGACTCTTTACGAAACGATGGTACATAGTTACCATCCCTATTTTCCCTTATTCTTTCACAATTTTAAACTTTCTATAGTATAGTATAACATTACGCATCTTGGGAGGAAAAGAGAAGAGAAGTCTGGAGCTGCTCTATAGCAGGGGTGGTCTTCCCATACACTGATAGAAAGAAATATTTGAGACAAATGCGCGATTCATTTGAAAGTTGAATTTTTCAAGTATTTGACCTAAATAATAATTCTTAACAGTTACAAAATATTCGTTAACAGTTAATGCGCGATCGCTTTTTGTCACAAGCGTTACTTTTACCAAATGATCCATTCCTTAGCTGTTAATGCACTTGCATTTGACTGAATTCAAATACATATTCATTAACAGTTAAGCCGGTGACATTGGGTTAAATGATTCTTTCTATCAGTGTACATACTTGGCGGGTCTGATGGTTTGCAGTATAAGGTGTATAGGACATGGTCATTTCCATGTAAATATTCATATGTTTAAAGATCAGGTAAAAAGTATGAATGGATTGCTTCTAGATATTAAAAACCGCTGCTAACTGCTTTAGCAGAATGTTTTCTCAAAGGGAATTGATAAATTACATCCAATAATTTTTTTAAATGTACATTTTAATATAAAATTTCATTCTTTCTGCATATCTGATTTTCCATAAATACAATTATTCAAAGTGATCAAGAAAATTATATTTAAAATAGTTACACTGAAAAAAAATTTCGTAAATTCAACTAAATACATTTATTTGAATTCCATTCAGTCAATTTAAATAAATATTTTCTTGAAATAAATACTAAATATTCAAGTTTAATAAATATTTATTAGTAAATCTCCATCATTTAGTAAAAATAAAATTTATTAAAAATAACTAAAGCTTTAATAAAATTAAATTTATCATCTGCTAAAATTACATAAACGAATTTTTTAAATATAATAAACCAATTTATTTAAAAGAAATAAATACATTCTAATAAATAATTACTTAAAATTCATAACTAATTTATTATAACATACCGAATACGTATTTATAAATGATTGATCATTTACTTGTATACGGATGATTAAAATTGATAAATATTTATTAAATTTTACAGAATATTTAATTAATAAAGTAGAAAATTTATTACGTTCAAATAAATAATTTGTGAAAACAATATTTTTATTAACTATACCTGATAAAATTAATTTCTAAATATAATTAAATATTTATTTCATTGAATCAAAAAATTATTTTAAATTACATAAATGCACTGACATAATAAATATTTACTAAAAATAATCGTAAACAGCTCAATTTAAAAATAATTATTCATTTAATAATAGTAATTATGATTTCAACAGTAATAAATATTTTTGCACAAACATGCAAATGCAACTAAATTATTATAATATTAATAAAGCATTTATTGCATATATATATATATATATATATATATATATATATATATATATATATATATATATATATATATATATATATATATATATATATATATATATATATATATATATATATATATATATATATATATATATATATATATATATATATATATATATATATATATATATATATATATATATATATATATATATATATATATATATATATATATATATATATATATATATATATATATATATATATAAAATTACTTATTTGTTTTACATTTCCAATTATTAGATTTAAGAAACTATTAATTAACTTACAATAAATATTTTATTATTTTTCTATTTTACATTTTATATATATAGATATGACTAAATTAATTTTATTAAATTTAAGAAATGCGGAAGAGATCGAAATCTTTTTTTAAATATTAATAATTGTACTTTATATTATACTATTCAAGAGTTTAAAACGAAACAAAGATTTACTTGTTTTAAATAAATATTTCTTAAAATTAATAAAATAAATATTCATTAATAAATATATAATAATTTTAATTAATACGATTTTGCTGGTTGTTTTACATGAAAATAATAAAATATTTATTGTAAGTTAATTAATAGTTTCTTAAATCTAATAATTGGAAATGTAAAACAAATAAGTAATTTTTTTAATTAAGGCTATATTTTTTTAATACTAATAAATAGATAGTTAATTTAATACTTGCATATATTAAAAGTCACAAAATATATTATACATAAAAATAAATATTTTCTTAGTTGAAATAATTAAGAATTTTAAATTAACTAAATAATTTCTTAAATCAAAATAATATTTTCCTTATATTAATAAATAAATATTTATTATAATGAGTGCGTACATTTAAATTAACAAAATATTTAATTAGTACAAATAAATCTTTACTTAAGTCAATTATTTGAACTTGTTAAATTAACTAAATAATTACTCATTTTTACTAAATCTATTGACACTATTTAATAAATATTTATTTAATATAGATAAATATTTCTTTAGCATAAGTAAATAGTAGTATTCTAATAAATAATTTTTTCAGAATGTAGTAATTATTAAATTGCAATTTGAAAAGTTTAAGGTATTAACACATGCTATTTATTGAATTTATAAATTAATTGCATTTCTTCGAAATTTCTTCGGCGTTTTCTTCGAAAGCCTGCTAATCCGGTGTTTGCTTCAAAATACCGCCAACTCAGCGAAGACTTCGAAAATCCACCAACTTATAGAGTGGTTTCAAAAACCATATAACTCGGCGAGAGTTTCAAATATCCTCTAACTCAGGTGTTTTTTTTCGTTAATTTTGTACTGGTAGCTCTAGGATGTTAAAGTACAATTTTGCTTCCTCATAGAGGAAGCTTTGTGATAGTAAAAAAAAAAAGTTTATGAGATAATGTGTTAGAAATGTTATTTAGCAAATTTGGAATCGAAATACACTATTTTTAGAAAATGTCCATATGGATGTGTGTGTGTGTGTGTGTGTGTGTGTGTGTGTGTGTGTGTGTGTGTCCGTATACGCTGATATCTCATGATCTACTCAACCGATTTTAACGGGAGAGTGATCATTTTTTTAGATTTTGCTTCCACAATTGGGATCAATATTCTATTTTTGTAAAATTTAATTTTTTTTTTATAGCCATTTTTTAATTTTCAAAATCTTTTTTTCGATTTTTTTAATATTTAGAACAAATACTGTTTATATATCATGAATTCTCTGTATGTAGGATAAAATTATCTACAATTTAAAAAAAAAAAGTCGGTAGCTATATTTCGTCATAAGTTATTGATGAAAACGTAATTTTTTGTAAATTATTTATTTATTTATTTATTGTTATAAAGGATATTAAATACTATAACTTACTAAATTTTTAGGTTTTTTTATTCATTATTTTTTGAGAAAAAAAATAATTTATAAAAAAAAAGTGATTTTTTTGTCGTTCAATAACTATAGTAAAATTGGCTTAATCACTTTGAAATTCTTTGTAGGGGTAGATTTTGTATACCAATCGAGTGAGTTCTTTGGGAAAAAGGATTGATCCATAAATTTCGAAGATATTTGAGGTTAAAATTTTTTTCAATTTTTTTTTAAATCGTAATTTCTCGAGAACGGCTCTATGTATCTAAATGGGGTGGGTGGCATTCGAAAGAGAATTAAATTACCTATATTTTCTAAAAAAAATTAATTCTCTAGTTATCACGGTTCTTTTGTTATTAACAAAAACGTAAAAATTGAAAAATGAAAAAAATGAGTTTTATATGTTCAACTATTACAAGAGTAAAATTGTCTTATTCGCTTCAAAATTCATTGTAGAGGTATATTATTGATAGTTCTCGGATGAGTTCTTTTGGCAAAGTGATTGGTTCATAAATTTCAGAGATATTTGAGGTTAAAATTTTTCTAGACATTTTTAAAAACTATTTCTTGAGGATTAATTTATAATTTTTTTTTAATTTAGTTTATAATTAAATTTAATTTAATTTATAAAAAGATAATTTTAGTTTATAATATCTCTGAAAATTATGAACCAATCATTTTGCCAAAAAAACTCTGCCGAGAACTATCAATAATATACCTGTACAATGAATTTTGAAGCGAATAAGACAATTTTACTATCGTAATAGTTGAACATCCAAAACTCATTTTTTTTTTATTTTTAAATTTTTACATTTCTGTTAATAACAAAAGAACCGTGATAGCTAGAAAATTAATTTTTTTTAGAAAATATCGGTAATTTAATTATGTTTCGAATGCTATAAATTACATTCAAATACATAGAGCTCTAAATATCAGTTGCAAAGGACCCCGCACACAATGTATGGGAAAAAATCATTCGGTCAAATTTTGGGGGGTTTTGCCCATGAGAACTTTTGTTCAGGCCCTCAAGATCTATCTTTTCCCCAAGTTTGATCCAATTTGATCACATGATTATTTTCCATACATTGTGTGCGGGGTCCTTTATAGGCAATTGTGATATATATTTTATGTATGTGAAATTTTGTGGAAATGTATAATCTATACAAATTTGAATAAATTATGTTGGAGTTTTGTTATTTCTGTCTTTCTGAAGTATTAAATTTTAAATATTGGAATTAAAAATTAATTAAAGGAATCAGTAACTTAAGTTTGAGGAAGCTACGTGCCAATGAATTGGCAGCGGTTTCTGTATAAGCGATGAAAAAAATTATTTACCATTTTTCCATATTTTTCTTTATTTTTTTCCGACTTAATATTATCCGATCGGGCTGACAAAAATATGGGAAGATAGAAAATGTCAAGCCGTTTCAGACAATGGGCCCACTTCCGACCGATATCCAAACCCCAGAGGAAAAAAAATTATTTACAATTTTTCCATATTTTTCAATATTTTTTTTCCGACTTAATATTATCCGATCGGGCCGACAAAAATATGGGAAGATAGAAAATGTCAAGCCGATTCAGACAATGGGCCCACTTCCGACCGATATCCAAACCCCAGAGGAAAAAAATTATTTACAATTTTTCCATATTTTTCTTTATTTTTTTCCGACTTAATATTATCCGATCGGGCCGACAAAAATATGGGTAGATAGAAAATGTCAAGACGTTTCAGGAAATGGGTCTACTTCCGACCGATATCCAAACCCAGAGCCAACAAAATTATTTTCGTTTTTTCCATATTTTTCTTTATTTTTTTAACCGACTTAATAATATCCGATCTGGCCAAAAAAAATATATGGGTAGATAGGAAATTTCAAAACCTTTCAGAAAATGGGCCTAGTTCCGGCCGATATCCAAACCCAGATAAAAAAAAAATATCTTCGATTTTTCCATATTTTTCTTTATTTTTTTTAACCGATTTAATAATATCTGATCGGACCAAAAAAAATATGGATAGATAAGAAATTTCAAGACCTTTCAGAAAATGGGCCTACTTCCGATCGATATCCAAACCCGGCGACGAAAAAAATTATTTTTGATTTTTTCATATTTTACTTTATTTCTTTTAAACGACTTAATATTATTCGATCAGGCCGACAAAAATATGGATTAATAGGTAATTTCAAGGGATTTCAGAAAATGGGCGTACTTTCCACCGATATCCAAATTCGGCGACGAAAAAAAAATTGGATTTTTCGATACTTTGCTTTATTTTTTTTATCCGAGTTAATATTATCCGCTTAACTATATAATTGAGCTTGCACAACTTCAAAATAAGCTTTAACTACCAGCCAAAGATAAACTTGATATCTCTCGCCAGTTTCAAGTTATACTGCAGACAATTTGATAACACACACACACACACACACACACACACACACACACACACACACACACACACACACACACACACACACTCACTCACACACATAGACATTTTCTAGAAAATGCATATCTCGACTCAGGGAGCTCAGAAATATCGAAAATCGTCGAAATATCGAGGTCGAAAAATTTCACCGTTACCAAGGTTCCTCTTTGAGAAAGCAATAGTGATTCGTGATTCGATCACTGTTTTTAAATAGATAGTACAAAATGATACAAAGAGGTTGCTTATAAAATGGTTAGTAAAGTGTAAAGTCCTTTTCAATATAGACTCTAAATTTATATGATTTTTTTAGCGTTTAAAAAAAGACGGACAAAAGGAAAAAAATTTGGTTATTAAAAGTAAATCATGATTATGCACTCAGTTCATGTAGTAATATTGTACTCAATGGGAATCAATTAAAAATTAGAGCAAACGTAATTATTCATAGTGGACTCATATAAACATTGTTAATAAATTTATGCAAAAATTTAGTATTCTACATTTATGGAAAGAGTCCGCCTGTAAACTGCAAACCGTCGGGCTCGCCAAGTACGAGGGTCATTTGACAAGTACCTAGCCTCACCGCCAGATGGTGCCACTATCGCACCAGAAATACACTACAGTGCAGTATCTTCCTGTAAACGGTTACAGACGAAATTTCAGCCGGATCGGAGTTGTAGTTTATTTTTGAGAGCGTGTGAAAGCAAATGTGTCCGTTGATTTTTGAAAAAATGGAGAAAGAACAATATCGGTCGGTGATTCGATTCTTGTTTTTGGAAGGGAAATCGCGCAGTGAAATTAAAGAACGCTTGGATGCAGTGTATGGGGATGCTTCTCCTTCGATGGCGACCGTTAAATTTTGGTATAACGAGTTTCAACGTGGTCGTATGTCGGTTTTTGATGATCCACGCCCAGGTGTTTCGAAAACAGCCACTACGGAGGAGAACGTGACAAAAATACACGATATCGTTTTGTCAGACCGCCGATTAAAGGTGCACGAAATAGCTGCGATAGTAGGCATCTCAGAAGAATGCGTGTGGCATATCCTACATGAGATTTTAGGTATGAGGAAGCTGTCAACAAGGTGGGTGCCGCGTTTGCTGACTGCAGACAACAAGCGCATCCGTGTGACCAGTTCAGAGCAGTGTTTGGAGCTGTTTAATCGCAATCCAAAAGAGTTTTTGCGTCGTTACGTGACCGTCGACGAAACATGGATTCACTACTACACTCCAGAGACCAAGGAGCAGTCAAAACAGTGGACCTTACCCGGTGAACCTGCTCCGAAGAAGGCGAAGACGGTCCCGTCGGCCGGAAAGGTGATGGCCACTGTTTTCTGGGATTCTCAAGGTGTGATTTTTATTGACTATCTGGAGAAGGGCAAAACGGTCACAGGACAGTACTACGCCGAACTGTTGAGCCGATTTGACGCCGTGTTAGAAGAAAAACGGCCCCATTTGTCTAAAAAGAAAGTGCTTTTCCACCACGATAATGCACCGGCTCACACTTCTGCACTCGCCACGGCTAAATTGGTCGAATTACGCTACGAACTGCTGCCCCATCCACCGTATTCTCCAGATTTGGCTCCGTGCGACTTTTTTTTGTTTCCGAACCTAAAAAATTCGCTCGCCGGGAAGAGATTCCACTCCAATAACGAAATAATCGCCGCCACGGAGGCCTATTTTGCAAACCAAGAGAAAACATTTTTTTCAACGGGGTTAAAAAAATTGGAACACCGCTGGACCAAGTGTATTCAACTAAAAGGAGACTACATTGAAAAATAAATTTTATTTTTTGTAAAATTTTGGTATTTTCATTTGTAGGCTAGGTACTTATCAAATGACCCTCGCATGTATGGGAGGACCACCCCTGCTATAGAGCAGCTCTAGACTTCTCTTCTCTTGTCCTCCCAAGATGCGTAATGTTATATAATACTATAGAAAGTTCAAAATTGAGAAAGAATAAGGGAACATAGGGATGGTAACTATGTACCATCGTTTCGTAAAGGGTCCACAATATGTTTACAAGGAAAAGGATTTATGGAGATATATTGCGCTCGCACGACGACGAAAAATCATGTTCTTACGACAGGTGTAAGATTTTACACTCTTATGTGATGAATAATCCCTGAAGCCAACCTTGTTATAGCGCTCGAGCTCGTTATCAGAACCTGGACGTAAAATGTAATTTTACACACGAGGTACGAAAAGTTCTATTATGTCAGTCAAGTTAACTTACGTACGGATACTTAACTACAATAAATTGATTTCAGTACTTTCTTGGGTTTAATTTGTATAGAAGAATGAACAAATTTGAATACATTTCTGAAAACAGTCATTATACAGTAATTTGGCAGAGTTATTTGCATTATTTGACTATGGATAATTGATATCACATCTTTCGATTATTTAATTTACAGCTTTGAACAATGTGAATGTACTTAAATACAATTTGTTGAGCATATATTGGCTCGAAGAAGTAAAAGACTTTTTCGCTAGTATTTATTTGATATTTTTTTACAAAATCATAAAGATTATTATTTTATAAATTATACAGAAAAAAACTCATACTTGCCTTAATTTATACTTTCGTAGAAAGTTTTATTAACAATACTATTTGTTTTACTGATTGTTTTAAAAATATATTTAGGTTCTCATTAAAGTTCTTGGTACAGAGATTGACACATGTTGATGGAGAGAGAGGGAACGGGAGGGGCGAAAGAGAGTATGGGGGGTGGGAGGACGGGAGGGAAGTTGTAAAGTCATATGAAAATGATTCTTTTAATTCTTATAGATTCCAGGAAAATCTTATACTTGCCTTATTTTATACTTTCGTAGAAAGTTTTCTGATTTCTACTTTAAATTAGTTTTAGATAAATAATAAATCAAATATATTTTCGAGAAAAAGATGTTAAGGCTTTCTTTTTAAAAACATTTTCCATAGATTATGTAGATTTTTCAAAATAATTATTGTTAAAAAAATTATTTGTTTTCATAAAAAATTTTTGGAAAAATTTTTATATACCTAGTTTGCAAAAGTTAAGGTAATTGTTATATAAGGAATTGACAATAATTACATTGTGTAGGTATAATTGCCTAATTTTTACTTTTGTAAAAAAATTCTTTTAGAGAGCTGATTTCACAACTTTTTATGAGTAAAAGTACATTAAACAATGTTTGTTAAATAGAAAACAGAAAAATTTATTATTTATTCGTAGAATCCCTTTTGATAGAATAAAACGTATATAAAATTTTTAAGGATATATTATTACTATTCTATAGATTATACAGATACATAGTTTGTAATAGTTTCAAACAGTTTTAAACGCAGATTCAAACAGTTTCAAATAATTTTTTTATTTAATATATTTAAAAAATATTTCATAATTATTAATTAATAATTTTTTAATAGTCATATTATTCTATTTATAATAATTAATTAATAATTAATTATATTAGTTAATACTTTTATTTTCATGAAAATTTGAATCTTTCCCACGGTTATTATGGAAAATTTTAATTTTTCCTACACAATTTTTCTCCGTGTATATACAGAGATAAATGTAGAATATGTTGAGCAATCCAAACTCCAGAATGCATGTTACTAAACCAGTATCGCTGTGGCCAAATGCTTCATAAAAATGTCTATAGCAGCAACACTTCACACGACTCATAAATTCCTTGCTGTGCATAACTGTTTCGACTTCAGAAAATAAAATGTCAATTAGCAAGTTATAAAGTCATAACAATTTTTACTATAAATTGTACTAATTTTCATGAAAATTTGAGTGTCACACGGTTACTATAGGAAATAGTAATTTTTCCTACACAATTTTTCTCCGTGTATATACAAAGATAAATGTAGAATATGTTGAGCAATCTAAACTCCAGAATGCATGTTACCAAACCAGTATTGCTATGGCCAAATGCTTCATAAATATGTCTATAGCAGCTACATTTCAAACGATTCATAAATTCATTGCAGTGCATAACTGTTTCAACTTCAGAAAATAAAATGTCAATTGTATCATAATGAGTGCAGTCGATGTTTGATGATAGTATAGCTTTCCGGCATAAACAAAGATTCTAATGTACTTTTATATAGTATCACATGTTTTCCTTCCTTTGAAAGTTGATTCAAATTGGAGCTCTATGTGTTTTATGTAAGAGTGAGGATAGATTCAATTTATGCCATTTCTATTTCTTATGCCAACTACAATATCCATAAAAGCAGGTGGTGCAAAGTTTTTTCACAAAATACTTGTTCCAGACCATTTACTATTGTATTTTGTCAAATTCAAAAATTTCTTAACGCAAGTATGTCATTGGATCAGTAGGTCGCAGCTGCAAATTCTTTACGAGCAATCATTGCTGCTTGTTTTTTTGTTGAAAACATTTAAGTTTCCTTATGGAAATTTAACATGGGAAAAATGGACGAAAAGTGGTCATTGATGATTAACCAATAGCAAGCTATTGAAGCGGCAAAAAAATTTCACGAACAAGCGATGAAAGTAGAAGAAAACAGCTTTAATTTGAGACTAGAATCGTTAAAATCGGTCGATTTTGTGCAAAGCTATGTGAATTTGAAAATGGCGAAAAATTACGAAAAATGACCAAAATTTTAAGAATTACGTGGATTTGGGAAAAGTCGCTCATTTTTGGTCATTTTTCGCCATTTTCAAATGTAGCTTCCTGAAAAACACTATGCCGATTTCCTTCGTTCGACACACTTTTCTTGCATTATTTTTACTACAGAAAAGGAAAAACCAGTTTTTAAAGGTGTACTTCAACTTTGAATTTTTACGATTTTTCGACCACAGTTACGGATTATTTTCTGTAGAATTGAACATATAGGCGTATTGAATTTCTCGCACACCCATTTCAACGTATGTCATCGCGCAGTCGTCCTAAGGCTCTTCTTTACTTGCCTTCGGAGCGCTCCCGCGCTCCTTGATCATATTCTTAAAGTAACGTTTCACAATATTGATTATACTTACTTTCTTCCTTTTTTATGACTTTCAATAATATGGTTTAGTGTATCTAGTTTTACAGCGTCTTCTAAATTTTCTATTTTAACATATTTTTTTTTTGTTCTGGATCCCAAATAATAGGTATACTGGTTTCAATATTATAGTATTACTAATTAAATAGCTTTCATATTCATCTTGTTCATTAATATGTTCTTGTATTTGATTGTTTACTTCATCCAATTGTCTAGCATGTTGAATACTATTGACCTGTATATACATATTTTTCTATGGGTCCCATCTCAATCGATCTGGAGTTTAATCATCTTGATTAACCATTCTGTCTTATTAAAATATAGTTTATTAGATCAAATAATAAATTTAAAATTATAATTATAATAATGTATATTATCCAATTTTACTTTATAAATATCTTACACTATTGTAAAATAATTTATATAATATCTATTTAATTTAAAAAATTAATTATTATTATTTATTTTTTTATCATATCTGCATTTTATTTAAAAATTAATCATTTAAAATTTCTTTCCAAACAACGTTTGTTATTTCTTTTTTATTTTCAGATTCATTTTGTATATATAAATTATTTGGATTTGTACATCTAGAAAGAGCTACATACATTTCTCCATGTGTAAATAAAGATTTTTTTAAATATATTCCTACGTTATCAAAACTTTGATCTTGAGATTTATTAATTGTTATTGCAAAAGCTAAAATAATAGGAAATTGTTTTCTGTATAAAATGAATGGTAAAGATCATGATTCACAAATATTTAATGTTATACGGGGTATAAATACTCTATTTCCTATATTTTCTCCAGTAATAATTTCTGCCTCTATATTGTATTTATATAATTTTGTTACTTTCAGACGTGTTCCGTTACATAAACCATCAACTATACTAAGATTACGACTTAACATAATAATATCATTTACTTTTAATACTATCTTATGCGGAGGTAAACCTTCATGTATATTATTTAACATTTCCATTGGATAATTTAAATGTATTTTTTCACCTGATTGATCTACTCCTTTATGTGTTGCATGATCTATACTATTCATCTTATTTATGTTCTTTTCAAAGTTTTTTCAAAGTGGTAGTAGGGCAATTGTCGAAGCATACCACTTAAAATATAAATCCGACGCACCTATTAACAGTGCCTCTAGAGTGGCGTGAAATAATGACATTATTTTGAGGAGGGGTAAGGGGGGCTGAGAGGTGCACGAGGGAGCGCGAGGAGGTGGCGAGGGGGGCGAGGGGGCGCTGAGTGGGGGGCTCTTCTCAAAACACGTATAAATAATCACATTTTTCCGTTATTTTGAGGAGCGCTGAGAGGCGCTGAGGAGGGGGTGAGAGGGCGCGAGGGGGGCTGGGTGGTAAGAATTTTGAAACATCTATATAATATAGGGATATATATATACACTGAAAAAAATTAGGCGCGCCTCCGAACCTTCAAACGCAGTAGCAGCAGTGCCGCTATTCAGTGTAGTGTGCGCGCCGACTACGCGCAGCTGTTGTACTTTTTACACGCTTTCTGCGAGGTTAGGTGGCGCGCCGACAGGCTGGCGCTGTGGCTATACCGAATAAGAGTAGCTCCTACTCTTACAAGAGTACCAGCTACTCTTTTAGGAGTAGCAGTTACTCCGATGGAAAGTATAGTCACTACCCCCTAAAATTGGCGCTGCACGTACACCTGAAGAGTAGGTGGCGCGCCAAATTTTTTTCAGTGTATGTATATACATAATTTCGGTGTTTTGAATGCGCGACGCCATTTTAGCAGGAAACTATAGCAAAATCCCATATATAAGACGAGGACAGACGATCACGTGACTAAAGTTTTTCATATATATATACACACACACAACAGAAGACAGTCGGAACTCTCATTGCAACGAAGCCACCGTTTCATCCATAGAGCTATTATAGATAGAGTAGGGGAGTCCGTTAAAACAGCGTCCCATCTATAGAAAGAGAACGAAGGTAAAAGAGCCCTTTTTGTCTCTGTCTTACAACCATAGCAACAGCTGACAGAGTTGAGCTTAACTCATCAATTATTTGTATTTGATAAGAATATTATTTAATGAATTCGTCGAATGTCTTAACTTTGTAATCTTAAAAAATATTTAAATAAACATTATTTCTTAAAACTTTGTAATTTTTTAATAATTTGTGTTGTTGAAATAACAGTTTGGATCTGCACATGTGCCATATTAGACAGAGATAGAGAGGACCCACCGTTCTCCTCTCTATCGACAGGACGCTTCCACTTAGAAGAGCGCCTATGCCTTGCCTACTCTATCTATATAACAACTCTATGGTTTCATCCCGTGGCACTCTTGCAATCGCGGCGTGGTAAGGTTACACGTCACCAACTCATGAAACGCTTGCATCCGCAGCATGTAGTACAAGTTACGTACGCTCTGATACCACGGTGCGATGACGCGCGGTTGTCCCATAGGATGAAAACTTCATTTTTCTCTCCGTGTACATATGTATGTATGTACGTATGTCTATATCTGTAGCTTCCAGGAATAACCACTTATCTCCACTTCTCATTATTTCGAGTAAATCGAGTTTTTAGTTTCGCATCCCTGTTTTAAATCAAGACAAATGAGATTGAATGTAACACTGCATCTATGAATACTAATGAATACTAATCTAAATAACATATTTGTTACCATAGCAACTAGACCAAATAGCGTTCATGTCTTAGAAAACCACTTTTACTTACGTGGTAATTCCGGGAATAAATAAAATTTCAGTGAAGTTACGTGGGTTTTCCGATCTCAATGGCAATTATATTGTTTTTTCGGCAACTATACATGATAAATATGAACTATCACTCACGGTTTGTAGGAGAAAATGTGTGTACTCTTTCTATAATGCAGCTACCATGCTATGGGTACACTTATAAGAATAAGGAACGTCTGTCTCTCTTATTGGAAACGTGGAGTTGTATCGTTTTTCCAGGATATTAGATGAAAAAAGTGGAGTTATAGGGGAAGGTGGGGCGTCACGGGCACCCTAACTTTAATTCATGATTATATTAAAGATCTATGGATTTCAATTCTAAAAAAAATTGTAATAAATAGTCAATACCATTAGGAAACGGAGTCAATCAATAAACAAAATTATATTGATTTATATTTTGTAATATACAATTGGAAAATAAAACTTTTGAAAATGCTCTCCGTGCCCCACTAGTGGGGCACATGTGGCACGGGGTAGGGCACAAATAGCACGTTCTAATGCATAATAATTTGGGTTAAAACTATTTTTAAAAATAAAAATTTTTTAATAAAAATATTTTAAACTATTTTTAAAACTATTTAATCAATCTAACTCAACGCTAAAAAGTGGATCAGATCATAGCAATCTTGCTCCTATTTGCAGGTTGGTGAGGTTAGACTGTCGCTCCGAAATAACAGCTGCCGTCGGCCAGCGCGTCGCTGTGTGCTCCCCGTGCCCCACCGGGGGGGCCTAGCGTGCCCCATAAGCAACGGGTTTTAAAATCATTGGCTTATATTTTATAAATAACTATCGAAATAAACAAGAAATGTACTTGAAAGTTTAAAACTTAAGTTTTTAAAAGCATTTCGTTTCATATTAATCCGAGATATATTCGCTCTTTGTCAGTAAAGCCAAAAATCAAGCCATCGTATTTTCACTGCTCCGAATTTCAACCTTATGAAATTAATTCATATGAGTTTTTTTTCGTATGAAACACTCGAATATAAAAACTAGTATAGTTTCTTATGCATTTTTATGAACATTTGTTTTTAAAGAACCTGTTACGTGTGAAGGGGTATTTGTTTGTCCCCGGCCTCTCTGAGTTACGCACCCGCAGAGGTTGATTTTACGTGAAATAAGTAGTCGGAAGGCAAGAAGTATAAGTAAACTGGTATTTATTCAATACTCAAATGCGCGAGAGAGAGGTGTCCTAATCGTGTGTAAGTATAATATGTGCGCGGCGCGGATGACTCGTCGTGGTCGTGGCTTCGTAGCTTCCTCCTGAATCGATGTCTGAAGACTTCGTTATCGTCCTATCTCGTTCTGGAGTCGTCGTATCGTCTAGACCTCTCTCATAGGTTCCCCGTGGGCAGAATCGAGTAGCGAGCCCCCTGGGCGCCGGATGCGCCGCTTTTTATATCTGCGGTGTAGTGTCTCCCACTTTCCTAATTAATCATAGGTGGGGGTCGGCTGCACGTGGAGCTTTGTTCTTCCCCTAGTGCCGATTTCGCAGTTTCGGCCGCTTTGACCGATTTGACCGACTCCGGTTTCCTCGCGCCATAGTCGCGGCACAGTGCCGGATGTTCTCGACATTTCGAATGCTTCATCGCGTCTTTATTTGTACCGAACTCGCGTGTGGAATGCTTCCACACGTAACAAACCCTTTACGGTTTTAATATTAAAATGCCCAACTAACCCGACATGCTCATCATGCTCCACCTTCCCCTATGGTGTTTTCGGGAATTATTCTAAAAACAAATGTAGAGTTACGTGATTTTCCGGGAGTTATCGAAAAAAAAATAAAACTTGGGGGGCTGCGCCGCCCAACGTGCCTTCGCCACACCATCCCCCCCGCCACCACACACACCTGCTCCTCGCTTCGCTCGTCGCCCGCCCCCTCCCTATGTAAAAACTTCGTTTTTACATAATAGGCACGACCGCAATACTCAGGAGAACCTTGTACTTTATAAAAGCGAAAATTGCAACACTTCCGATATTTATAATAAAAAAAAAATTAAATATATAATACTAATAAAAAACTAGCTGCTCACGAACTCACGGGTGTTCCTAACTACATATACCTATACAATCTCAATTACAAAAAAATACTTGCGCACATATGCATATATATACACTAATACCGCGAAAAGGAGAAAAACAGAAGGAGAATGCTCAATACTGATACATTCGGCAACGGCAATCTGGCTTAGCCCTGCGACCTGCGTGCATGAATACTTATACTGCAGCAGTCGTAACGGCTACGCTAGGTACCTCGGCTCACGGTCGTACACACTTTCCGGACCTATGTATACTACCGTTCTTCAGCTAGGCTGCGTTCGCACACCAAGAACAGCGGAAAAACACATGCGACTTGTGCGACCGCGAGGTATAAGATATATCTATATATATGATCGCGCGCGCTTTCTGCTACTGCTAAGTAGTGCGGCGTGCCGTCAGCCGTGGCGCACATGTGTCCATGGTGTGTGTTGTCAACAATCGAATCGTCCGGCTCCCGGCGTCCCCAGCGATGACTGTGGCTGCTGCAGTATGCCGCCCTGGTGAATCGTGTTCGCCCTTTCATCGTGTTCGTCGATTGTCGATGATTCATCGGAGATGGGAAGGCAGTGTGTCAGCGGCGAGAGCAGATTTAGTAAGCATTTTCTCGTTCCTAACCCCTCTGATGGGTGAGCTGATGGTACTTTCGCTTGTTGCAGGTACCTGTGGCAGTGAGAGTAGTGTAAACGACGGGCACTGCTGCAGACTGTTTCTTGGGTGTGTAAATGTTGTCTGAGTCATCTATTTATTAATTATATGTGGTTTTTAGGTGCTCAACTTTCCTTGTTTGGCTCTTCCACTAGTGACTATGTGTACAGTTAAGCTGCTGCTTGTGTCTTCAGCGTCTTCAGTGAAACAACGGTTTAAGATCTCCACCAGTTTTTCCCCTCTAGTTGTTACAGGAAGCTGGTACAGTGAGTGAACAACAGCCATTGCTGCAGACTTTTCTTTTGTATGGTATGTTTTTTTGAGTCATCTATTTATTAGTCATATGTGGTTTTTAGGTGCTCAACTCTCCTCGCTTGTCCCCCAGAATAGGAACTGATCTGCTGTTCATGCGCTTTGCTGATCCCTAGGCTGAGGCATTCCCTGACATTGAAACACAATTGACGGTCTCTGTCAGTACTTTCCTCCTAGGTGGTGTGGTTACTGACACAGTGGATCGCTGTTAGATGATTCTCAGCAGACTGGCATCCATGGAGTAGTGCCAGCCTAGACCGTATAGCCCTATTTTGCAACTTCTGCAGCTCTAAGTGATCTTCGAGTGTTAGTGCTTTAAAGTGTGAGGGGATAGGTAATAGGAACTGGGAAATATTATATAAGTGCTGTGTGTGTTGTTACATGCGATAAGGGTAGGTAGTTGTCCCTGGTAATATTAGCTCGTCTATTTAATTTCTAAGTTTAGTCAGGGTGTAAGAACTCGCTTCAGGGTATCTGTTGTATTAAAATATATCATTATGTATTTCGCAGACTTCTACTCAGTGAGACTTGCCTATTTAATAGTTTTCTACATGCTGTAAGACTGAGTCAGCTAGAACATTGCATTCTTTATGCATTGAAATTTACCATATTACAACATTTATAGCTCATACATTACACAAAAGTTTTTTTTTGTATATATGACCTTCCTTTAACATGTACTTATATAATATTACACAATTTTGATTCTTTTAATTCAATCGCTTAGGTCCTGGGAACATAGTAGGTTAAGCTGGGTAATCTTATATCAAATTTTTTAAATTTGTTATTAAAAATCTTTTTGTAGAAAACAGGGAAATAGATATTTTGTTTCTTTAATTATTCTTCCAATGTGTTTATCCCATTGAATATTGTAATCAAATGTAATTATGTATCTTATTATTATGTTTTTGTAATTATATTATCTTTGGAATGTTATGTGGATTTTTTCCATCTTATTTAGAGCTATTGTATGGAATACTTCTGTGTAAATCTAATTCTGTGAAATAATAAGCGAAAATTCACTATACGTGTATTGGGGTATTAAAAATCATGTTTATACGTTTAGATGATTCAGTAGTTATTGTACATAAAAATGTTAATTGGGAATAAGTTTTGTTTAAACTATATCTACATGCTTTGTATTTAACAGTTTTATTGAAAGTCAAATTCTTGTATGATAAGCGAAAATCGACTATTTCAGGTGTATTTAGGCATTAAAAATCGTTTTTATAGGTCTAAGCGGTCAGGAATCCATTTTATATGAAAATGTTAAATGGGAAAAAGTTTTGATTAAATATTATGTAGAACTTTTCTATTGAACATGTTTGTGTAAAATCAAATCCTGTCAAGTTTTAGCCGAAAATCGTCCATTTTATGTATGTTTTAACGTTTAAAATCGTTTTTATAAGTCTAACTCGACAGGAGTTGATTTTTCACGAAAATGTTAAATAGAAAAAAGTTTTGTTTAAATATTATCTACAACTTTTACATTTAACATTTTTGTATAAAATCAAATCTTGTCAATTTGTAGCCGAAAATCGTCCATTTTATGCATATTTAGGCGTTTAAAATTGTTTTTACAAGTCTAATTCGTCAGGAATTGGTTTTACACAAAAATGTTAAATGGGAAAAAGTTTTATTTTAATATTATCTACAACTTTTGTATTAAATATGTTTGTGAAAAATCAAATCCTGACAAGTTATAGCCGAAAATCGTTCATTTTATGTGTATTTTGGCGTTTAAAATCGTTTTTATAAGTCTAGCTCGTCAGGAGTTGATTTTACAAAAAAATGTTAAATGGGAAAAAGTTTTGTTTCAATATTATCTGCATTTTTTGTATTTAACATTTTTGTGTAAAATCAAATCCTGAGAAGTTATAGTCGAAAATCATTCATTTTTGACCATTTTTGGCCGTTTTTCGCAGTTATCTTGGCAAATATTGCTCGTACAAAAAAGTGTTCAACATAAAAAAGCTATATTTTAATTAGTTTTAGCAGATAGACCTGTACATATTAGCTTAAAATTAATTTTTCTAGACATTAGGCTTAAAAATCGATTTTTTGAGATATTTCTTTGTACTCGCATTTGAAAAATTTTTCATCGATCTATCTCAATATAGAACCAGCAGTTAGGTATAATTAGAGGAGTATTTTCCCGCAATCCCGATGAAATCGGTCGAAAATTCATTGACATAATCGAGAAACTTGAGTTCATACGGACGTACAGACATACATACATTTCAGAAAACGCTTAAAACGCACTCGCTCTGAGTAGAACATGGTTTTTACACATTAATTTTTCAGTATTTGAATTCTTACAATTTTCGCTCTGGTGAAATTATAAGGCTCTCCCGAGTAGCGATTGTGCCTAAAAATGGAGATATGTGGTTATTCTGGGAGAAAGTTGAAAAAAAATGATTTATAGCGTTTATCCTTGTATTGATTCAAGACAACGAGTGCACTTTCATAATTTCTGTCACGATTACGTCATAGAGGACTGTTCGAAGATAAGAAATAAAGCATAAAACCTATTTTGAAAAACACGTCAGTTAGGTGGTTTTTCCGGAAAGCCACAGATATTTATGTATGTACGTGTGTATGTGTGTGTCTGTAAAAAATGTGTATGTATGTGTGTGTCTGTAAAAATGTGTTCATTCCATAACTCGTGAACGAAAAAAGATATGTCTCAAATTCGGCAGCCATATAAAGTGTATGTTGAAGTTGAGCAAGTTCAGTTTTAAAGTTAAGGTGGTCTTCTACCTAATTGCTCATGAGGCCAAAATTATCTGAAACAATTATTTAAAATATAATTACTATAAAACAAAGTATATGAGGCGTTTCACGTCAACTCTCCCAGCGCGGCGCGCAAGCTCGAAATCTTGCTATTTCCAACTCATGTTTATGGTACTTATGTGTACTTAAAAAAATTGTTTTATAAACGTTTACGACATATTTTTTCCTCAGCTTTCTAACGATGTAGGCAGTTTTTCTGGAATTTTCCATTTTCACCTTCAAAAACTACAAAACATCTTATATCTCAAAAAGTATATTTTTAATATTTTTTTACCATTTAAATCGAAAGCTGAGCATTTTTTACATAGGAAATGATGTTTTTTCAAAATTTGCTTAAGATAGAGCCCAAAAGATGCAATGTCTTTCCTGCGCTCTGTACCTTGCGGTACGTGGCGTGGACAAGGTCTGTCTCGCTACTTAATAACGTTTAATCATAATCTTTACCTGTTCTTTCAAATTCTTTATAATGCATTAATAATATTTTATTGGTTATTTTATAAAAAAAATACAGTCTCATAACGAACAGCAATATAGTAATTATACCAACGCTTCTTTCTCAGTGCAGATAATTTTTCTTTGTTTTTTTGAACTTTAATGTTTACTAAAAAAAAATAGTATATCTTCACATAAAAGACTATCAAATATAGTGGTATTTGGCTACATATATTTTTTATAGCCATATCAGGCACGTTACAATACAATACTATTATTCTAATAGATGAAATTACACTAAGGAAAAAGGCGTTTGTACTGTGAACTATATTGCATAGTAAAACTGAATATTATTGTCTTTACTGTTATGTTCGCGTGTCGATAATTCAGAATTCTATTTTAATTATAAAATAAATATAACGAAAAGAGCTAACGTGTGAAAAATGTGACAGCCTCATTCAGCGCCGAGCGGTTTGCACTGACGAGATTTGATTAGCGTGGCGAGTAGGCGTCAAGAGGGTGGTTTATTCTCGAACGACTCGAGAGTTGTTTTAGCGAAAATGTTAGAATAAATAAAAAGCTTACCTTTTGGTTGTTCAATGAAATTTGCTGGAACGTATTTCCTGTTACTTCCTTCCTTCTGTCTGGTTTTATAAGTATATATATTTTATGGTTTGGCAAAATAGGATGTTGGAATCACAGGGCTCGAAAGAATACTAGTAGATGTGATAACTAACGATTCTTTTATTTAAACACTTAAAGTTAATATAATCGCGAGATTTTTAGTCGGAGGCTACTAAAGGTACTGCACTTGAGCAGAGCAAGAACTAAACTGACGGTCCCTTGAGGTGAGGGAGTCAGGTACAAAATATGTAGATCAACCCGAGGTGCAGCAGGCACCTTTACAATCGAAATTATGATTCAAAACGGAAAACGGAGCTACACTTGAGTTGACTAGACGCGTCACGTTTAGTCTACTCGTAGCACTCTATTTAAGATAATTTATAGTATTATTTACCTAGCGGGAGTCGCGTATCGCGGACTACTATTCCGTCGGTAGACCTTTAACGAGGGGTCTCGGGCCTGAGCTGAGTCGCGTATCGCGGACTATCTTGGACTGTAGAGCGTTGAGGAGCATTTTGTAAGCCCTTTTATACTATAGTACATTTCGACACGGGTGGGAAAGTCACACCACCTAAATAATCGACTTACGCACTAGTTTCGAACGGTATTTTATACCACGAGCGCCGAAAAATCATATCAAAGTTGTGATTTTGAGGTTAGAGTGGTATAAAATATTACAAAAAAGAGAACATCTGTGTTTACCCTTCAATAGAGTCATACGCATCACGCGACAGCGCGTGGTGGGAAAAATCCGAAAAATATACTTCAAAAATACGTCTCTATTAAATAGTATGCACAACTGTGTAAATAATATCGGTAAAAAGCAATTAATCGAGCCATCATTCGGTGATCGGATGATGTCTCGATTGCGAACAATATTTAATTAAGCGCGAGTATTTCTAGAAGAATTCAAAAGAATAAGACACGTGTGTTTACCCTCTGATAGAGCTATACGCATCGCGCGACAGCGCGTGCCAAAAAAAATGGATTTTGAACGTCTCCATCAGACAGTATACTGTCTGATAACACAACTGTGTAAACAATCAATTAATTAAAACTAGTAGATTGAAGCATCATCCGACGATCGGATGATGTCGTAATTGCGAGTAACATTTAAGTATACTTTTATTTAAGAATTCTCGAAATCAAAAAGAATATGACCAAAAGAGAAAAAAAAATAAAGGAAACATTTTAATTTGACATCACATTACTATATATTTTTTTAATCAACTATAATATGTTAATAATAAATATATTCATATAATTCAAACAACTAAACAGTTATAATAACTCAATTATTGTCATATCCATATAATTCAAACAACTATACAGTTATAGTAACCCAATTATTGTTATTTAACTAAATTTCCATTCGAAATCTTAAGGTATTTAAAATTTTACTACATAATATAATACCCACCCTGGTAGAAAATAAACCAACTCGGATGGCTTATCTACTAACTGTTGGCCAATAATTTAGGCCAACGAATAAGAAAAATATTGACCAACAGTTAACCAACGGTTGGTGGACTATCAATCAATAATAAAACATTGAGTAACTCATAAAACAATAATAGAAATTAATAAGAAATATAGATATGTAAAAAGATTTTGATACACAAACAATAATAACAATTATTGTAATGCATTAAAAAAATATTTGAATGAAGTTGGGAGTAAATTTATTTGAAGATTAAGTAGACAGTACTGTCCGCAGACCGCATCCCGCTTTCGGCAAGACAAGCACACATGCACATAAATACACACATATTACATACACACGAGTGCGATCGCAGGTTCATGTGTTGTGTATAGGTAAAAGTATTTAACTGCACAGACTCATACGAGTCACGTGACGGGATTGCCGGGATCGCGTGGTTTTGCTTCACTGTAAAGGTCAGATGGTAACGGAGCACCGTGTAGAAAACGGAGCAATACGAGTACGAAGAATTTATGTAGGATACTTTCAAATTTTAAATGTAGAATACCTTGTATGTAGGATTCTTTCAAATTTTAAATATAGGATACTTTTAAATTTAAAAAAATGTAAGTATCCACCTGTACATGTCCTGACTTACGTCAAAAAGTCACGCACACTACACATTAACACGCCCTAACCTCAATTTGAACAAATAAAACTATACCCGCTACCGATTTAACCATATTTATCTGAAGAAAAATACTATTAATATGTGGGTTTTGATTATTCTATGAATAATACAAATTTTGAGAGTTTTATTTAAATAATAAGTTGTGTAAATGATTTTTATTTAAGATTTTTAATATTAAGCATTCATTGACCAACCGCAAGGGTGATTCCGTGACGAAATAAGCGGTATTTATCGCTAACTGTTGGTTAAACGGTTGGACAAATCCTTGCGATTTGGCGAACGGATGGCGTAGGGTTGGTTACAATTTCTACCAGGGCAATAACGAATTTTTAGATATCTTTACCATAATTTTGTTGTTTTTATCACTATAAAATGTATATGTAGCAAAATACCACTATACTTTATAGTACTTTTATATGAAAATATACTATATTTTGTTCTCAGTGTACATTAAAATTCAAAAAATCATTAAGTTCTGGATATCATATCTTCCCGAGAATAACTGTTAGAAAAAATAATTACTATATTGCTGTTAGTTATGAAACTATTTTTTTATAAAATAACCGATAAAATATTATTAACGCATTATAAAGAATTCGAAAGAACAGGTAAAGATTATGATTAAAGGTTATTAAGTAGCGAGACAGGTCTAGTCTACGCGACGTACTGCGCGGTACCGGGCGCAGGAAAGACGTTGCGTCTTCTCTTTTCTTAAAATATTAAAAATATACTTTTTGAGATATAAGATGTTTTTAGTTTTTGAAGGTTAAAATGGAAAATTTCGGAAAAACTGCCGACATCATTAGAAAGCTGAGGAAAAAATACGTTGGAAACGCGTATCACACAATTTTTTAAAGTATATTTAAGTTCATAAACATGAGTTGGAAATAGCAAGATTTCGATCTCGCGCGCCGCACTGGGAGAGTTGACGTGAAAACCGACCTTGACGAGATAAGTCGCAAATTTCTCGGAAAACATGTACCTACGGTACGAAGCTCTAAAATTAGAAAATGTTGTGATTAAGTATTTTTTTAATTGAAAAAACTACTTTTTTTCTTAATTTTATGAATTTTTATGAATTTTTATTGTTTTTTCAATTAAAAAAAATACTTAGACACAACCTTTTTTAATTCCAGAGCTTCGTGCCATAGGTACATATTTTCCATGAAATTTGCGACTTGTCTCGTCAAAATCTATCGAGTGGCTACCAAGAAAACTTGCACACCAGTTGATTTTTCTAAAATGACATAATTCTGCATAAAGTGGGTTTAGAGACCTATCTCGTGGGATTTTGTATTAAAAATAAGTTATATTAGTAATACATATACTTCGTTTTATAGTAATTATATTTTATTTTTTTTTCGATAATTTTGTCCTCAGGGCGCATTACGTAGAAGACAACCTTAACCGGATAATATTAAGTTGACTAAAAAAAATAAAGAAAAATATCAAGAAACCAACAAAAAATTTCTTTTGTCACAATGTTTTAAAATATGTTAAAAGTAGGAACCTTTTCTCAAATTACTTTTAATGTTCTAACCATACATATCATTTTGGCCCAATAGGATAATATTAAGCTTGTTAAAAAAAATAAAGAAAAATATCATCCTATCTGGCCAGTCCAAATGGCAGGACGTGGCACAGTCCCGCCGGATAAATTCGTGTATAAATCTGTCAAGTGCCTTAATAGACAATAGTTAGGAGCAGTAATTTGTATGCTATGTGAAAATGTGTATCACGTAGAACGTTTTTTAAAATTAGAATCCATTAGAATATTAACGGAAACATTAGTTATTTGCAATGAGCATAAGGACATAAACATAATCTCAAAAGTTAGTGAAGACACGTTGAGTGAGGTGGCAAGATCATCATTGCTCAAATTAAAATCGTACATACCCTGGTAGATATTCATCTATATAAAATGGCCAAGAAGTTAGAAAATAGCTAGTAAAATTGGCTAATTAATCTCTATGATGAAACGATTTTTCGACCATTATTTGCCTATTTCTTAGATTGACGTAACAACAAAATATTTATATTTGGTTTACTTACGAATTTTATCGTTAATCAAAGGGCATTAAAGTGCATTGGAGGGCTTATCAAAATATAAATGAATAACATTAACTAATAAATCATTTGTTTTACTCATTCTATGAATAATTCAGCAAAACGTTTATTTTTCCATCTGATTCTGTCTTTCTCACTCATTGTCATAACAGCAAGCCTTCTGCTAGACATTTCCAGACTAAAGAAACTGATCAGTTTTAATACCTTTAAAATACTGAAGAACAAGCTTGTGCTTGTCTTCAAAAAACTCAATCTATTTTTCAATCTATTAAATGGCCAAATAATAGGTGAAAAAGCGTTTCATCGGGAGGTAGAAACTGGACAAGAGAAATTCCTATTTTATAGCAAGTTTCTAATATAAATGGTCAATTATTAGTTATAAAATGTTTTGGATTTCCACCAGGGTACATACCTTCTTAAGGCGGTCTTATACCTAATGGCTCCTAGGGCCAAAATTACCTGAAAAAATAAATTAAAATATAATAACTATAAAATAAAGTATATGTATCACTAATATAACTTATTTTTAATACAAAATCCCAAGAGATAGGTTTCTTAATCCACTTTATGCAGAATTATGTCATTTTAGAAAAATCAACTGGTGAGCAAGTTTTCTTGGCAAACACTCGATGGATTTTGACGAGAAAAATTGCAAATTACTTGGAAAACATGTACCTATAGCATCAAGCTCTGGAGTGATTGCCAAGAAAACTTGCTCACCAGTTGATTTTTCTAAAATGACATAATTCTGCATAAAGTGAATTAAGAGACCTATCTCTTGGGATTTTGTATTAGAAATAAGTTATATTAGTGATACATATCCTTTACTCTATAGTAATTATATTTTAATTCATTTTTTCAGGTAATTTTGGCCCCAGAAGCCATTAGGTATAAGACCACCTTAAATAAAATTAAAAAGCAGATAATTCAAGAAATCACGGATACTAATAAATTAAGTCTCGACAAAAAGTCTATACAAAAAGATCTTAGTGAATAAAAAACGCCTAGCATTGAAAATAGTTTACTCAAGGAGTTGAATGCTGAATTGCAAGATAAAAATGTGCTTTTAAAAGAATTGTTAAGCAATGGAAAAGAACAAAAATAACTCGAGAAATAGAATCAATGCATTCCCGGCAAGGACATATGCTGAAATAACAACAAATATCAAAAGAGTATCAAAACGTATATCTAAAATAACAATAAATAAAGCCAAGAAAGAAGAAAACATTGAAAATATTAAGAAATCTCTATCTCAGTGCTTAGTTAATGACAAAACCATAAAAATCAATAAAGTTTCTGCGAACAGTGATGAAAAACTAACTATTAATTGTATTAATGAAGAAAGTGTAGATTCTGCAATTAACATATTGTCTAATAAATTTTCAGATATCTATAAAATTGAAAAGAACAGATTATAAAACCAAAAGTAAAAGTTGTGGGAATAAACAATATTTGAGACATGAATGACAAGGCACTAGAAGATGATATAAATAAAAGAAATTTTAGTGATTTTCAAGATAAGTGTGTTCTGTTACACTCGTAAACTAATAGCAAAAATAATACACAAACTATAATAATAGAAGTGCCTGCTAAAATACATAAATTTATTAGAGATAATAAAAACAAAATTTTTCTAGGATACTGTTACGAGTGAAGTATCGCAACATTTAATAATAGAAAGTGACGGACCCTGGGTTTGAACCAGAGCCGCTGACTCGAGAGTGAGAAACACTACCAAGAAGCCACGACCGCCACCACTTGGCTTTCTGTTAATCGCCGTCATATAGTAATCGGACGCCTTGCTTATTTCGGCTTTCATATTCGTGTGTGTATCCACACGTAACAATACCAAAATTGCAAAGTGTATAATATTATAAATGTAAAGCCTTGCTTTAAATGTGGAAGATTTGGGCATAATCCTCTCTTAAAAGTATGATGACGGAAATGTGAAGCCGAAATAAAACCTTTGCGATTTTTCAAGTCCGCTTAGAAGGATCCCATGATTTGGTTTCGTATAAGAAAAAAGTATTAAAATCTAAACTAAATACAATTCAAGTTCAATAAAAAATATTAGATAAATTTGCTTATGATAAAAAGTAAAATAAATATTACATTTACAATATTTCAATATTAATTATATAATTCAAGGTAATGGAAAAGCGCGCGCATCACGCCTGAATTTGCTAGTGGTAATAAATGCAAAAACACCACTATTTGTCTTAAGTGCGCTAAACAGCATACCTCAATTGATTGCGATATCAATAAGACATGTGCAAACTGTTCATACGGTAATATCAAATCAAACAAAATAAATAGTATATTACGATACGTGGGCCGGAAATTGGATTTCCGGGCCGTGCGTGGTACGACGCCCGAGGCGAAGCCGAGGGCGTCATAACGCACGGCCAGGGCATCAAATTTCCGGTCCAAGTATTGTATACTATTTTTCTTACTCCCCGGCCGAAAGTACGTTCTGTAATTGTTAAATAATTGATAAAATTGCGTTGTCGTCTGCTAGCTGTGTTTGAGTGTTAGTTTTTCTTTCGGCCCGCTCGATAGTAGTGCCTCTGTCGGCCGCTTTGGGTAGCTCGGTCGATATTACCGACTGTTTTTTCTTTCGGCCCGGCGTAGAGAGCTGGTTTTTTGGGCGTCTGCTACTTTCGCTGTTACACAGATGGTCTGATGCCCGCCCGACATTTGCAAGACCGAGGCGAAGCCGAGGTTTTGCTGGTCGGGGCGGGCATCAGAAACATATTCATTAAAAAAAGACAACACCACTTTTCATTTCAACTAACTCTTTTTTCTCGTCACACGTGCACTTTCCTCTGTCTATTTCGTACGTGTCTAACCTTCACACCGCACAAACATATTTTCTTCGGGCGCTCCCGTCCATACGTTTACTTAATTGTTTCTACACGACTCGAAAGTACGTGTAGAAAACAAGAGGAAAAAACAATAACCACGATCAAACAAAACCACTTTTTATTTCAACTAACTTTTTTCTCGTCACCCGTGCATTTTCCTCTGTTTATTTCGTACGTGTCTAACCTTCACACCGCATAAACATCTTTCCTCGGACATGCGCGCGGGCGCTGAAGCGCCGCGGGTCAGGAAATTTCGGCAGCCAATCAGAGCGCGCGGTTGGTCTAAAATAGGATGCGAAAGTTTCTCTTTCGGCCCGGAGATGCGGGCCGAAAGTACGTACTTTCGGGTGGGCGAGTAAGAAAACAAATTTTGAGGTTAACCACGAGGCGACAGACTATGATAAATATGAAATATATAAAATGAAGATTATGAGATACATATATTATACAAGAAAAACATTAAATTTAGAAATTAAAAAAATTTTTGCAGACGATGGGAATCGAACACGGTACCCTTGGCACTGCAGTTGGATGCTCTAACCTCTCACCTATAAAAGACTACAGTTGGCCTTTTCAAAACTGATAAATAAGCTACACTACGATGTACGCCTTATTCAATTACTTTTTGCTTCCTCATAGAGGAAGCTTTGTAATAGAAAAATTTTAATTTTCTTTAAATTGCTCTAAAAACATGAATAAAGGTGTTAGAAGTTTGTGTCACATGATTTTAGAAAATGTCTGTATGGATGTGTGTGTGTGTGTGTGTGTGTGTGTGTGTGTGTGTGTGTGTGTGTGTGTGTGTGTGTGTGTGTGTGTGTGTGTGTGCCGCTTTATTTTCGGATCTACGCGGTCGATTTTAACCGGACGGGTCTCATTTTTTTTGTTTTTTGATTCCGAATTCGGGAAAAAAATAATTTTGTACGACTAACTGATTCGTTTTTGTTTTATGTCGAATTTTTCATTTTCGAAAAATTTATTTTTGATTTTTTTTAATGATTGGATTTAAATTTTATAATCGGATGGGTAGCATTCGAAAGAGCATAAAAAAACCTATATTTAAAAAAAAAAATTTCTTTAGCTATCACGGTTATTTTGTTATTAACAAAAACGTGTTTTTTTTTTTTTTTTTTAATGCTTATAACTCCCAAACTAAATGGTCAATTTTTTTGAGAAAAATCATGATAATGGAGATTATGAATAGCTATAATCTGTATAAAATTGAATCCATTGTGTTGGTTAGTTTTTGAGAAAAAAATTAAAAAATGAAAAAAACGTGTTTTAGGTGGCGACAATTTACGGGAGTAAAATTGTGTTAATTGCTTCAAAATTCCTTGTAGAGGTAGATTTTGGGTTGCCATCTGCACCTTTCTTTGGGATAGATGATTGGTTCATAAATTTCAGAGATTTTTGAGGTTAAAATTTTTGTAACCACTTTTTCGAATCGTAATTTCTCGAGAACGGCTGTATGTATCAGAATGGGATAGGTAGCATTTAAAAGAGAATTAAAATACCTATATTTTCTAAAAAAAAAGAAGTTTCTAGCTATCACGGTTCTTTAGTTATTAACAAAAACGTAAAACATGAAAAATGAAAAAAATGAGTTTTGTATGTCCAACGATTCCGGAGGGAAAATTGTCGTAATTTCTTCAAAATTCCTTGTGGAGGTAGATTTTGGATAGCTCTTGGTCGAGTTCTTTGGGTAAAATAATTGGTCCATAAATTTCAGAGATATTTGAGCTTAAATTTTTTTTAACTTTTTTTTAAATCGTAATTTCTCGAGAACGGTTCTATGAAGCAGCTACAGATTTTTAGAATATTTTATATTTAAGTACTACATCTACCCATAGAACCCCCTTAACTCTCTCACTGGTGCGCGCGCACGTTACTTTGTTGATGATAATATAATAATAGGGTAAACGCAACCGTTGTCGGCCACTTGTTTAATATGTTACAGATATTATTACTTAACATCATAAATTTTTATTGAAAGGTATTTAAATTATGTAGATTTTCTTTTTTTAATATTTAAATTATCTTCACTCTGTCATTTATTATTAACGAAAATGTGCTCAAAATTATTTAATAAATTTTTCAAATAATAATTTTTATTGAGGGTGTAGTGAATTCATACACCATAGATCCTTTCGAGCATCATAAATTTATTGATACACCGACGTTTCGGGAGTATAATTAACTCCCCTTATCAAGGCTAAACACAATGAACATACAAAAAATATTAAACATAACGGCAATTATAAAATTTCTTGTCACATTAAAGAAAAAACTTTCTTTTCCCTTACCATTCGAGGTGGTATATCAATTTACAAATTTATAAAGCGGCCATAGCGTGGACTCCGCGTGTCAAACAGTTTTTCTTTTTACAATAGATTTTTATTAAATCACCAACATTTGTAAAGCAATACCTGTATAATGAGAATATTTAGAAAATTAAATTGTACTAAAGAAAAAACCCAAAATAAGAAAAAAGGCATGAAAATTTAAAAAAACTTACATGTTACAAATCAGTCGTTTAGTCATAACGTCAAAAGCTGTTTTACCCAGGATGATGTAATCTCACTGTCCAAAAGAGACAATAAGAGTTACGGGCATCTCCGGGGCTATTTATACGGAATAAAGTATCCCCACTACTTTATTCCGTATAAATAGCCCCGGAGATGCCCGTAACTCTTATTGTCTCTTTTGGACAGTGAGATTACATCATCCTGGGTAAAACAGCTTTTGACGTTATGACTAAACGACTGATTTGTAACATGTAAGTTTTTTTTAAATTTTCATGCCTTTTTTCTTATTTTGGGTTTTTTCTTTAGTACAATTTAATTTTCTAAATATTCTCATTATACAGGTATTGCTTTACAAATGTTGGTGATTTAATAAAAATCTATTGTAAAAAGAAAAACTGTTTGACACGCGGAGTCCACGCTATGGCCGCTTTATAAATTTGTAAATTGATATACCACCTCGAATGGTAAGGGAAAAGAAAGTTTTTTCTTTAATGTGACAAGAAATTTTATAATTGCCGTTATGTTTAATATTTTTTGTATGCTCATTGTGTTTAGCCTTGATAAGGGGAGTTAATTATACTCCCGAAACGTCGGTGTATCAATAAATTTATGATGCTCGAAAGGATCTATGGTGTATGAATTCACTACACCCTCAATAAAAATTATCATTGAACGCGAGCAGCTTGGGAGAGCAATAACCTTTTCAAATAATAATTGATTTATCGACTTCAAGTTTTAACCACTTATTATACTCATTGAAGAATATATTTGGTTGAAATTTCAAAAGATTATCTTTATTTGTTTTTTAAAAAAACAATATTTTATAAAAAAGTAGGAGTTTTGTTGTCACGCGATAACAATATTAAGAAAATCAACCAATAGTCCTAAAATTTGGGAGAGATATATTTTTGATAGGGTAGATGTCCGTATTAGTGTGGGTTTAAGAAACTCTTCAGTTTTGTCGCATAATAATAGACTATTTAAGCTGTATCAGAGATTCCGGGTGGTTTATATAGATAATAAAAGTAATAATCTACACGAAACAATTTTTTTTTATAGAAAAATATTTATATTTACGAAAGTTACAAGCAATATAAAAAAAAAATTTTGTACGCATTTGTGTGCCCTAGCAGACATCAAAGTACATTTTTGTGTGCCCCGTATTAATGTGGATGTACACGTTTGTGTGCCCCACATTAGTGTGTCTTGATAATATTATCATTGCCAACAAAATTATTTTGTTAACTGTAGTGCATTTATAATCAATTTCTAACCCTTGTTTACATTGAATGTTAATTAATTCCAATACGGTAAAAACTGCTGAAGGTCCTCAATGCGATATGAAACAACGTTTGTGCGCAGACAACCTAACCTAACTTTTCTGTTCAAGCACCGATACGAGCATGCTCGTATTGTATTTGTGCACACACAAATCTGGACAAGTCGTTTTTCACTGACCCTATTAGTAGACACCATTAATTAAATATTAAAATCAATTGAAAACCTTTATATTAAGGTTTATTATATAACATAATATTATTTTATGATATAATCAATTGTATCCCACATTAAAATCCTTCCGAAACATTATTTAATGTTACTTTTAAAAATGTCATTTCTTAGCAAGTTTGGACAAGGAAACACCGTGACACACCGCAAACCGTGAAACATATTTTTGAAAGTTCTTTTTTAATGTTATAGTAAATGAAAACAAATTAAGTAATTAATTCTATTTAAACTTAATTAACTATACTTTATGAAAAAAAATATTTTAGTGTTACGTTTTTACTCGTTCACTTCTAGGATATGTTTTAATAATAGGGCACACAAATATGGACAGGCACACTAATACGGACCACTACCCTATATCTTCAAACTGAATTTGTTGCCCAATAAAATCGAACTATTACGACGAAAGATATTTGAGGTTTAAAATAAAACTAATTGAACATGTGATAATATTTTGAAAAAATTGATTTATAAAAATATCGGGTTGTCGCACGAGAAAAAGAGTAACAAGAACGAATTTTCGAAAAATATATATTAATTTATTACGAATATTCATAAAGAAAATTGGGTATGATACAATTAATTATTGTTATAAAACATTTAAAAAAAAATGAATAAATACATTATTTTGAGGAAGCTAAGTGCCAATGTATTGGCAGCGGTTTTTTTATTATAATCGATACATAATAATTGAATAATAATAACATTATAATCAAATTTAATATAGTTACTTAATTTAAAAATATCATAAATAAATAACAATAATTTTTTTCGTCAGAAATAAAAGAAATAAGAAAAGGATGTGCATATAAATCCCTACCATTCCGACATCGTTATTTAATTTTTATTTACTATAATCCTGCGAACTTTTTTTCTTTAAATGAATGTGATTTTCTGTCTTTCACAATCCACGCAAAAAATACGTCTTGATTAAAAAGGTAACTCATTTCATTATTGATTAGATTATTGTATATTTAAATTTAAAAATACTTCTTGTATATAATATAACGTATATTGCTGAACAAAAAATAAGTAAATTTTTAAGTTATAATTTAATAAAAATTAAATGACGATGTCGGTATGGTAGGGATTTATATACACACCCCTTTCATATCTCCTTTATTTCTGACGAAAAAAATTATGGTTATTTATTTATGATATTTTTAAATTAAGTAACTATATTAGATTTGATTATAATGTTATTATTACTCAATTATGTGTCGATTAATCAAAAAAAGCAATTGAATAACGCGTACATCGTAGTGTAGCTTATGTATCAGTTTCGAAAAGACCAACTGTAAGTCTTTTATAGCTTGGTATAGTCTTTTAAATTCTAAATTTAATGTTTTTATGGTATATGTGTGATACTTAAATGTACATGTGTATATTGGTTAAATAAAAATAATAACATTTAAATAATAATATCCATATATACATCGAACTAACAATAAGGCTCTGCTCAAAAGCGGTGAATTAAAAATTTTTTATATTGGTTTCAGCAGCAGTCATAAAAATTATTATTTCAAAAAGTAAAATTTGCTTTAAAAATCTTAAAAAGTACTAATTTAAATAATAAGAATTCCACAAATCGAGTGTGTCCCAGCGCTTCTGTTAAAAATAATAAATTTTCTTATGAAAATATTAAATTTTACACAAAAATTTTCCTCCATGCAGTCCTCAAAAAGGCATTAAGTGTGTAAATCATTAGTTGCACAATTGAGGTAAATATAAATAATTCATATGAATTAATTTATTGTTTAGTATTATAAATAAATTTGTACATATCTGTACTTTTTTACACATTTTCGTACATTTCTGTACATTTTTGTATATTTCTGTACATTTCTGTGCAAAAGTCTAATAAGTTAACAAAATGTACAAAAATGTGCAGAAATGTACAGAATTGTACAGATATGTGCAGATATGTGCAGATATCATCTCACTTTCGTCTTTCTGATAAAATTAGATGTATTTGTATTCTTCTGTTCAGAAGTATTAATGCCTTTCTCTTAAGGTAGTGCATTCCTTTTATATATATAGACATGTCTACAGAACGCCTGTTGTATGTATGATATGGGTCAGCATAAGTCAAGTTGTAAGTATAAATCTGCACTGAAAAAATGGCGACCGAAACGTTCCGCTTTCTTAAGCTAACATGTTCCCCCTCCCTTTTCGCACAATCGATCTGCGAATTTAGGTAGAATAATTACACCAAATCCGAGCGACCGAGCTTGAGGACGCGACTACGCTCTGGTGTTGGCGGAATGATTATACCTTACGGTGTAAAATTTCTACCAAAACTTACGACAATCTCTACCATCTTCGAGTATAGTGAATAAGCTTTTCTATAGTCAACGGTTGTGTTTCTTGGTAAAATTTTTCTGTTAACGTTTTTTCAGTGTGTCCGCATAAGCATGCTTCACTAAAGAAATAATCTCTTCTTTATGGGGACGTACGCATAAGTACTGACTGTCTGCATAAGATATTTGTATGTCTTAAGTGTCCACAAAAATGTATTACTATATAATTATATATAACTTTTTTTCGGGATTGGATTTTAAATTCCACAATATAGTTATTTTCTTTCTTATCATAAATCTCGTACATAAATTAAATTATTTTTTTTTATCTTTTTACTAATATGGCTCAAATAATATTTTTTGATATTTTAATACACATGTGTAAATGTTTTTCTATCAAAAGCCTATGAAAATTGACAAAACAAATAAAATCAATTTTTTCGTCATTTTAAAGATAGTAGACCTTTAAGCAATATTATTTAAAATTTTTTTATTTTTTTATCCAAACTACTTTTTTAGCTTCAGAATAATTTTCTACCGGGGATATAGTTCATAAATAAAACCAAAACAAATGTTTTAAACAATTTCACTTAAAGTTTATAATTTTTTTACATTTTTTGTTTATATATTTTCCAATTAAAATTTAATTTAAAAGAATGGGCTAAGGGATCATTTTCTTGGATGAATTGACTATTGAAATCTAAAGTAAAAAATAAATAAATTTTTAACATTTCAACTCAGGTTGATCCACTTGAATGTTCCATTGCACTAAAATGCAAAGTGCTTGAGGCAAATCGGGTGTAAGTAAGATCATCTCCATCTAGCGTAGCACAAGGGTCTTTGATCGCGCGGCTTTCTTAAAAGAAGTTCATACCAGTCTACGGAAGAGATCGTCGATTTGATAAAAACGGCAAAGATGCCGCAAGTACAACGCACCCGTCGAATGACGCAGTAGAAAAACAATGTTATGTCCACAGTGGGGATAATTGTCAAGTTCCCACGATCATCTGCCGCTTCTATCGAGGACCAGCGTAGTTCCCGACGCTCCCTCGGTAGCCGAAACCGGGTGATTTAATTAAAGAATACATCCTTTGCTATTGCAACTCAGGCTTGTGTCCTTATCTCGCCATTATCACCACTGACACCTAACAAGGATGAGCTCTATTATGTGAAACGAATATGTTTCTCACTACCGTGTAACTAGTATCATTTGCACACAATTACATCAGATAACTAAGTGCATAGCTCTCAATTCAATGCTACAGAAGAGTTAATAGATTGCTAGAGTCGATTTTATTAAAAACAAGCAGACAATATAAGTTGTGCAAAGGAAATTAAAATTCATTGGTCTCTTATTTCTTTGACGAGGTGAACGGAGAAAAACAAAAGAGCTTTTCTCAACTGTCAGTGTTCTCCCATAGAAGTAAATCTAATTGTATATTCACTTATTCATCGCCAATCGCAATTACGGACACGCTTTTTTCACGACGTTCGGCAGTTTAAGATTATTTATCCACCAAGAAATGGACAAAGTTTTTCTATGCATTATGTTTAGCTTCAACATAGAATCCAAACAATTATGGTATTCAAAAGTATGGAAAGATTTAGAAAACAGAACAAATTTTTTTTTTAAGCTGAAATAACCATGTGCGGTTGGTAGGCTGAATAAAAAAAAAATTAAATTATATGCATAAACATAAATATTGTTTACATAGCAAAATATCATATATTGTCTTAAAACTTTTTATTTCCTCATAAAGGAATTGCTTTCTTATAAATGAAGTTTTTGGAACCGTGAAAAAAAATTTTCGAAACAAAAAATGTTTAAAAAGATGTTTGAAGATGTTGAAATTTATTGATTTTGAGAAGTTTTGTTCGTGTCTGTGTGTGTGGGTGTATGTGTGTGTGGGTGCATGTGTGGGTGGGTGGGTGTGTGTGCGTGTGTGCGTGTGTGTGTGCGTGCGTGCGTGCGTTCGTGCGTGCGTGCGTGCGACCTCTTTATCTCAGGATCTCCTCGGTCGATTTTAAGGTGGTTTTTCTCGGACTCCCCCTAGTCAAAGCAGTGCTAAATAAAGAGGTTACCTAAAATTTAAAATAACAATAGTTGTAATGTGATAGTTCTGTAGTCCTCTTTGATGAGTCTTATATATATAATATAGCTCTACATTATTGCTGCGCTAGTATTTTTTTTTATTCCCTTAGGTTATCTCTGCTGGGCAGATATGGACCGGTTACCACTGTTGACATATTATTGACGTTTTATGACGATGAGTTGTGCTGATATTGACTGTGGTTCAATGACTCATAAGACTTTGTTGTGACGTTGGTGACAAGTAAATTGACCAAGTGTGACTTGAATTGAGTATACTTTCTTGAATAGCATTTGACCTAGTTGACCTATGTGATTTGAGTTTGGATTGCTAAGAGCTACGAACCTTAGCAATGAAGAGTTGATTTGAACTCGAAAATGAGAAATCTAAAACTTAGAGTCTTGGGTTATGATAATGAGCAAGGGTTGTCCGACCCACGACCTCTGGAAATGAAGCTATGCTATAAGAACGAAATTCTCCAGCAGCGTCAAGAACACAGAATGAACCGAGCACTCTCTCAGAAAGTTCGATAGCTAGGAGATAGGCTGTTGAAATTTTAAAATAAGAAAGTGACTAAAATCCAAGCAGCCCTCTCCCAGAAACCGACAATAACATTGAAGAGTCTCGGATGAAATGAAAACAAAAGATTAGCGGTATGGATATTTACAAATGTACTTGGGATCAACTTTGATAATGAAAATTGTGAAATAGATAATTGTAATATGCTATAGCAATACACTGGGTGGCCTTGAGATCAACAGGAATTTTGAAAATTTGAATATAAATACTACGTAAATGCTGTTTTTCCGGATGTCAAAATGGAGTTAGAAAATTTATGATGAATATAGGGTGGATATGTAAAATTTGTGTGAATTTGCTGCGCTAATAAGCACTTTGGAAGCAGTGTGTCCACCCTTAGTAAACCTGTGCAGTAATGGGGACATATAGTTTTAGGTGGGTTCTGAACCACCAGCGAAATAGTGAGATAAACACATGAAAATTTCGAATTTCGAAAAACTCAGTACAGAGGTGATAATCAATCGCCGAGACCTAGATTCGAATACGGTACATTTCTATTCGAAATCCACACGGAAAAATATTTACTTACCGAGTATATCGTATATATTTGTGATTTATATGAGAAGTGTATACAACGTTTAATGAACTTCTTTAACACAAGCAAATATCTCTAGTTAATCAAAATAAAACTACACTTTCAATTTTATAATTTTAATTATTTAATTCATGAAAAATAACTCTTAATCATGACCTGTAAGGGATATTACAATATAAAGTACACAACGCTATCATATTCAAGGTAGCGTAAACATTATAACAATAACACTTTCTTACATACTAACGATTTCCTGATTGTTTTCTGTGAAAGTACTACGTTTTCAATTTATTCATAATACATGTTCGAGTTTTATTCCTGTTTATACCACCAATAAAATCCAACGCAACTTCTATACATCTTGGAAGAAGGTGTTACTCACTTTTCGTGTTAAGGGGGTCAGACACCTTTAAAATTTTCTTCATAAAATGACCTGAAACAAATAAATTTTCATAATTAGAAATATGTAGAAGTCATATCCTAAAAATATATTCAATTTGTGATAAAATTAGACCAAAAAAAAAAAATTTTGATCGATTTTAACCAAATATATGGCCATTTTAAAATTTTACTCTGCCGTCGACTCCAGATTCAGGAACTGCATATATTTTAATGGGAGAGGTCCTAAAATTTTGGTATTTTATATGACTATTGACTGAAGAGTTGTATGTATACAATTTATTTCATTATATAATTTTTGACCGTAAAAAATTATTTAATCAAGTAAATTGGATTCAACTCTTCAGTCAATAGACATATAAAATACCAAAATTTTAGCACCTGTCCCATTAAAATATATGCAGTTCCTGAATCTGGAGTCGACGGTAGATCCTAAAATTTTACATTATGTAGAAAACAGCTTTAAGGGGAGGCTGAAGTCCCGTCAGTTAGTTTTTCAAAGTTTTCTCTTTGAATAATTAACCGATTGAACTGAAATTTTGGGAGAATACTTAAAATTTATATACAAAGCGCGCTCAAGTCTTGAAATTCAAAAAACTTATTGTCTTTCAATTCCGTAATTTATAGGTTATGTTACCCGCGCAAGTTTTTCAAGGTTTTCTCGGCAATTAATTGATTGTTTCAGTTGCGATTTTGAGAAATAACTAAACATTAATATCCAAAACGCGCTAAAGTCTCCAAAATCCAAAAAGATAAGAATTTTTTAATTTATATAATAAAAACACGTTTTACTGAATACAGCGCCACCCTCCATTTAAAATACATTGACTCCGGAGTCTCCTTAAAGATAAAATTACTAAAATACTTCTTTATTTCTCCTTCTTTATTTCTTAACTCCATCTCTGCCCTGAAATACAAAAAAGTATTGTTTTTAGCTCAAAATATTTTACATTTAGAACAAATATTCTGGTACCTCAGTATACGGCCCATCAGACTTGTAAGCTAGGAGCACGCGTAACAGTCATAGACACATCAGTCAGTCAAGTTTGTTAAGTGGTTTAACATGTAGATCCTTTGGTGCTTTTAAATCCGTATGTTTTTAATAATATTTATCACATATGTTAGGTTCTTATATATTGAGGTAAATAAAGAATGTGTTGAGAAATCCAAAATCCTTCATGCATGTTATGAAGCCAGTATCGCCATAGACAAATGCTTAAAAAAATGTTTATTATACCAGCAACACTCCTATATTGATCTTCTTTTAATGTCTGATAGGGTGAATTTCTTTACTTGTTCTTCATTATTCTTCTTCACATATAATATTATTACTTAATAAAGAGAATACGACTGATATATATTTATTGCAGTGCATAACTGTTTTGACTTCAGAAAATAAAATGGCAATTATATCATAGTGAGATTCAGGTGATGGTTGGTAATGGTAGCTTTCTGGCCGAAGCGAAGGTTCCATAATGTTTTTCTACACAATAGCATATCTTTCGCTTCCTTTAAAAGTTGATGTAAATCTGTAAAAAGTTGTGAAATCTCTTTAAAAAATTATTTTACAAAAGTAAAAACTTATAGGCAAGAATAAGTTTGGTTACTATCTTACATAGTTTGTACTTAACAAACATTATTTACTAAACTCTCCCACCCTTTCTTCCCCCTCTCTCTCTCCCTCTGTACCAAAAACTTTAATGAGAGCTTAAATATTTTTTCAAAACAATCAACACGTTCTTTAAAAAACTAATTTTTTAAATATATTCTATCCACACCATTTGTCTATAGTCCTTTTATTTATTCTGATCTCATATATTCAATAACCACTCTCTACAAATAGTAAGAATTTTTTTCATGACTGTACCAATAATAATATTGTTAATATAAAACTTTCTACGAAAGTATAAAATAAGGCAAGTATAGACGTTTTTTCTGTATAATCTATAAAATAATAATATTTATGTTTTTTTAAAAGAAATCAAATAAATGCCAGTGAAAAAGTCTTTTACTTCTTTGAGTCATTATATGCTGAACAAATTATATGTAAGTAAGTGCATTCAAATTGTTCATTGCAAATCAAACAAATGAAAGTTGTGAAATCAATTATCGATAGTCAAGTAATGCAAACAACTCTCGGATACAACTGTATGACTATTCTCAGAAATGTACTAAAATTTGTTCATCCTTCTATACAAATTAAACACACGAAAGTACTGAAATCAATTTATTGTAGTCAAGTACCCATAAGTTAACTTGACTGAATAATACAACTTTTCGTAACTACTTAAAAATATTCAGTCAGCGGGCATAAAGTACTACTTAACGCCTAACAGGCGTAATAGCTCCCATACTACTACCAAACTTTATAGAACCAACGCACTTTACGCCCGTGTGGGCGAAAATTATTTTAATTATATAACTACTGTGCCTTCTTTTTATTTCTAAAATTCATAAGAATTTTATCAGATATTTACGAAAAGTCAAAGCCTATATAAAAAAATTACATAGTTACCACCACATCTCCATTTTTCATTGATCTTTCTCAATTTTGAAATTTCTATAATATTACGCATCTTGGGAGGACAATAGAAGTCTATAGAGCTGCTCTAGCAGGGGTGGTCCTCCAATCTCCCATACATACTTGGCGGGCCCGACGGTTTCTAGTTTAGTGGTGGGCTTTGTAAATGTAGAATACTAAATTTTTACATAGATTCATTAACAATGTTTATACCTATAAGCCCATTATAAATAATTACATTGGCTCTAATTTTTAATTGATACCGTTTAAATATAATATCCCTACATGTGCAGAATCTCATGATTTACTTTCATTACCGAAAATATTTTTCCTTGTGTCCGTCTTTTTTAAACGGGAATGGGATAAAAAATGCATATAAATTTATTGTCTACTCAAAAGTGCTTTAGGTTTTATTAACCGTTTTGTAAGCCACCTATTTTTTATTCTTTTCCGTCGTGTAAATATCATATGAGATCTCGTATGAGATATCATATGTGTGATGTCATCTGCAATTTTACATATTATGGGATCTCATATGAGATCTGATGTCCGATATTCCCAAATGAGATCTGATGTCCAATATTCTCATATGAGATCTCGTATGATATTTTCATGCGGGTTTGCACTTTCTATTCAAAAACAGAGTAATAAATTCAATACTGAGCCCTATTTAATATGTAGAAGCAACCCATTTATACATTTTATCTGATCTTTAAACATATGAATATTTATATGAAAATGATCATGTCTAGACCTTAAACTGCAAACCGTCGGGCCCGCCAAGTATGTATGGGAGATTGGAGGACCACCCCTGCTAGAGCAGCTCTATAGACTTCTATTGTCCTCCCAAGATGCGTAATATTATAGAAATTTCAAAATTGAGAAAGATCAATGAAAAATGGAGATGTGGTGGTAACTATGTAATTTTTTTATATAGGCTTTGACTTTTCGTAAATATCTGATAAAATTCTTATGAATTTTAGAAATAAAAAGAAGGCATAGTAGTTATATAATTAAAATAATTTTCGCCCACACGGGCCTAAAGTGCGTTGGTTCTATAAAGTTTGGTAGGAGTATGGGAGCTATTACGCCTGTTAGGCGTTAAGTAGTACTTTATGCCCGCTGACTGAATATTTTTAAGTAGTTACGAAAAGTTGTATTATTCAGTCAAGTTAACTTATGGGTACTTGACTATAATAAATTGATTTCAGTACTTTCTTGTGTTTAATTTGTATAGAAGGATGAACAAATTTTAGTACATTTCTGAGAATAGTCATACAGTTGTTTCCGAGAGTTGTTTGCATTATTTGACTATCGATAATTGATTTCACAACTTTCATTTGTTTGATTTGCAATGAACAATTTGAATGTACTTACTTACATATAATTTGTTCAGCATACAATGACTCAAAGAAGTAAAAGACTTTTTCACTGGCATTTATTTGATTTCTTTTAAAAAACATAAATATTATTATTTTATAGATTATACAGAAAAAACGTCTATACTTGACTTATTTTATACTTTTGTAGAAAGTTTTATATTAACAATATTATTATTGGTACAGTCATGAAAAAAATTATTACCATTTGCAGAGTGCTTATTGAATAGATGAGATTCGAATAAATAAAAGTTATTTGTACAGTCATGAAAAAAATTCTTACCATTTGTAGAGAGTGGTTATTGAATATATGAGATCAGAATAAATAAAAGGACTATAGACAAATGGTGTGGATATAATATATTTAAAAAATTAGTTTTTTAAAGAACGTGTTGATTGTTTTGAAAAAATATTTAAGCTCTCATTAAAGTTTTTGGTACAGAGGGAGAGAGAGAGGAGGGGAAGAGAGGGTGGGAGAGCTTAGTAAATAATGTTTGTTAAGTACAAACTATGTAGAATAGTAACCAAACTTATTCTTGCCTAGAAGTTTTTACTTTTGTAAAATAATTTTTTAAAGAGATTTCACAACTTTTTAAGAGTAAAACTACATTGTAAATAATGTCTGTTAAGTATAAAACTACACTTTAATTGATTTCACAACTTTTTTGGGTTTGACTTTCAGTATCCGCATGAAAGAAATTTATTTCGACTTTAGAACGTAAACATTTATTATTTATTCGTAGAATTCCTTTTCATAAAATAAAACGTAAATAATTTTTTAGGATATTGTATAGGTTTCGGAAAATAATTCTTATGGTTTACGAAAAAATTCTTATCGTTTGTAAAAGTTTTTGTAAAGTGATTGTAAAGGTTTTGGAAAAGAAAGATTTTTTAAAAGATATAGAAATGGACCATTTTTTGAGATATTTTGTAGAGAAAATATAATAATGAATAATTTACAGATAGAAAATACTTTAAAAAATAGTTTCTAAAAGTGTTTATTATAATTGTTTCAAAAAAACATTTAAGCTTTCAGTCAAGTTCTTTGTAGAGAGTTGGACAGTTGTTGAGAGCAAGATTGTTTGGATAAAAACATTAAACTTTTATTAGTATTTATTGTAGCTATCGCAAGGAATAAAAGAAAGAAGTACAAGTATAGACAAAAAATGTTTTTTTTTAACCAAGCCTCTAACGTCTGACCAATACTTTAAATTCTGATTTTAAGTAGAGGTTCTAAATTTGTTATAAACACTTCATTTAACACATCATACTGCTACTTATTTTATTTATTATACAAAACATTTTATTATATCTGATCTGAAAACTTGCACTGACTTCACTATTATTATATTTCTAAGTTATTTTCTTGTACAGGACGCTTGTAGATTTCCATTTCTTCAGGCCGCTGTTTATAGTATATGCAAAAATTACTAAGAACTCCTCTGAAACATTTTGACGTCTTCCACCGTAAGAAATTTCTCATATAATCTAAAAAAAAAATAATAAATCAATACAAAGTGTCAATGTTCATTTTTATAACCAATATTTTATATTTTAAAAATAGATATTTAGTCATTTAATACGTATCTGATTATTTTTATTGTTGATATACACAAGAAATCTTGTAGTTATCTGAATCTTGCGTAGAAAAATATTTACTGAGAAATCCTCTGAAACATTTTGACGTCTCCCACCATGAGAAAATTATAAAATTAGATTAACTGAGCACTTTTATTTGTTGAAATTTTCACAACAATAACACATCATTTTTGCTTTTTACTGTATTTTAATGTTCATTTGGCATAATTTTTTAATTCGTGGTTAAGTAAATATGTACAAGAGCACAGCACTAATATCGACTCAGTTTCTTGAAGTATAGACAAAAAATGCTTTTTCTTAACCAAGGCTCTAACGTCTCACATTATTTTAAATTCTGATTTTAAGTAGAGGTTTTAAATTTGTTATAAACACTTTATTTAACACAGCATACCGTTACTTTATTTCATTTATTATACAAAACATTTTATTATATCTGATCTGAAAACTTACACTGACTTCACTATAATTATATTATAGATATGTCTTGAAAAATATTGTGTCGTAAATAATAATATATTTGCCCCATAGTAATATTGGTTTGGTTTTTCTATCTTGAGTAGTACGTGTCTGTTCTTGTATTAAAATAACTTTTTCTTGTTCATTAATAATAACTCCAAGGGTCATGAGGGCACTCGTTCATTTTTGTTAATTCAAAATTAGATTTTTCAGACAGTACACAATTAGAACTCCTCAACATTATTGGCTATAATTATATATATCTTCAAAATGACTCGAAAAAAATCTTCTGGTATAATATCTGTAAAAATAAAAAATCTCACAAAGTATCAAGTTTAAAAAAATGATTTTAGCCATTTAACATTTAGGTAGTAAGTACTTATCTAATGAAAGTTATTTTCCCCATTGATTGATAGACGAATAGATCAATTTTTCTCATCACCAGTTGACAACTTGAGATCTTTCAAATACATAACTAATTAACGAACTCACGATATGATAACATTTGTAAAATGTATATCTATAAAATAATAGATAGATAAAAATTCTTCTTCTTAGATTGCTAAGAATAAGTTCTTAACCTAAACAATCTAGCAACTTCTTGAGATCTTTGAAATGTGTTATTAACTAACTCACGATATGATAACATTTGTATATAAAAAAAATACTGACATGTTGTATGTAAGGTTAGATCGATCAGATACGGGTGTGTGTATATATATATAGATATACAAGCGTAAGATAGACGACAACCGGAAGTGTCGTAAGAGCTGCAAACCGGACGCCGGAATAAGGAGAAGAAAAGTATAAAAGGAAATCGCACATAAAAAAATTCAGCTCTCTATATCTTCTGAACGAGATAATCTTTTTAAATAAAATGTTTTGATTTGAGTAGAGCAATGAAATGGCTTTCGATTAAGAGGGATATGTTATATAGTAAAAACTAACGCAATATACGTAAAAGCGCATTGAATTTTTCGTAGACCCATTTCAATGTATATGTAGCACGGGTCGCTCCTTTAGGCTTCTTCTATACTTGCCTTCGGAGTGCTCCCGCGCTCCTTGATACTAAATGTTTTTTGTAATAGTCAGTATAGACTTAATTTTTCTTTAGTATCAATCACTGCTATTTTAAGTATAAAGTTTTCAATAAAAGTTCAAGTACTAAAAAGTTATTCCTAAAACTTTAATTCAACTGTCACTCGTATTATTGAAACACTTCTAAAAACTTATTTAAAATACCTTTACGTATTATAATACACTAAATGTTTACTCATAAATCCGTTGGAAACAATGAAATCTAAGAACAACACTTTGTATAAAAAAGGTGCTGATGCTGATATCACAGTGTTTATATGAAATGGCAGCTGTGCATGTTTACATTGCTTGCGGACTTTTACATAGGTTAAAATCAGCTCAGTTACAATAAAGGAGTGAGCTGTGAGAGGCTACCGGTGATAAGTCAGGTTGTTTCGGTGCCAAGTTAACTGCTGTAAGTTTTAAATTCAAATTTTTATTTTTGTCAAAAATACCGTCCATAAATTATATTATTTATTTTTTATCTTTATATTAATGTTTAAATTATTATTTTTGGATTTTTTGAAGTATATATAGGTATGTAGAGTAAGAATTTTAAATATATTAAGAACGGAAATTATTATACCCATCATTCAGATCGAGTAATAGAATATGAGCAATATGAAAATGAATTGAATTTTACAAGGATAGAATTTCCTGTAAAACCTCAACAGATTTTAAAATTTGAAAAACAAAATAATCTCTCAGTAAATGTTTACATTTTAAAAAAGTGTGGTGGGAAATTCAAAGTTGCACCACTTCACGTAACATCATCTAAGACGAAAACCCATGTTAACTTTCTTCTGATACAAAATATTTATGTAGATGAGGAGGAAATAGAAGAAATAGAGCAGAAAGAAGATACTTCATTAATATACCACTGCGTTTGGATTAAAGACTTGTCTCACTTAGTGTCTTCACAGCTTACAAAACGAAGTCATAAACAGTTTATTTGTGATAGGTGCCTATATTACTTTAGAAATGACTCTAAATTAAAAATTCATGAACGCAATTGTGCACAAATGAACAAGTGTAAAGTCAATCTACCTATACCCAAAGATAAAATTTTACAATTTAAAAATTATAATAATAAAGAGGAAGTACTGTTTGTTATTTATGCAGACTTTGAATGTCTTCTAAAACCTATACAAGTTGGAAACGCCTATCAAAAGCATGAGATGTTCAACGTGGGGTACTACTTGAAATGTAGCTACGATAACTCTTTATCATATTACCGTAGCTATAAAGGACCAAATCCTACAAAATGGTTTGCAAGGGAATTGCAAGATTTAGCTGAAAATATTGAGACTGCCTTCTGGAGTCCAATACCTATGGACACATTAACTTTAGAACAAGAAAGAGCATTTAAAAAGGCAATGATCTGTCACATTTTTGAGAAATCCTTGGGTGACAAACGTGTTCGAGATCATTGTCATTTGACTAAAAGGTGAGACTACATATACAATTATTAACATATTAATTATTAACTGTTCAGTAACTTTTAAGAGAATTCTCTTAAAAGTTACTGAACAATTCGGTAATTTTTATTGAAAATTCTATAAAAAGTATAGAAAATCAAGTAAATCCGCTCATTTTGGCAGTCTGTTACCACAGTACCGAAAAGTTCAGTAAAAATTGCGGAACTTTTTGTAATTATTACTGAAATTTTTCTCTCCGTGTAGTGTTACATGAAAACTGCAAATGAAAACGCTTTTGCATACAGTTTTGTGTAAGAGTAATGAGTCAAACAATGGTTATACATCTCTCTTTGAGTTGTTATTAGTAGTATACATCTTATTGCTGTGATTCTCGGAACTTGATTGCTGTTTCCTTATGCACTCGCTTGCAGAGTTAAAGAAGTCACATAAATTAAAATTTAACAATAGAAAATCAACCCCTATAATTGCTACTCGTAAGAGAATCAAAATTCATTTACTTTTACGATAAGCATTTATAAAATGTTGTAACAAGGCTATTTGAAAAGCGCGCACTGACAACACTGACAGTGACGATCGTAAACTTATCGAGAACACGCACAAAGTGCGCTAAGTTTCCGAGAAATAAAAGGGCGAGAGCTAGGGGGCTCGCTCTCTTTCCACTTGGATTCCTCGAATTGGCCGCACCTGTACATATCAAAGATTCATCAGTCGTAATACAAGTACGTCCCAGATAAAATACGCCCGATCATCCGAATTCAAGATCGCCAAAATACTACTATAACTTCAGGAGCGACCAGGGACCAAGTGGGAGAGCGAGTTCGGCTGTCAAATTGATAAAAGATAAGTTTTGCGAATTGATTAAGGTTACTGTCACTGCCATGTAGATTAGACAAAATTAAAGGATATTTGAATGCATTTGTTTTACGATAATAAGTTCAATGTAATATAAAATTGTAAGATATAAGGAAAATATTGCGTGTAGTTTAGGTTTAGATATTCCGGTTGGTGTTTTGATAGGGAAATTGCGATTAAGATATGTATATGATAATGTACACAATGATTAAAATAAAAGTATTGTTTAGTTGAATGAGATTTGAATGGTTTTGATACATTATTTATATTTATAATAAGTTATATCCACATATATGTTAAAATTATACTAAATAATTTTACAATGTGCGTAAAAAATTAGTTTCTAACATTACTAATGAATCAATTTTAAATGTATAATAATATGATTTTTATTTGATAATAATACAAATGAATTTGGTATGACTACTATCGTACATGAAATTCCTAGAATGACATGGTTTAAATAACACCATTTTTATTATTTCACACTTGCAGTTTTCATTCAACATTAGCATTGAAAACATCATTATATATTATTTTTATATATATATTATTATATATTTTAGATATCGAGGCACTGCTCATGAATCACGCAATCTCAATTATCAAGATTCACGAAGCATTCCCGTCATATTCCACAATTTAACTGGCTACGACTCCCACTTCTTAATCAAGGATATTGCTCAAGATTTCCTTGGTCGAGCTGATCTTTTACCGTTAAATAAAGAACGCTTCATCTCGTTTACCAAACACATTGATGGTAGTGGTATTAACTTTAGATTTATTGAATCAAATTAAAATTGAACGATGGGAAGGGTCAACCCTCAAAATAAAACAACTTCACATTCTATCATCCAACGTTTCGCTGAACCATGTTGTCAGCCTCTTCAGGGAATATAATATCCACGACATGTTAGAAAATATTTTTTTATTGTAGTAACAACTACATTGTCAATAATACTACCATTGAGTAACATTGTATGGATAATATGTACGGGCAGTAACAGTTGTGGCAATGACTATATATTCTAGTCAAATCTTTCCTTATTTATTATTTTAGTTTTACATACAATGTTACTCAATGGTAGTATTATTGGCAATTTTTGTCGATTCTTGAAGGGTTGGGCCAGAAATAAAATACACTCTTGTAAATAAAAGAGATTGGAGGTGATTTATTTAGTTCAGTTAAGTACGTTCTTATTTAATACATGGAGCCAAAACTTCTCCAGTGCTCTCGGGCACTGTTCGTGCACGTCTGGCGTGTCCCCGCTTCGCGTGTCGCCTCGTCCCTATTAACTCGTCACCACAGCGTCAGAGGGCGCGGTCACTGCTCGAGTATATTCTAGCTGCCAAAATTAACCAATCCGCAACAGCAATGTAGTTGTTACTACAATAAAAAAATATTTTTTAACATGTCGTGGATATTATATTCCCTGAAGAAGTTGACAACATGGTTCAGCGAAACGTTGGATGATAGAATGTGAAGTTGTTTTATTTTGAGGATTGACCCTTCCCATCGTTCAATTTTAATTTGATTCAAATAATGGAGGGTAGTCAGAATAACTATGTTAGATTTAATGATTTCTACCGATTCATGGCATCATCATTGGATAAACTATCATCATATCTTGGAGAACTTAATATTTTGCGACAAGAGTTTTTACGAGATGAATTACTAACTGAAGAGAAATTTCAATTACTCAAACGAAAAGGAGTCTTTCCATATGATTACTTAGACTCTGAGGAAAAACTTAATGTCTCAAAGCTACCGTCGAAAGATGAATTCTATAGCAAACTAAATAGCTGTCACATATCAGATGAGTATTATGAACGCGCACAAAATGTTTAGACAGCATTTAACATGTCAAATTTAGGTGAATATTCGGACTTATACTTAAAAACCGATGTACTACTCTTAGCAGAGGTATTTGAAAATGTTCGCAACAGCTGTCTTAGATCCAGCACATTATTATACAACTCCAGGCTTAACTTGGGACGCCATGCTCAAGTATACAAATATACATAATAAATACAGCTTGAGAATTAATAGATTACATCAAATAATTTTTTTAAATGTATATTTTAATATAAAATTTCATTCTTTCTGCGTATCTGATTTTCCATAAATACAATTATTCAAAATGAACATGAAAATTATATTTAAAATAGTTATGTAGTAATTATTAAATTGCAAATTAAAAAGTTTAAGATATTAACACATGCTATTTATTGAATTTATAAATTAATTGCATTTCTTCGAAATTTCTTCGGCGTTTTCTTCGAAAATCTGCTAACTCGGCGTTTGCTTTAAAATCCCGCCAACTCAGGGAAGACTTCGGAAATCCACCAACTCAAAGAGTGGTTTCAAAAACCATATAACTCGGCGAAGGTTTCAAATATCCTCTAACTCAAGCGTTTTTTTTTCTTTTTTTAACATAGGATGTTAAAGTACAATTTCTGTATAAGCGATAAAAATAATTATTTTAGATTTTTCCATATATTTCTTTATTTTTTTTATCGACTTAATATTATCCGTTTGAACGGACAAAAATATGGATTGATAGGTAATTTCAAGACCTTTAAGAAAATGTGACTACTTCTGATGGATATCCAAACCCAACACCGTAAAAAAATATTTTCGATTTTTCCATATTTTTCTTTATTTTTTTTAAGGGGGGCTAGACACCTTTTTTCTGAAATAAAAGTCATTTTTTAATACATAAATGTAAACTAATAATTTCCCACTTTTTACACATAAAAGGGGGTATATTTATCTCTTCTTAGACCTTGATCTGGGCCCTTTATATTGCCCGGAACCATAGTCATCGATGAAACAAGTTTTTTCACTATCCGTAAGCTTTGAAATTTTCCTGTGGATGGATTGATTCCAGATTTGAACTAAATTACTCCTGAATAGTATAATTCTCATATGAGTGTAGGGATTTAGAATTAAATGTCAGAAAAAATTTTTACATCAGAAAAATTTTTAAAATATTGAAAAAATTAAAAAAATTAAAAATTCTTGAAAAATAGTACAAAATTTTGTTTTGTCATCGGATCAAAAATTCCTATACTCATATGAGAATTATACTATTCAGGAGTAATTTAGTTCAAATCTGGAGTCAATCCATCCACAGGAAAATTTCAAAGCTTACGGATAGTGAAAAAATTTGTTTCATCGATGACTATGGTTCCGGACAATATAAAGGGCCCAGATCAAGGTCTAAGAAGAGATAAATATACCCCCTTTTATGTGTAAAAAGTGGGAAATTATTAGTTTACATTTATGTATTAAAAAATGACTTTTATTTCAGAGAAAAGGTGTCTAGCCCCCTTAACCAACTTAGTATTATCCGATCGGGCCGACAAAAATATGGGTAGATAGAAAATGTCAAGACCTTTCAGAAAATGGGCTTACTTCCGACCGGTGTCCAAACCCAGAGGAAAAAAATTATTTTCGATTTTTCCATATTTTTCTTTATTTTTTTTAACAGACTTAATATTATCCGATTGGGCCGACAAAAATATGGATAGATAGGGGATTTTAAGGCAATTCAGAAAATAGGCCTACTTCCAACCGATATCCAAACCCAACGCCGTAAAAACTTATTTCCGATTTTTCCATATTTTTCTTTATTTTTTTTTTATCCGACTTACAATTAGTATTATCCGATCGGGCCGACAAAAATATGGATTGATAGGTAATTCAAGACCCTTAAGAAAATGTGACTACTTCCGACAGAGATCTTAACCCGGTGACGAAAAAAAAAATTCGATTTTTCCATATTTTTCTTTTTTATTTTTTAAATACTTAACATTATTCGATCAACTATATAATTGAACTTGCACAACTTCAAAATAAGCTTTATGTACCTGCCAAAGATAAACTTGATATATTTGGCCAGTTGCGAGTTATGCTGCGGACAAATTTATAACACACACACACACACACACACACACACACACACACACACACACACACACACACACACACACACACACACACCCAACCGCACGCACACACACACACATACACCCGCCCATCCACCCACACACACACATACACACACATACATACATACAGACATTTTCTAGAAAATACATATTTCGACTCAGGGAGCTCAGAAATATCGGAAATGATCGAAATCTCGAGGTCGAAAAATTTCTCCGTTACCAAGCTTTCTCTTTGAGAAAGTAATATGTGGGTAGTGATTATGATGCAGATAAGAACTCTAATTGTAAGTATCTTATGTATTTCGATGTAAACAATTTTTACGGTTGGGTTATGCAACAGTCTTTGCCATATTGGTGGCTTCCAATGGATTGAAGATGTGCTCCGATTGGCTCTATACTTGAGGTGGATTTAGAATATTCAGAAAATTTACATGCTGCGCACAACGACTTACTATTTTGTCCAGAACACAGGAAACTACCGGGCTCCGCACAAGCTATATTGCTTACAACAGTTGAATCAAAATCGCGATTCGTACTTCATTATCGTAACTTAAAGCAAGCTTTGGCAAATGGACTAAAACTAACAAAAATTCATAGAGTATTGAAATTTAATTCAAAGACCTTGGCTAAAAGAGTACATTGATCTAAATAGTAAAATGAGATAAGCACTAAAAATGACTTTGAGAAAAATCTTTACAGGCTAATGAATAATGCCGTTTTTGGTAAGACTATGAAAAATGTTCGAAGAACAGTTAATATTAATAACTACTGACTAAATGGGAAGGCCGATATGGGGCAAAAGCTCTCATTACACAGAGACAATTTCATAGTAGTACCATCACTGATGAAAATCTTGTTCTTATAAAGTTAAAGAAGACAGATGTATATATAAATAAACCAAAGATTTTGATATATGATTTTCACTACAACTACATGAAAAAGCAATTTGAAGATCGCTGCAAATTGTTATATACTGACACTGATAGTTTGATATACAAAATAAGTAATGAAGACGTATATGAAATGATGAAACCTGACATCTCAAACTTTGATACTTCTGATTACCCAGCTGATAACATTTTTGGAATTCCACAAGCTAACAAAAAAGTAGTAGGCTTGATGAAAGGTGAATGTAACGGTCGAATATGACAGAGTTCGTTGGGCTACGTAGAATGTATAGTATACGTATAAATGGACAAGATAGTGTGAAAAAAGTTAAAAGTGTTAAAACTGGAGTTGTTGACAAAACCATTACTTTTAACGATTATATTGAATGCTTACTAAATTCATTGACGCAATATAGACATTATACAGTCTAAAGCACATGTACTACATACGATTGAGCAAACAAAATTAGCTTTAAGTCCCTATGATGACAAGAGATACTTAATGTCTGATGAAACAGATACTGTGGAGACATTATAAAATTACTAAAATAGATGAACAGTGGGCATATATATTGTAAAAATATTAAAAAATAAAATAAAATAAGGTAAATAACATTTTTTTGTCTTTATATTTAATCCTTAAAAGTGTAATGCATATACATAAAACTTCAACATGTAACATGGATAAATCGAAAACATAGTACTTTCACGGGAAACAATCTGGAAATCGTTAGTATGTAAAAAAGTGTGATTGTTATAATGTTTACGCTACCTTGAATATGATAGCAATGTGCACTTTGTATTGTAATATCACTTACAGGTCATGATTAAGCGTTATTTTTCATGAATTAAATAATAAATATTATAAAATTGAATGTGTAGTTTTATTTTGATTAACTAGAAGTATTTCCTTGTGTTAAAGAAGTTCATTAAACGTTGTATACACTTCTATAAATATATTCTATATATATAAATAATAGCTTATTTATAGAAAAGGAATATAGGTATCGTATAACAGCTTGGGCAGAAAAGCTGGTTAATTTATTTATTTGATGAATTAAATTATTTTTTTTAACAAAATTATTTTGACGCAGAACTTAACAAGATTAACAATATTAAACTTTATTCATTTAAATTAAATTAACCAAAATGACAGAAAAACTCAATTCCACTATGAAATAGTTACAAGAAGTTTTCCAAATGAACAGAGTAACAGGACTTTTTTGAGTAATTTAGAGAAATAACAATTCTAGAGAAATAAAGAAAGATAATTTTTAAGTATGTATTCCATCTGATACTAACCTCTCGGCAGCTGGGCCATTGCTTCATGTTATTGTAATAAAAAGAAGTCGAAAAAAATTTTTCAAACGTAAATTCGGGTGATAACATTTTTATGTTAAAATATTTTCAAAAAAGTATAGGACTTAAGTCACACGGACTTATGTCCTTCTTCCAGATTCTTTCAAAACAATTTTGGTTTTCTTAAGACACACATAAATTTAATAAAAAATCATTATAACACTGCGTGACTTACGCCCGCACTTAAGACACGCCTTTCCGTGCGGTAAGTAGCCCTTTTTGCCACCGTGTTTATCGCACTCGCTACGCTCCTGCGCTAACATCACGGTGCGAGAAAAGACTACTGAAGACACGAAAGGCGTGTCGGCGGACTTAAGGCAGGCAGTACTATACACTATAAAATAGCTGTGGAATACTCATCATACTGTGTGAATTGTGCTAACGTGCTGCTTTTATCGTGGCGTGTATTGTTACGGATGGCTATCCGTACAAATATGCAGAATAAGAAGAGACAAGGAGTACAATTACAATATGACGACGATTAGCAGAAGGCCGTGGCTACTTGGTAGTGTTATCACTCGTAACATCACCATTCAAAACGTAACTTCTCAAAAACTTTTTCAAGGGACTTATCGTTTTCCATATTACCACAGATATGATGAAGGTCATCATCAACTGTTGCAGCCTACAGACAAAGAAATGAATTTGAATCGAGAGTGAAAAATAGTGAAAAATGATTATAGAATCTGTGATGGTCGCTAGAGTACTAGCACTCAGCCCTGGATTGCCCAATAGGCATTTTCCCTGCTAAGCGAACATGGAAAGAAATTTAGGTTAGCCTCCGCCAGTGCGGTAACAGTGAAGCGCCACTATCATTGTAGTGCGACAGTGGCGCCTTTTTAGTCAAGCAACGATCCCTCAATCGCGGGAGCGCAGCATAGGCTGCTGCTTATAGTATTTCCGTGGCGCTGCTGTCGGTTGAAGGAATCCTGATGTCGCACCGTCTTGGCACACGGAGAGAAATTTTGTAGTGAAAATTACAAATATTCGAGACTAAATTACCAGTTTCTATGGTAATGGATGGACAGACTGACAATTTCAAACTTTTTACCAAAGTGCCTTGGTAAAATTTTTTTTTAGTTAATTTAAATTAAAAAAATGAACTTTTTTTATCCATATTGATGGATATATAGTATTTTAATATAGAAATAGAAACAGAAACAAGGATGAAAAAACATTAAACTGAAAAAAATTTTTACGGAAGCGGGATTTGATCCGACGATCTTTGGGTTGAGAGTCCGACGTTCTACCGACTGCGCCACGGAAGCTGTTACCAACAGTCATTTGAATCGCCGTTATTACTTACTGAAAATATGTGTATTGTTTTCATTTTAACGTCGCGCACGCCTCTAGTATCAATCTTCTGAAACACAATAATGCGCAGTGCGCATGCGCGAATACACAAATACCAGGTTATTTGGTAAAATTTATCAGTTTTCTTAATAAAAATTCTTAGGTTACCTTGTAAAAATGACTAGATCTCAATTTTTACCAGTGTGTCTGGTAATTTTTATTCCGATAATTTGGTATTTTTTTTAAGTGGTTATGGTAGTTTTTCCTGGGAAACTTATAAATTGTATTAGAAACCTGGGAATATCACGGCTTTTGACAGTCTATCCATGCACTACCAAGGCACCTTGGTAATTTTTACTCTAAAATTTCTCTCCGTGCAGTAGCACGCGAGCGCAGGAGAGTAGCTATTCGACCAAAGGCATTTTACACCCAAGTCATTTTATACGGCAATTGTCACGACATGGGCAGAAGTTGTCGCAACATATTTTCCGTTTACGACTCTTTGATCTCTGGTTTATCGTTGCTTTTAAGCGCGCACTGTTTAACAGGCTCAGAAGCTAATAATTGAGAGCTACGCGGAGTGAACAAAGATACGAGTGCTGGTGAAATACTAATTAACAATCAGCACTCGCGGGGAGAGATCGCGAAGTATAAAAATCATAATTATCAAGCTAAAACTCTTGTTCCAAAGATGCGGATTGACTGGTACTGTGAGGAGGAAAAATCACGTCTCAAGCACGTTTAAAAGAACGAGGAAGTCACAGAAATAGACGCTAGCACTTGTCAGCGATACTTATTTCTTTTTTACTCCAACCGACAATTTGCCGACCTCGAGATAATTATTGCAGAGAGTGCATAGCGTCTTTCATGCATAGATTATACATTCAGTTCACGAGCTCATTCCTTCATTTATCGCTCTGATTTGCAAGATAACGCGTAACCGGCAGATCAGATAGATAAATGATAAGCCTGGAAAAAAGTAGTGTGATTACTCAAACCTGTCGCGGTGCAGATTACTTTTCAATGATTTTGCACTTTTTTTAATGTTCATTGGTCAGCTTATTTACCATATTGGGCATTCTAGCTTTTAACTAATTATGCAACTGAACAGGTCCATTTGAAGTATTCCGCTAGTTGATGATACTTTATAGCTCGATATATATGCCTTTTAACACTTGTTTACGAGTTGCTTGAACGAAATTGAAGTACGGTTTTCCATAACGCAATGGACCGATATTTTGCCAGTAAGGTAAAAGTACCAATAGATAACCAGTTAAGGTTGAGAGATAGTTTATATTGAGTTTTAAGCAGGGCCGTATCACCGCCTACGCCACCAACGCATGGCGTAGGGGCGGCAGCATCTGGGGGACGGCAAAATCTCAAAAATCCCAAACCTATGAGGCACAAACTTAAAAATATTTGCAAAAAGTTATGCATTAGAATTTTATTTTCTACATACTTTTTATGGCCTTTAAATAAAAAATGGTTGTTTTGTAAATAATTATCTCAGTTAAACGATAGAAAAATTTAGTAGGCGGGGGATATGAGGTCCACGCATATAAGGAAGTCATGTAGACATGAAAAAATAAGCAAAACGATTATTTGAATAATTATTAAACCCAAATACCCGGGGGACGCGAGGTCCACGCATATAACGGAGTTACGTAGACGTGCAACAATAAGCAAGACAACTATTTAATCAATTTTTAAACCCAACTAGGCGGGGGATATGAGGTCCACGCTTATAAGGGAGTCATGTAGACATGAAAAAATAAGCAACACGATTATTTGAATAATTTTTAAAATCAAGTAGGCGGGGGATATGAGGTCCACGCATAGGTATATGGGAGTCATGTACACATCAAAAAATAAACAAAACGATTATTTAAATAATTATTAAAACCAGGTTGCCGTGGGACGCGTGCTCCACGCATATAAGGGACTTGAATTATAGAGGTTAAGAATTTTTGAAATAAAAGTGTTGCTTACGTCGCACGTATACGCAACTCCCTTATATGCGTGGACCTCATATCCCCCGGCTACTTGGGTTTAAAAATTATTTAAATAACCGTTTTGCTTATTTCTTTATGTCTAAAATACTCCCTAATATGCGTGGACCTCATATCCCCCGGCTACTTGGGTTTAAAAATTATTTAAATAACCGTTTTGCTTATTTTTTTATGTCTACATGACTCCCTTATATGCGTGGACCTCATATCCTCCGGCTACTTGGGTTTCAAAATTATTTAAATAACCGTTTTTCTTATTTTTTTATGTCTACATGACTCCCTTATATGCGTGGACCTCATACCCCCCCCGGTGAAAATTTATTAATCGATTTTTTATAATTTTACTCCCCTTACATGGGGCGGCACAAGATGCTTGGCGTAGAGGCGGCAAATCCCGTAGTCCGGCCCTGGTTTCAAGTATACAATCGCGTCTTGACTAATAATTTCTTTTGTATTTGATTAATGTATTTTATTATTTTTTCTTTAGATCAACTCTTAAAAAATCGATATTTGTACTCGAATTTATAAAATAAATAAAAATAGCGTACTACATGTTTGTCCCAATAAATAATCATTCAAAATGACTTGACCCATAGTACCAATTTCCATGTCCGAATAAATAACTAGAAGTTTCATAACTTGTTAAATAATTTGATACTACACTAAGAGAAGAATATTGTTACTTTTATATTTATCTATTTGAAATACAACTATTTGACATGTTTAAGGGTAAAATGTGATAGTGTAATAGTTATAACATCTATATTAACTAATAACATATTCAAATTTGAAAGTAGCTTATGGTAGAAGTTCTTGTAAATTGTAGTTTTTGAATCTAATAGCCAATTTTCTACCAGGATGATGTTGTTATATAACAAAAAGGTTTGAAATAAAAACTCCATTTAGTTTTTTACTACAACGTTTGGGACATTTTTATTGTCTATGTCCCTCATCAGGATAAACAATAAAAATGTCCGAAAGTTGAAGTAAAAAAATAAATGATGATTTCAAACGTTTTTGTTATAAAATATCATCCTGGTAAAAAATTGGCCATTAGATTCAAAAACTACTATAGTACTTTTATTATAAATAATAAGCATATTGTAACTATTACAATATCAATGTTCTCAGGTAACATATTGAAATTGTTTATGTGAACATGGTAACTTAACTGTTAACATGGCATTATAACTGTTACAATGCCATGTTAACAGTAAACAAATCCTTTTCTCAGTGTATGTTTCCCTTAACCAAATTGTTATTTATATTTTTTATGGCATGATAATTACGCTCATTCTATTAATGAAGGTATATAGTTCAATGATAAAAAATAGCCGAGAACATTTAACCGGTATAACTCTCAAAACATAACCCCACTATTATTTTTATGGATCAAAATATTTTTAGTAACAGACTCAAAACAAGATGTTAAAGAGCAATCCCAATAATTTAATTATGCAAGAGAAATCACGTAAGCGTATTATTTTATAAGGAAATAAAGTAATTATAAAGATGGTTACTTATTGGTCAATGCAATATTTTTCAGTGCCGATTGATAACTACACATTTTTTAATATTAAAAGCTAGTTTTTATACAATTCAGTATTTAAAACATAATTAATATTGCAATATAGAACCAGAAAGCAGTTAATATAATTATTGTATGCAAAAGCAACCATGTGACATAAATAATTTTCTTATAAATTTATTTTAATAGATAAATAGAATCGAAACTGGTCTGTAAATAATTGAATAGTTGAAAATTTCATAGCAAAACGTTTTTTTGACTTATTGTTAAAACTACGGCTAATAAAAAATAGTTTAGAGACGAATAGTTACATATTGGTACTTGGTTACCCACTGATACATTAATAAAAGTAACAAGTGGTCTTTCAATTAAAGTATCGAAAGGCTAATAATTTAACCCTTTCGTACCGTAGGACCCACTTTGTTCAACATGCTGTAGAAATCTGAAATTAAATAATTTTTTAAATCTACTTATTTAGTTGTGTTCTCTTATTCAAGGAGAAGCTCCTTTGGCAATTAAAATTATTATTTTTTTTCCGTTTCGTTTAGTACATTAAAAAAGGGCTCGGCGATGAAAATTGGGATTTAACGAAAATTCGGATCTTGAATGGTTTATTTTAGAATAAAAAAGTGCTTAATGGTTATTTTTTTTATTCTGAGTGGTGGATCTTGTTAATGAGACAACGTACTCAGAATTTATCACTATCCGAGCTCATTAAAAAAATTTTATTGGTGGATATGGGTTGCATGGGTCCTCCAGGACCCACTTGGAAAATAGTACTTTTGGAGAAAAAAAACTGTCGATTGATCTTAGTTAAAGCTTCCACAATTATAGTATACAAAAAAAAGTCACTTTTTCCCCGGAAAAGGGGTCTCGGTATGAAAGGATTAAGGATGAGTTTCCGAGATCGTAGACAGAAAGAGGGTTCAGCTGAAAACGACCTGCCGGGCGACATAAATTACCTCGCACGTACCGCTAATCCAATTACAAAGCGTTTGGCGTAAGATCAGTACGTGCAAAACAAAGAATCTAGCCAGCCCGACGCATGGCCCCAGGGGAAAACAAGTTTCTTTCAACAAATCAATTACATGGGCCGATGAAAATATCATCGTGAGAGCGCGAGAGCGTGCGCGTGGCAGGAAAGCAAGGACGAAAAAAATTGATAAAAAGACCAACGGACGCCAGATAGTCCGAAGCAGTCGCTGCATAATTATGCATTTATAAATATCCTAGAGAACGGTGCGCATTAGAAGAAGAGTCGTGAGCGCACAGAAATCAACTGACGCAATGACGAGGGGGCAAGAGTTTTACTAAACACAAGGATACCGCACCAACCAATAGCCACTTACCACGCCTAGCTGGTGACCGAGATTGTGTCGTGTATCCAAGCTTTTTCACTTCTCTAACTTTATACCGTGTGTCTATATCTTATTATTTTTTCCCTCAAGCCACTACACACATACGGCACCATATCCATTGATCACCATACTCTTGCGTAAGATCTGGATTAGATAATAAAATGTGAAAAGATGGGCGACGACCGAGACGCGAAATCACGCAACTAACGTCGTATGTACGGATTCTATATTGCTATTAACAAATTATATCCTCAATTGTTAACCTTCAACTGTTTTCATTCTTCATGCTCTCCGCAAAAAAAAAATCGTTGCCACTACACTGGGACTTGGCTTCCTCAAACTAATGTATATTCATTTTTTGCTTTCTCAAAAAGAAAGCTTGGTAACGGGGAAATTTTTCGACCTCGAGATTTCGATGATTTTCGATATTTCTGAGCTCCCTGAGTCGAGATATGCATTTTCTAGAAAATGTCTGTGTGTATGTGTGTGTGTGTGTGTGTGTGTGTGCGCGTGTGCGCGTGCGTGCGTGCATGTGTGTGTGTGTGTGTGTGTGTGCGCGTGTGCGCGTGCGTGTGTGCATGTGTGTGTGTGTGTGGGTGTGTGTGTGTGTGTGTGTTATAAATTTGTCCACAGCATAACTCGAAACTGGCCAGAGATATCAAGTTTATCTTTAGCAGGTATTTACAGCTTACTTTGAAGTTGTGCAAGTTCAATTATATAGTTGATCGGATATATTAAGTCGGTTAAAAAAAAAGCAAAATATCGAAAAATCGAAATTTTTTTTTTCATCGACGAATTTGGATATCGGTGGAAAGTAGGCCCATTTTCTGAAAGACCTTGAAATTAGCTATCAATCCATATTTTTGTCGGCCTAATCGGATAATATTAAGTCGTTTAAAAAAAATAAAGAAAAATATCGAAAAAACAAAATTTTTTTTTTTTCATAGCCGAATTTGGATATCGGTGGGAAGTAGGCCCATTTTCTGAAAGACCTTGAAATTACCTATCATCCATATTTTTGTTGGCCTAACCGGATAATATTAAGTCGTTTAAAAAAAATAAAGAAAAATATCGAAAAATCAAAAATAATTTTTTTCGGCTCTGGGTTTGAATATCGGTGGGAATTAGGCCCATTTTCTGAAAGGTCTTGAAATTACCTATCAATCCATATTTTTGTCGGCCGAATAGGATATTATTAAGTCGATTAAAAAAAAAATAAAGAAAAATATGGAAAAATCGAATATAATTTTTTTTTGCTCTGGGTTTGGATATCGGTCGGAAGTAGGCCCATTTTCTGAAAGGCCTTAAAATCCCCTATCGATCCATATTTTTTTCGGCCCAATCGGATAATATTAAGACGGTTAAAAAAGTAAAGAAAAATATGGAAAAATCGAAATTTTTTTTGCGGCGTTAGGTTTAGATATCCGATGGAAGTAGTCACATTTTCTTAAAAGTCTTGAAATTATCTATCAATCTATATTTTTGTCCGTCGAAACGGATAATATTAAGTCGGTAAAAAAAATAAATAAAAATATGAAAAAATCGTAAATAATTTTTTTCATCGCTTATACAGAAATTGTAACATTGTAACTTTAACGTTTGGTTTTACGCAAACGTTGCGTGGTTGCTTAATATTTTTACTTAAATTAGTACCAAATTCACAGAAGTACGTGCTCATATGGTTGTCAATATCCTCTTGGTTTATAATTTTATTTTTGTTCGCATAGATAAATATTTTTTAGAATGTCTTAAATTAATTTCTCACAAACGTTACGCGATTTATTTATGGCTTTATAACGTTCGTTTATGTAATGTTGCCGATGTAGAAATCATGTTAGAACAATAACAAATAACAAATCAACTCATCACCATCACGTCTACTTATTTTTATTCTTCAATTTTTTTTCCACAGCCAAATTCAGTCAAATTCAGTCAGTTCATTTTATCATCCATTTTCAAGATATTATCGCGAGATGCATTTTATATAGAGGATTTCCTTCACCGAAAAATAAGAAAATAGTAATGAGTAGAATGATACATTTTACATTCTACTTAAGATAACAATTTTCAAAATATTATAAATATTTTGAATATAATGAAAAAATGCGTATATTTTCAAAATATATGTGGGTCCATATGCATGCGTGTGGGCGTAAAGTGGGGTATGTGTGTGTGTGCGTGTGTGTGTGTGCGTGCGTGCGGGTGGGTGGGTGCATGACTGATGATGTCCGAACAAAGTTTACTGCCTTTGTCGATGGAGATCATTTAAGTCCGTAACCTACTTCTGAAATTTATTGATTTTCTTTTGTTTTATGGATAAAATGTGATAAGGCTGATCTTTTTAATTAAAAAAAATTTTTTTTAACTTTTTTCATTATTTAAACTTTCAGTTATTCATGGTCTAAAATTAAGGACGTCCTCTTATGACAGTGGTGCTCAACTTTATCAATATCGTAAAAATTAAGATCTACAAATATTATTTATGATGGAACCCTTCATGACCCTCTATACACTACTTCAAAAATAATTAAAATTGACGGTGTAAAAAAGAACGTGTCAATACGATGTTTGAAATAAATACCACTTCATGGTGCTACTATATTATATAGATGTACAAATAACATGAAAGTATTTCTTTATATTGTTATATCTCTGCAATAAATTTCGCCTGCCATATTGAAAATTATACGAAATGATTTCTAAGCGGATCATCATGAAGCGGCTGCGTCAGGGCTCGGATGACGGTCGATCTGAGCCCATGGCACTAATATCCTGTAGTGTTACACATAACTTTTTTAGTAAAAGTTTGGAAAAAGTCGCTGCACAATTCATACAAATGTATCGCTACGGCAGACTCGGCATATGGTTCCCATGTTAAAAGAGCAAACTTTAAAGACGAATATCTCAATTTTTAGGCACGACCGCTACTCGTTAGGCACGACCGCTCGGGAGAGCCTTATAATTTCACCAGAATGAAAATTGTAAGAATTAAAATACTGAAAATTTAATGTGTAAAAACCATTTTCCACTCAGAATGAGTGCGTTTAGAGCGTTTTCTGTGATGTATGTCTGTACGCCCGTATGTATGCATGTTGCTCGATTATCTCAATGAATTTTCGACCGATTCCTTCGGGAATCCGGAAAAATACTCGTCTGATTATATCAAAGTTCCAGTTCTCCAGCGAGAACGATCGATAGAAAATTTTCAAAATGCCAGCACAAAGAACAATTGCAAAAAATCGATTTTTAAGCCTTTCGTCTAGAAAAATTCATTTTAAGCTACCATGAACAGGTCTATCTGCTAAAACTAATTAAAATATACCTTCTTTATGTTGAACACTTTCTTCTACGAGCAAAATTTGCCAAGATAACTACGAAAAACCGTAAAAAAAGGTCAAAAATGAATGATTTTCGACTGTAACTTGACAGAATTTGATTTTACACAAAAATGTTAAATACAAAAATTGTAGATAATACAGAAACAAAACTTTTTTCCCTTTAACATTTTTGTGTAGAATCAACTCCTGACGAGTTAGACTTATAAAAACTATTTTAAACGCCAAAAAATATACATAAAATGGACGATTTTCGACTATTCGTAACACTTGACAGTATTTAATTTTACACAAAAATATTCAATACATAAGTTATAGATAATAGTTAAACAAAACTTTTTCCCATTTAAGATTTTCATGTAAAATAAATAATACCTGACGAGTGAAATCTATAAAAACGATTTTAAACGCCAAAATATACATAAAATAGACAATTTTTGCTTATCGTACAAAGAATTGATTTCCAATAGAACTCTTAAATACAAAGGATATAAATATCGTTTAAATACCAATAAAAAAACTAAAACAATAACTAACAAAAACTGTTACATAAAAGCTGTCAAAACTTACAATTTCTTGTCACGATCTAGAGAACTTAGTATATAGTAAAATCAAAATTAGAAAAATGTTTAAAAATTGCCTTGTTAAAAATCTATAATTATGTTATCTTACTGTTTTGATAACAAATAAAAATTTCATATAAAATTACACAGCTTAACCTGTTAATTATGTTCACAGAACCTAAGCGATTGAACTAAGAGAATCAAAATTGTCTAATATTATAAAAGTACATGTTAAAGTAATATATTACACAAAAAAAAACTCTAGTGTAATGTATGTGTTATAGATTTTGTAGTATAGTAAAGTTCAATATGGTATTTCAATACCTTGAAATGAGTTCTTATACCCTGACTAAACTTAAAAATTAACTAGATGAGCTAATACGACCAGCGACAACTGCTTACCCGTATCGCATCTAACCACACCCACAGCACTTTTATGATATAACCCAGTTTCTAATTATCTATCCCCTCACATTCTAAAGCACTAACACTTGAAGATCATTGTAGAGCTGGGGAAGCTGCAAAATGAGGCTGGATGGCCCAGGGCGGGCACTACTGCATGGATGCCACTCTGCTCAGAATTATGTAATAGCCATCTGAGAGAAAAATACTATAGAGACCGATGTGCGTGTCTCAATCTCAAGGACTGCCTCACCGTAGGAATAAACAAAACACATGAATAGATCAGTCACTGATCTACGAGACAAGCGAGGAGAGTTGAGCACCTAGAAACCACATATGACTAATGAATAGATGACACAAAAAACATTTCCATATAAAAGAAAATACTGTAGCAATGGTTGTTGTTCACTATTCTCGCTGCACCAGCTACCTCTAACAATTAGAGGGGAAAAACTGGTGGAACTTTCACTTGTTGTTTCATTGCTGAAAACACCTCCATCCTGAGAGTCGCTGAAGGCACCAGCAGCAGATTAACTGTACACAGAGCCACTAGTATAAGAGTTAAACACACACATGGAAAGTTGAGTATCTGAAAACCACATATGACTAATAAATAAATGAGCCAAGCAACATCACCACACTCAAGAAAGATTCTACAGCAGTGTCCATCGTTTACACTACTCTCGTCGCCAGATACCTGCAACAAGAGAAAGTACCACAAGCTTACCTATCAAAGAGGTTAGGAACGAGAAAGGGCTTACGAAATTTGCTCTCGCCGTCGACACGCTGCCTTCCTGTCTCTGAGGAATATCATCATCAACCGCAGTAAACACGATGAAAGGGACAACATTCTCCAGGGCGGCGTATTGCAGCAGCCACCGTCATCACTGGGAACGCCGGGAGCCAGAGGATGCGATTGTTGACATCGCAACATGGACATACGCGCGCGCACGCCGCCGTAGGGCCGTAGTCAACATAGACTCACTAGAGCTAGTAGCAGAAAGCGCATGCGCGCGATCCATATATATATATATATATATATATATATATATATATATATATATATATATATATATATATATATATATATCATATCTTATATACAGGGAGCGCTCACGGTCACGTGGGTCGCATGCGTTTTTCCGCTGGTGCGAACGCACTATACGCAGCCTATAGCCGAGATGGCCATTACGGCTGAGAGAGAATGTACATAAGCGCTGCGCTACGCTGAGCTGCGCTACGCTGTCGCATTGATTACTTGTAGACAACGTCGCTGATTGGCTAACATTTAAATATTAGCCAATCAGCGACGAGGTCTACAAGTAATCAATGCGACAGCGTAGCGCAGCGCAGCGCTTATGTACATTCTCCCTGATGTACTCTGCACGCACGCAGCACCAAGCCAGATTACCATTGACGAATGCACCAGTGTTGAGTTTTCTCTTTTTGTTTTTCTCCTATTCGCGGTATTAGTGTATGTGTGCATCAGCGTTGGTTTATCCAAAAGTCTATGATCATAATTCATGACTGTAGACGAGTGGCGCCACAAGGTCATATCTGTTATGACCCGAGTCGGGGTCTTCAAGCAGAAGGGCGTTTCTGCAATGGTCGCCGGGTTGACCAATTAGAATTTGGGAACGTTGCTCAATTAAGCGCTAAAGCGCACAGAGTTGCGAGAGGTTTAAATAAAACTCAAACTCAAGAGATTTAGAGTTTATTCCGTGTTTATTGAATTAGATATCACTTTACTTAATGTCTTTAACAATTCTTTCGTTAATGTGTTCGTGACTCGATATAAACTTTAACTGACAGTAAGATAAAGCCAGCTTGCGCGCGCTGGTGCAATAACTGTTAACAAATCGGATTTCGCGCACTGATGCAATACTTGTTACGAAGCTTTAAGAGTGCTTGGTAACTCTCGACTAAAAGCTCAACGGCGCAACATACACGGTAACAAAGACCAGACTAGTTGGCAGCCGACTGTTAGAGCTTCTGGGCGCAACATGCACAAGTGCAGCAGGGTACCAAGCGAGTTGGTAATGACCCAGGTCTAAAGCTACGAAGCGTCTCATGTGCTCGGTAGCGACTGACTCTGGCGGCCCGGGGCTTTTCTTTTATATTCTGGACGCGGACCTTAAACCGTTGACGCGAGGGTATGGGAGGAGCCAGTTCCTCTGGTGGCGAAAAGCTGAATCTTCTGGAAGTCTGTTCCGAGGCCTGTAGGTGCCTAGAAGGGCCGAGAGCTTCCCTCTCTTCTCTTAATCATGGCGAGCTTCGTGGTGGGGGAACACCTGTGAATGCTCAGATCCTGGCCGAAAATCCCTTCTTGACTTGCGGCGCTTGTGCCTGCCTCCTGATTGGTTCCCCTCTGTAGGCCGTTACGTTGTGATGTAGTAGCTCCTGGTTGGTAGTGGGGACAGTACGATGTAGAGGCTGTAGGGCGCCAAGTTGCCTCAGAGGCCTCCCCCACTCTGAGGTAGAGAGAGTGGAGAGAGTAGCGGTGGAGGGGGATCAGACCCGAAAGTAGGGTCGAGAGCGCTGAGCGGCGAATGACGGTTGGTGGCGGAGAGGGGTTACTGGTCTCTGATTGGCTGTTACTCTGCCAGCCGTTATGCTCGTAGCCCCTCGAGTTGGTTGCGTCATGGACCCACGAGCTGATGTAACGTTGCCCAATGAATTCCAAGAGTTGTTGACTGTTGATGACTCATAGCTCGTTCCTTGCCATGTTCAACCGTCGTGCATTCCAGAGGCCCTTCGCTAATGGCCCTTCTCTGAATTGTTTGTGTGCTGCTGAGCCGTTGGCTAATGGATTCCGGGAATTGATTGTCCGTTGATTGTCGTGCTGCTGACTGTCCTCCTAAAAATAGAGCTTTCCCTACCTGAGTGAGCTTTTCCCTAGCTATTATTATTATTACAGTTCGTCTCGTAATTATTATTTATTATCAGAATAGTTATTGATTTAACCGCAGATTATTATCGTTATTTATTGCTAAATCCCAATTTGTTTGTTAACGCACTGCTATACGAGCGCAATTATTATTTGTTAAAGTTAATTAGTTAACAAATTCAGTATCGCTTGTTTATCATCAATTTCTATTCGAGTTATCGTTAATTACTTGTTTATAACTTGGTTAATTAACTAAACAATGTATAGATTAATCTTTGGTATTTATTTAAATTATCTTATTATTTATTTGTGGGAATGTTCCGGAATCATTGTAGGGTGACCCTAAATGCAACGATACTCGTTCGCGTGAACGCAGTTCATTACATATCATTGAAACTCATGCGCGAGTATGTATGAAATTTGAAATTTTGTCGAATGAGCTATTCATAAATAATCCATTTTTAATTTAAATAATCCGTACTCATTGCAAAAATAAAAGAAAGGATTATTTATGAATTAAACGTAAGCATATTCGACAAAATTTCAAATTTTATTCATATCCGCGCATGAGTTACAATGATATGACGTTGTGGCGCCACTCGTCTACAGTCATGGACTATGAGCGTAGACTTTTGGTAAAACCAACGCTGGTGTGCATGTGTGTATATGTATAAGTTATACGAACATCAGTGAGCGATTAGTCTACAGTTTTCGTTAAACTTTGTAAAATTTAACTTTATATTTTTGTATTAATCGGGAGTAATGAAATGGTATTTTTCCTTATGTTATTCAAAAGCATTTTACTTAACAGAAAAATTTCAAATACAAAAGTTGTTGATAATAAAATTTTTGCATAAATAAAAATAAATACTATTATTATAATTAAAATGAAAATAATGAAAACAATGTTTTTAATTTTAAATATGATTGCAATCATAGTACTTATATATTTAATATTCCTATGTGTACTTTAATCATTTCAATTAATAATTAATTTATATGAATCATAGACTATTTGAAAAATTATCTGCATATAACTATATTTGTAGAATTATAAGGCAAATTTTCTACAAAAAAATAATAAATATGTAATAGTAAATGCATAATTTCCATTTTAATTTTACTGCAGAGATGTATTTATGTGTATTCTAATGATAATAACGATGAAAATAAGTATTACAATTAATGCAATAATAAAATTATAAGGTTTTTCTGAGCATTGCGGTCGTGCCTATTATGTAAAAACGAAGTTTTTACATAGGGAGAGGGCGGGCGACGAGCGAAGCGAGGAGCAGGTGTGTGTGGGGGCGGGGGGGTTGGCGTGTTGAGCGCAGCGAGACACGCAGGGGGGCTCGGCCCCCCTAGTTAATATTAAAACCTGTGTTTTTCTGGCCAGCAATACATAAAGGATCACTAAATTAAGGGATGCGCAAAGTTTTGAAGAATTGATTTACTGTAGAACGTCGTTAAGAACAATTTTTTGTTTAATTCTTTTCTTAGATTTTTTTTTGTTAAAATTTTAAAGAATTATCTGTATTTACTTAAGGGGGCCATAGACCTATAGGCCTTTGAAGCCGAAATCCCCTGAAAAAATATAATAAAATATAATTAGTTATATATACTACTAATATATTATGTTACGTGTGCATAGTATGCACAACGTGACGAGGCGGATCGGGTTTCATATAGCAGCAACATAAGGACGACTCGAGGAAAGACGTGCACGGGCATCGGTAGCTCAGTGGTCAGAGCACTCGTCGCGAAAACGAAAGGTCCGGGGTTTGATTCCCCGGCGAGTCACGCCATGCCGTTTTTTTATCGAGTCCTCCTCCATTTATTTATTCTATGCGATTATTAAATCGTAACAATTATATGTAGACACAATTTCTGATAAAATAGCCCGAGATATAATCTGTAGACCAATTTTACTCAAAGATATTGCGTTGCCAAGATTTTTGCTTTTGTACAGCTTTTTGAAAAAAGTATTCGATAGATTTTCATGGGGCAGGGCTTAAAATACTCCAAATTCATGCGGTTATGGCCCTGACAGTTGGAAATATAAGATTTCCTGAAGCAAATTTTTTTTATGGAAAAAACTATGTTTAATCCACGAATTTTATTTAATTTTATGGCTCAATCTTGTACTTTTTTTAAAAAACCCGCCATGGTCTATTTTTTTTATTTGCCCCAAATTGAGATATGTTATTATATTACGAAAAATAAGGCTGCCTGTCAATTTTCAGTCCTTAACAAATTTTTATGCCAGAGTTATAGTCATATAAGTTAAAAAAATGCTTTTTTCGGCCAATTTTCAAAAATTCGCTAAAAATAGTTTTTATTTTTTTTTTTAATTTTTAAAACGGGGTTGTTTCGATCTTTCCGAGGCTTTTCCAATACAATAAATATATATCAGTCACACCAGCGAACTTCAGTCAAAGTCTACGCACTCGTATGACCGATTTGGTCGCCGAGTTTTGTATGAAAGAACATTATAAAAAAGGCCTCTAGCCAGAATTTGAGCCCTCTAGGTCATCTGTGAGTCATTCTAGAATTTTTTGAATTTTCAATAACGGCTAAAATATGGCTATTTTTAAAAAAATCCATAGAGCTGCTGTTTTAACCAATTTCATTGATCAAGGACGAAAACAGTTTTGTTTTTGAATGAAATTTAAGAAAAAAATTTCTAGAACTCAATGGCAAGGCTATGTTATACCTTTATATATAACTGTTACGTCCGGAGACGTATTCTCATTTTAAAGAAAAAGCATAATTAGTATCAGATATTTCCTGACACATAAAAGCGGGAATGCAATTTTTTACAAACACAGCATTTTGCTCATGCGGCGCCGTGACGTAGTAGGTCATCATACTTGCGAAAAACAACGTACGATATTCTCTTTAAGGTCAGCATCTCTCAATGCCATCGCCGAATCGTATACGACTGACGAAGTTTACATTGCAAAATAAGATGATCTCGATTTACTGTCACCGGGCTCATCTTTAACCTAATTATTTTGTATTATAAAAGAAGTGATGTGTGTCACGCGAATCAGTCACAGCGTACAAGAAACCTGGCGAACTCCGTGTACCTCTACGACATCGAGAAGTTGAAACCGTAAGCCTTACTCGTCTAGTAAGCAGATAGTATAAGTTATTTATAGTAAATTTATAAAAGCAAGTGTTATAGAAAAGAATTGTTATTGAAATTACAACGCATCGATCTACCAGAAGCCAGCAGATTGTATTGGTGATAAATTATTGTATTTTATATAATAAACCTACATAAAACCAATTACTACTTATTTCCACTTATTTCCGGACTTAACAGTGGTTCCGGTACGAATCGAACATTAGTTCACTAGACTGTTTAAAATAAATGAATAAAAATAATTATTTCTCGGAACGTAACAGTGGTTCCGGTACGAATCAAACGTAAGTTCACTAGATTTATACGAAAAAATAAGACTGGAATGAGAGGAAACGAGTAGTATTTGAAAATTACTAAACATATCACTACTAACTGCTTCCGAGCTTCTCGTTTTGCAGTAAGAAGTTGAGAGGATCATTGTAGCATGATCGTTTAAACTTCAGAAGATGAACGTGTACGGCTCGTCCAGAGAATACTAACATATTAACAGATAAATAGAAGGGAAAATAGACGATGTTATAGAAATAGGGAAAGAAGAAAGGATAACCCAAATACAAATAACGTAAACGAATATAAAAAAAAAGATTTCACATGAAGATAAAATCAAAATAAATCAAAATATATAAGTAAATAGCAACACGCAAATATATTTAACAAACAAGAAATTTAAAGTGAAAAATTCATATAGGGAAACATTAAGAAACAAATAATTAAATAATATCAGTAAAAACAAATAACTAAAATATTAGTGAAAAAAAAATAAACAAATGAATAAATAAATAAAAAGAAATTGAAATAAATAAAACAAATCCAACACGAAGGAGAAAAATGAAATAATAATACAAAATAATGATCATTGAATGGATAAATATTATACATAAACAAGAAATAAGAATATCAGAAATCAAATTACACGAAAAACATTAAGAATAGAGATATAAAATTGGCAAATAAATAAATAAATTGCCAAATAAATAATACACAAAAAAATATATAGTTGAACTAATAATAAAAGATATTTAAAAAGAAATATTAAGTATACTGATACATAAATAAAAAGAATAAAGAACAAAACATAAGAAACGAATGAAGAGAAATAAATAAAGGGAAATAAATAATAGAGAATTTACACAATACAAAATAGAAAACATATGAGAGATATAATCAGTGTATAAAATAATCAAGTCATTTTTTATCAAAATAAGGAAATCAAAATAATAATAAAAAATAACTAAACAAACGAAAAGTATTACAATAAAAGTAAGAATATTATAATGAAGAATCATACAAAAAAAAGATTACAATAAAATATTACATTGCAAAAGGGAATATAATAAAATAAGAAAATGAAAAATATTTAAATATAATATAAAAAATAAACAACACTCAAACGAGAAAATGAAAGTAAGACAATAATAAACAAAATAAAAGATAAATTCAAAAATAAACTACAATAATAATTACGAACATTTAATAAAATGAAAAAACCATGATGAATAATCAAGCTAATACATTTTATAATTTTAAACAACAAAACCATTATTATACTAAAGTATTTCATTGTCAAATTTGCCGAGATCAATATCACGAAGCATTGTTTTGCTCTAATGCAGTTTGTGTTTATTGTAAAAGTAAAGATCATATATTTTATTTTTGCAAGAATACTAAAAATAAAATAGAACTTTTTTGTAAACTCTGTAATCACAGAGGACATTATGTAGAGAAGTGTACATTTAACCAAACAAATGAAGATTATTGCCAATACTGTCAAATGATAGGACATGCAGCTACTCAATGCCCTGTTATAAAGAAATATGAACTTGATTGTGAGTATTGCGGAAGCACGGGTCACTCAACTAAAGACTGTCTGTCAGCAGTATGTATGAAATGCAATAAACTCGGGCACTGGATAAAATACTGCCCTATAAACGAAAAAATAATGTGGTGCGCGTTATGTAAGGAAGAAGACCACGATTCATCAGATTGCAAGCGTGCGATTTTAAGAAATAGAATAATTTGTCAAATTTGCAACAGAATCGGACATACAGCAAAGTATTGCCCAGGAAGAAATGCTCATTCTCAAAATAGCACAAACTACAAAATTTTAGAAAATAAAGAAATTCATCAATTACCAAATACTACAAGAAATTATAACCGATTCATTAACAAAACTCAAGAACAAAATTACAAGCCAAGAAACACGATTTTTAATAATCAACAACCCAATACAGTAAATAGGAAAAGAATTCAATGTGATTATTGCAAAAGAATTGGACATGACATCGACAACTGCAGAAAACTTAAAAATCTTATGATGCAATATAATGCAATGGGAAATCATTGTGATCTTTGTAAAAATCCAGATCATACTACTGAAGAATGTGAGGAAATCAAACAATATCCAAGTATTAATACTGATGAATCATACCATAATGTTACAAAAGAAACAATTAACGAATCAAAAATTCAGAAAAACAAAGTTAATACAACGAATATTGAAAGGTATAATGGTAATGAACTAATTACAGAAAATAAAGTAAATAAAATTAAACAGGAAACTAATATCATAGAGGAATCTACAATAATTAATGATGATAAAGAAATCAATTTAATTATCGTACCTTTTATAAAAATACATGAAATCACTGATGAACCAAAAGATAATAATATGATTATAAAAAATCATGGAAATACTAATGAAATTAATTTTATAGACTTTAACGAAATTTTCAAAAATAATCATAAAATTGAAGAAATTATGGAAACAAATTTAATTGATTCTATTGAATCTACTGTAAAAAATTATGAGACTAATGAAGAAATGAATTTCAACGAATCTAATTTAAAAACTCATGAGGATTGTGATGAAATTAATGTAATTGATTTTAATGAATCCAATATAAATAACCAAAAGAATGAAATTTCGAAGGAAAATAATAAAGAAGGTAATAATTCGTTGGAAACAGTAACTTTTTATGATGATCTTAAAGTCATTTTAGACATAACTTTTGCTTTAGCTGAACCATTTTCCGAAGATGATCAAATGGAAACTAAATTCCAACAAAACTCGCTTGAAAATTCGTTAAAAGAGAATATAGCATCAATACATTCAGAAGAGTCTTTATTAAATGATACAAAAAATCTAAAGAACTTATTAAATAATAGTAAAGTAGTTTTCAAATCAAAAACTAAAAAAACATTTAGAGAATAAAAGTCATCTAAAAATATTTGATAATCAAGAACACCAAGAACAGCTTGAGAATAAAAATCAACTAAAAGAAACTTTGGGTAATCAAGATCATAACGTAATAATCGATCTAAATACAAATCCTAATAAAGTACACCAATTGCAGTTAGTTTTTAACTATCCTATCAAAGTAAAATCTAATAAAAACGTCAGAAAACTAAAATGGATATCTAATTATAAAAAATATTTAAAAGAATTATCAAAAATTACAAAATTAAAATTAAAATCTAAAGGTTACTACAATAAATTTACTATCAGGAAAAGGTTTAAAAAGGGAGACAAAACATGGCCTATTAAAGAACCAAATATGAATAAATTTCAAAAGGATCAGCATAATAAGAATTTTCAACGCTATTAAAATGAACAAAATAATATCTTAACTAATTATGAAAAACAAGCAAAGCAATATTATAACAAATAATAACATAACATTTTTGTTTCAGGATATGGACAACATACTCAATATTAACATCTATCATAATCTCTTCTTATTTTTCCAAATTTAATACAGGAATGGAGAATTATAATTGCAGCTGAACTTTTCCATTTGAAGCAAAACCATCCTACTTCTTGGTCAACTAATATATAACCCTAAGGTGATCCAGATTTTACCAAATATACAATTTAAAATTATAACCACTTATCCGTTTGTCTACAATTGTTCGTATCAACTTGTCAGTATTTTATGAAAAGCAAATATATTCCCTATGAAAACTAATAATTTTAGAAAAATGCGATTGAAATAAGATATACTTGAATAATGAAATTTTAGAAATAATACATAAATATTGCGATTAGATATTAATACAAAGTAACTTTGGTCTTATAACAATCAAACAATAAAAAAAATTTGACATGTGAAAATGATGTGTTATTAAATAATAAAAATATATAAAGTAATTATTTAATCACAAAGTAGAAAACATTACAGGGACGAATTAACTTATGATCAATTTAATAGCTTATGATTTTATCTTTGAATAACAAAGTATAGAACTAATCCAAAAGGAAAAGAAGTAGAACCCATTCCTAAACCTTTTAACGTATGATAAAAAAAAAGATAATAATAATTTGACTAATTTTATGCAAAATTAAACTGTATTTACCTACAAAAAAAAAAGGAGCTACGTTCACGTTGCTAAGATTAAATAGAATATATGTATTTGGAATGATCAGTTCTGTCATATACTAACATGATCATCTTATATAAGATACACTATTCTGCACTGTATTGAGTATGTAAAACATTTTTCTACTCTAACAGATTGCGTATTCTTTAAAGCAGATATGTGAATGCTACCTATGCCGAAACAAAAGTTCAAGTTCTAAAATGAACTTTTGAAATGGCTGAAAGTTTTCAAACAAAGGTAAAATACAATGATGCATAAAAGCAATAACAAGTCAAAATTTGTCAATATCATTTCAATTATTCACTTCCTTTTTACGAAAAAAACCTACACCATATATAATTGTATTTTTCTTTTGGAAATAATTATAATACGATTGTTAAAATAATTTTGTTATGATAACATCAAAAGCCCTTTAATTTTATTCTACTTAAACAAAGAGAGGAAAGAAAAAACATATCCCTTGCCAAATATCTAAGCAGGGAGGGAAGTGAATGATCACTTGAATCATTCCCTATATATTTCTCATCGTTTATTTACTAAAAAAAAGAAAGAAAAAAAATTATTTAATAAGCACATTATTTCTAAGCTTAATTAACGAATGACTATTTTATGTAAATACAGCAAAACAAAAAAATTATTACATATTACCGATAACGAAATAATTAAATTATCGAAATCTATATATATATATATATATATCTCTATAGGAATTCTTTGAAATTTGAACGTTAGAAAAATCGGTACAAAATAAATCAGTAGGTTAAGTGCAAAACTAGTATTAGGAAGAAAATAATTAATTTATTTTAAAATATATAGACGATTCAAAAATTTATTTTAAATTATTAATTTTATATTATTATTATTATTATTATTATTATTATTAAATCTTTTGTAACGAAAAAATCACTGATAACTCAAATTGATCATTCAATTACTTCACTTGTTGAATTTCTACGACATTCAACAGTCTAAGGGGGGAGGTGTTACGTCCGGAGACGTATCATTTAAACATTCATTAAATAAAACGTAAATCAGTGATTTTTCAAGACACAGAATAATGTATACGCAGCACTTCGTTCGTGCGACATCGAGTCACCGACCTCGTATAATCAAGTTAAATGACGACTAAGCCCGAAAACACTAGTACCAATGCCAGCAGATAGGGAAGGGCTAAAATCGAGAACTTGCATCCCGACATCAAAATCCCCATAAGAACCGAGATAGGAGGATCAGGAAGAAAAATTAATAGGTCAAATCAACGTTCGACCAGACAACCTCAAAAATGCTGAAAGGGTCATTTGAAACTTAAACCTGATAACCACTAAATCAAAGTAGAACTGACGAGTATTATTGTTATCGTTATTATTATTATTATCATTATTATTGTTATTATTATTATCATTATTATTATTATTATTATTATTATTATTATTATTATTATTATCATTATTTTTATTATTATTATTATTTTTACTATAATTATTATCATTCATAACCCGTATTATTATATTTTATCATTTACTTATCAATAAATTTTTTGTAACGGGAAATCTCTGATGCATAATAACATTGTTGAATCTCTACGACATTCAACAGTCTAAGGGGGGAGGTGTTACGTCCGGAGACGTATTCTCATTTTAAAGAAAAAGCATAATTAGTATCAGATATTTCCTGACACATAAAAGCGGGAATGCAATTTTTTACAAACACAGCATTTTGCTCATGCGGCGCCGTGACGTAGTAGGTCATCACACTTGCGAAAAACAACGTACGATATTCTCTTTAAGGTCAGCATCTCTCAATACCATCGCCGAATCGTATACGACTGACGAAGTTTACATTGCAAAATAAGATGATCTCGATTTACTGTCACCGGGCTCATCTTTAACCTAATTATTTTGTATTATAAAAGAAGTGATGTGTGTCACGCGAATCAGTCACAGCGTACAAGAAACCTAGCGAACTCCGTGTACCTCTACGACATCGAGAAGTTGAAACCGTAAGCCTTACACATCTAGTAAGCAGATTTTATAAGTTATTGAAATTGTAATCGTAAGCCTTACTCGTCTAGTAAGCAGATAGTATAAGTTATTTATAGTAAATTTATAAAAGCAAGTGTTATAGAAAAGAATTGTTATTGAAATTACAACGCATCGATCTACCAGAAGCCAGCAGATTGTATTGGTAATAAATTATTGTATTTTATATAATAAACCTACATAAAACCAATTACTACTTATTTCCACTTATTTCCGGACTTAACATAACTATTGTTACGTGTGGATACACGTATACGAATATGAAAGAACGAAATAAGTACGGTTTCTGATTACAATGTGACGCCGATTACCCTGGTAGAAATTTATCTATATGAAATGGCCAAGAAGTTAGAAAATAGCTAGTAAAACTGTCTAATTAATCGCTATGATGAAACGATTTTTCGACCATTATTTGCCTATTTCTTAGATTGACGTAACAACAAAATATTCGTATTTGATTTACTTACTAATTTATTTTTGATGAAAAACCATCAAAGTGCATTGGACGGCTTACCAAAATATAAATAAATAACATTAACTAATAAAACATTTGTTGTACTCTTTCTATTAATAATTAAGCAAAACTTTTATTTCTCCATCTGATTCTGTCACTCTCACTTCTTATCATAACAGCAAGGCTTCTGCTAGCCATTTATAGACTAAAGAAACTGACCAGTTATAATACCTTTAAAATACTCAAGAACAAGCTTGTGCTTACCTTCAAAAACCTCAATCTAGTTTTCAATCTATTAAATGGCCAAATAATAGGAGAAAAAGCGTTTCGTCGGGAACTAAAATCTGGAGAAGAGAAATTCCCATTTTATAGCAATTTTCTAATATAAATGATCAGTTATTACACTGAGAGAAGGATTTCATAATAGTTAATATACTATCTTATTTGAAAAATAAAATTTAAGTATATTTAGATTTATTATAATAATGAATTTTCGTCTTAAATAAAACTGTTTCAATATTAAAGTAGGCATTCTAACTGTTAATATGTAGAGTTTAAAATAAAATATATAGTGTATTCGGCGTGTGTTTCATACTTCGGCGAACAGCGCGGTATGAGCTTCCATAACCTTAAAAACACAAGACACTTAGGATGCGATTCTTTAAAAAAGGTAACAACGAACCAAAAAACTACTGGCAATATAGAAAATATACAGGCAAATGTGTATACCAAATCTGAAAACGACGTACAGCACCGATTCTGAGTACTGCAGTACGGCTCCGGAGCCGCGCGCGTGGTGCGAGGGAAATCCTTCCCCCTGCCCTGCGCGAGCAAAGGTAGCCAACCTTCTTAAGTAACCGCTTTGCCCGCCATAACGCCGGGTCCTACGTACGGTGCGAGCAGTAGGGGAAGGCGGGGCATGCCGTGTCAGGTAGGTAAGTTTGGCACCCTGATATTTTTAATATTAATGAATGCAAAAAATGTAATTTTTACGTAAACCTAATTAGATATGCTTTTAGAATTTTCTTCTATACTTTTGAGATTATAGATAATGTTTAACATTTAATTTAATAAGATTGAAAATCGGTGCTTAGAAACAAGGTTGACTTCATTTTTAAGTCGCTTGGAGCAACGAGAAAATGATTTTTTTTCTAAATGAGACCAAACCTATTTGATAGTTTCAACTTTTATCTTTCAAGCCCTGTTTTTGTTATTTTCAGAAAATCTTTATAAATAATATAATTAAAAAATGAAAATGGTATTAAAATGGGGCATGACGTGGCACCCTGGCGGGGCACGCGTGGCACACTCGGGCGTATCAGTGGGCCGCGGCGGCCGCCGAGCGAAGTGATCTAACCTACAAATCAAAAACGGAGCAAGATGGGTTAACAACTACGCAGTGCAATAATTTAGTTTTAAGTAGTTTTTAGTTTCAATTATTACATTAATAAGTAAATAACGATTATTTCGACTGCGTATTAAGTTATATTTAGAGTAGAAAAAAGCCACTTGAAGACTTAAACACAAATCAGCTTGATTTATCCATTGTTAATAATAATTCAGCTTCCGTAAATAATGAAAATTACTTTAGAGAAGTGATACCTGAAGAATCAATTGTAGATACTCAAACTGCCTTTTTCAATGGTCAGGTAGTTCAAATATGCTACGTAGATGAAAATGATGCGAAATCTTTAAATTTAAACTTATTGTAATAATAATGATAATTTGTTAATCAAACAAAAGTATTATGTTGTGATCATATTTTATAAGAAGGAATTTATAATATAAAATCATTTATTAAAATGTAATAATTTATTTTAAAATAAAAATTGTTATGTTCCTTAATAAAAGTAAAATTTGAAATTTTCAATAGACTGATTAATTATTTGATTTTTGAAAATTTTATTATGCCATAATTATTAAAGCATTAATTACTGGAAAAAAGAATTGAAAAATGCCTATAGTAAAATATTAAATTTGACCGTGCCATGCGTGCCCCGTCGGGTGCCACAATCCACCCGCCGGTGGGGCACGTAGAGCATTTTTTTCAGAATTTCTTTTCTGTATTTTATCAATAATTAAAAGAAAATGAAAAAAAAGTTAATAGTTTATTTTATTTTATTTTTTTCTGATTTAATTATTCCATTTTTGTACATTTTGAAATAATACACGGTTTAGTTGTTATTTTTAATCAAAGTTAGGGTGTCACACGTACCCCGCCCTCCCCTATAACTTATAGCGCGGAACGCATGATCAGTTCGCGCCGCCTAAATAATTACCTTCCGCACCCGTGTTGAAATTTACTATTAATTATTTTAACTATTTATATTCTTCGAAAGTTTTTTATATACTTCATTATATACTTTAACATATAAATAATTCTCGTAAACAATTCTTTTCCAAATCATCCATTACAATGTCCGCAAATAATGGTGAGATCGGTGAACCCATCGGGGTTCTATAAATTTGTTGATAGGCTTGACCATTAAAAGTAAAAAACGTATTATTAAACAGAAAAGCGGTGCATTCTTTTAATTCATCAAGCGGGATGTTACAGTGATTATGGATGGAAACCGCTCTTCTATCTAAGCTATCCAACACTAATTCGCACGAGATGTTTGTAAATAACGACGTTACGTCTAATGACAGTAAGGTGTATTCATCCGTTATGATTATATTTTTTAATTTTTCTTTTAATTCAAAACTGTTATTGATATGTGAACTAGGTATCGCATTCTTAAGTTCTTCATATACTATTTTTGCTAAGAAATACGAAGGGCTATTAACTAATGAAACAATAGGACGTAACGGTACAACAATTTTGTGAATCTTCGGTAATCCATAATATTTCGCCAGTGTCGTAGCAGATTGAGTTAAACTATTTTTATGAAAAACCATTATTATTTAAATAATTTAACATACTATATGTTCCATCTTTTAAACGTTTCAGTGGATTTTTATTTATCTTTTTATATGTTTTTTCATCTGATAACAGATTCATCATCTTTTCTTTATAGACGGATTTTTCTAAACAAACCGTTACATTGCCTTTATCTGCTTGTAAAGAAAATATCATTATGCATTTTTAAAAAGTTTTTGGTTGTTTTTAGTTTTTCTGATAAAGCTCTGTCTGTATATGGTAAAATGGATGGCTTCATACCTTCAACATTGAAAAATTATTATTTAATAATATATGCTAGGAGTGAAAAAGTATTTTTGTTTTATAAATTTATCAGTCCCAACCAAGAAAGTGTTATGTCTCTCTAAATGCAAAAATAATGTCATTTACTCATCAGAGATAAAGTATTGGAACACTGTCGAAAGTCTTTCTTATTTGTGGTATTATAACCAAAAGAAACTTTAAAAAGCGCCTTAAGGTAGCTCCAGCGGTCTAATAGACCTAAAGGTATGAACATTTTTTACAAAGAATCATTTACACATTCTAATCTGAAAACTGATATGACAGAAAAAAGGGCTCTTAACATAACGGAAAGCATTTTGTTAGAAAATTTCCAATTTTGCAAAAGTAAATATTATCTATTAAAAAAAAATTCAATAAGAAATATTAATCGTTTTTGTTTTTCATTCAATTTTAATTCTCAAGGTTTCATCTTCTTCCTTGTTCAATTTCAAGGGTAGGTATCGAAATCAAAATTAAAAAATTTTCAAAACCTGCAACGTTATATGCAATTGTTTGTAGAGTTGTCACTGAATTTTATAAACAATTGCATATAACTTTGTAGATTTTGGAAATTTTTAAATTTTGATTTCGATACCTCCCCTTGAAATTGAACGATACCTCCCCTTGAAATTGAAGGAAGAAAATGAGACCTTGAGAATTAAAATTGAATGAAAAATAAAAAAGATTAGTATTTCTTATTGAATTTTCTTTTAATGGACAATATTTACTTTTGCAAAATTGGAAATTTTCTAACAAAAATGCTTTCCTTTATGTTAAGAGCCCTTTTTTCTGTCATATCAGTTTTCAGATTAAAATGTGTAAATGATTCTTTGTAAAAAATGTTTATAGCTTTAGGTCTGTTAGACCGCTGGAGCCACCTTAAGTATGTCCATTAACTTATTTATTCGGATATTAGGTAGCGGATATTATGCGAAACCTTCTTACGCGCTCAGTTGAGATAGAACCTTCTTACGCGCTCAGCTGAAATACACCCTTCTTCCGCGCTCAACTGAAATAGAACCTTTTTACGCGCTTCGCTCAGATGGAACCTTCTTACGCGATCAGATAAAATTGGACATTTATCAGCTGACATTAGGCGGAAGCTTAATAGCACCATTGGAAAGAGCAGGAAAAAATCTATCGATATATGTCCTTAGTTCTTTTTTCAGAGACTTGGTACACGATTATTAGCGAATTGAATAGAGCGTGCACTTAAACGTGCCGTACGCACGGGTGCGAGGGGCTCGCGCGGACCCTCAGCGCTGTCTTTTTCATGTTGTTACTTTTAAACCCTTTATTTCTCCAACTTCTCCAAGATAGGGTTTTGAAGCTTAAGAGTTGTACTTTCCAATGGTGTAGTTTATTTTGAAAAAAAAACATGATATACTTTGAGAAAAATGGCTTTCAATATTCAACTCGAGTTTTCGTCCGGAAGAAAGCTTTCGGCAATAAAAACAATGGCACCATCGGAAAGAACAGGAAAAAATCTATCGATATAGATGCTTGGTTTTTTTTTTCAAAGACGCAGCATACGATTATGAACGAGTTAAACAGAGCGCCTTTTACGCGAAAAAAGGCACTGCGCGCGCTCGGTGGCCCGTTTCTGCTGGACGCTCCCATATGTGTTTTAATGTGTAGTCAGTTTTTTAGCGTGTTATTTACTAAAGTTAACAGTTTTTCACACCACCACTGAGGTACTGTTATAGGCGCGTTGAATTTTTGATTTTATTGTGCTTAGGTGCTTTATATAACAAATATTAATAATTAGATAGGATAATGGGACATGCCAAAATAATATAAAATTATTGTTAATCATTTTTTATATAATAAGCCTAAACACAATCATGGAATTCATCGTCAATAACCCTAAAAACCATAGGAGTCGTCCCACCGTCCTCCTTGACTCCAACCTATCCCATCCTTCCTCCACCATGGAAGATGTAAATCAATTTTCATTAATAAATTTTATCAATTTTAATTAATTTTAAATAATTTGTATTAATAATTTTTAATTAATGTAATGAAAATTGACTCCCATCTTTATTACATTTAATAAAAAAATATTTCATGTAAATATATTTACATTGAATTTTTTTTTATTATATGTAATAAAATAATCAGATTATTTATATGATATTATGCTTATAAGAAATTACAACATGTCTTATACTTTCGTAAAAGAATAATATTATAAATAAAATGATTATTGATATAAATTTAGTTGGGTTTATTTTGATCTATATAAATTTAGATAAAAATATATATAAAAAAAATAATAATTTTTGAAGAAGTTTATTAAAAAGTGTAGATTAAATGTCAAAAATTTCTTTCCAAATAATGTTATTAATTATTGATGAATTTTCTAAAAGATTTTCAATAAATATATTGTTAGGATTTTTACATCGGGATAAAGCAACATATAATTGGCCATGTGAAAATAAAGGTCGTCTAATGTAAATACCTAGAGAATTAAAACTTTGACCTTGAGATTTATTTATTGTTATAGCAAAAGCTAATACAACTGGAAATTGTTTTCTAAAAAGTGTAAACGGAAATGAAGAAGAATCTCCAGTATTTAATGTTATTCGTGGTATAAAAACTTCTTCACCAATTCTTTCCCCCGTAATTATTTCAGCTTTAATATTGTGATTAAATAAACCTGTAATTTTCAAGCGTGTGCCATTACACATTCCTTCTGATATACTTATATTTCTAATTAACATTACAAGTGGATTTATTTTTAATTTTAAATCATGTGGTGGTAGACCTTCTCTAATATTATTAAGCATTTCTATTGGGTAATTTAAGTGAATATTTTCATCTGTTTGATCAACTCCTTTATGCGTTGCGTAATCTAAACTATAATATGTATGCGCTTTACCATGTAATAAGTTCAAAACTTTATTATCTATAAGTTTAGTATCGTCATTATGTGGAGCTAATATTATACGATCTACGGAATTTTCGAGATTGATATCATCATAAATTTTATTACATACATTTTCGGTCTTCCATTTATTTAAAACTATAAATGGATTAATTTTACCTTCACCTAACTCTAATAAAAATGAAGCAAATTGTTTATTTTTTGAGCGAATATTTTCAGTTAATTTTAAAACTTTAAAGAGAAGCCATAAATGAGAAAATTTGATTGTGTCCTGTACTATACTGTCTCGGTAACCATGTTTTAGGACTGGCAGAATTTGTCTAAAATCGCCTCCTAAAACTATCAATTTACCACCAAATGGAATATCACTGTAACATATATCTTTGAGTGTTTGATCAAGAATTTCCAAAGCTTTTTTTGGGATGATAGATGCTTCATCCCAAACTATAATATCTACTTCCCGTAATTTTATTTTATCTGATTCTAATTTTAGAAAAGCACTTTCAATACTGTTTAAATCTAAAGGAAGTCTAAAAGTATGATGACTTGTCATTCCTCTAGGTAATAAAATAGATGCGATTCCTGTCCAAGCCATAAAATTTTTTTATTCAAAGATAAAAAGTGATATATTAAAGTCTTGTATATGAAAGTTTTTCCTGAACCTCCAGGTCCATCAATAAAATAAATTTTATTTTTGTTAGTTATAATTTAATTAAAAATTAATCTTTGATTAGTAGTTAATTGATTAAACAAAATTTCAAAAAGATTTTTACTGTTTGCTAAATTTTCAGGACTTTCTTCGATATTATTTATTATTGGTTCAGGTAAACTATAATCTTTACAACTTTTATCTTCAGTTTGTAATATATTTTGAATATGTGATAAAGCATTATTTTCTTTATTTTTTTAAAAATCTTCAGTAAAAAATTTTTTGAATTTATTCCAAATTAAATTACCTTGAATATTTTCAGCTAAGATAAACCATGCAAAGAATTTACGTAATTGAAAAGGAATAAGCATGATATTACTTGCTTCATTAAAAATTGTTGGAGTAGCCGACAACCTTCTAATTCTGCAATTGCCAAACATTTATTCTACGTAATTAAAATTTTATATATATATAATAAAATAATATTGCTTATCGCCAAGCTAGACCGCACAGCAGGTCTTGTTGGTTCCAAGCTAGTCTCTATTCCCGTAACGCACAGGGCCCGCGCCGGTGCTCCCTCCGAACGTGACGTCTTTATATTGATATCTAATCTACTCTACTGAAACTTTCTTTATTCCGGCATCTAATCTAATACACTTAAAGGAAATTTTAACTAAGTCTAACCGTCTAAAACTAATCTCGAAAACTTGCGTCTGTCATAGCTTCTAAAGTTTCATCTTTGGCTTTATATGTCAGTCCAAGATCTGAGGTTCCTCTAAGGTATCTAAATATTCGTTTTACCTCTTTCCAGTCATTTTCTGTTGCGTTTAATTGACGTCTAGATAGATAATTTACTGCAAAGGCTATATCGGGTCTCGTAGCACCTGCTAAGTACAGCAAACTCCCAATAGCTTCTCTAAGGTACTTTACTTTTGTGCAGTGCATCATCTAGTTTGTCTGAGTTTTCCTCATTTCTTAATTCTCTAATTTTGACTTATCTAGTCACCATTGGAATCCTTTGAGCCTTGCAGTCTTTCATATTAAATCGTTCTAGGATTTTCTCAATATATTCTGTTTGTTTTAACGTCAAAATTTTATTCTCTCTATCTCTGATGATTTTCATACCGAGAAAATTCTCTGGTTCACCTAAGTCCTTCATTTTAAATGCAAGACTTAGTTTACTTTTAACTTCATCTAGTTTTTGTCGATCATTACCAGCCAGGAGTATATCATCTATATACAAAATTAGCAGAACTAATTTTCCTTCTTTTCTCCATGTGAATAGGCATGGTTCATTGATGTCTTTCTCGAGTCCTAGTTTTAACGCTTCTTCCGAGAATCTGACATTCCATCTTTTCGGACTTATCCTTAGGCCATATAGAGATTTTCTCAAAACACATACTTTAGTCTTTCTAATTTCAGGGTCACATTCTAGGCCATCGGGGATTTCCATGTAAATTTCTTCTTCTAATACCCCGTTCAGAAAAGCTGTTTTCACGTCCGTTTGGTGTACTTCTAAATCGTATTTGTTTATTATCGCGAGCGTTGCTCTGATTACTGCTAGTCTGGAAACAGGTGCATAAGTTTCTCTTAGCTCGTATTCATTTTTATCTTTAAATCCTCTAATTACGAGTCTTCCTTTATACACTGTTTCTCCATGTTCTCCAGATTTCTTTTTAAATACCCACTTGGAGTCTATGGTATGTATCTTTTTGCCATCTATAGTTTTAGTAGGTCTGTCAACAATTTCCCATAGTTTGTTTTCCTGCATCGAGTTCAGTTCTTCATTTATAGCTCCAAGCCATTTCATTTTGTCTGTAGATTCCATAGCCTCTCGATACGAGATGGGATCATTATTGATTGATGCTAATAATACATGTCCTAATTCGTCATCTAAATTATTTTTGTTGTTTCTAGTTTTAGAATCTTCACTGATGATAGTGAGACTTGTATCTTCTATTACTTTTTCTTTTTGTGTTCTTCTAGTGGCCATGTATTTTTCTCTATTTTCCAGAGTTTTAGCATTTCTCCCAGGTACTTTTCTTTTCTTAACTTCTAAATTTTTGTCATTTTTATTCTCAGCTTTTCTTTTCTTTGGCATCGCTTCTGTTTGTTTTTCCTCTTCTTGCTGTTTTTCCTCTGAATTTTCTATCTGAATATTTTCTTCTATATATTCTTTTTCCTCTGGATTTGAATGTCCTTTTTCTATTTCTGTTTCTTCTAAATTTTCTGTTTCATCCAATTTATTGCACATTTCTGATTTGTCTTGTTGTGTGTTTTTGTAAACTAATTTTTTGTTGCATCTAACATGTCTCGAATGAAGAAATTTTCCAGTTGGTGGATGCCAAAGTACATAGCCTGATGTCGAGTATCCTACCATAATTGCTTTGATCGCTCTTTCTGAAAATTTTCTTTCGTTTATTGGATCTTGGCATAAGCTATGCATCCAAATCTTCTTAATCTATCTAAATGGCATTTGGTCTTTGGAGTCAGCATTTGCGTTTCATGGTTTAATGATTTATGCGGTGTTCTGTTATAAACATTAACCGCAGCTTCTAATGCCAATATCCACATGCTCTCCGGTAGGCCAGAATCAATCATCAAGGATCTGATTTTGTTCTGTATTGCCTTGTTAAACCTCTCAGCTGTTCCATTGAGTTCGGGTGTGTGAGGAGGTGTTACATTGAATTCTATCTTTTCTTTATTCATTACTTCTAAAAATTTTCCTCCAGTGAACTCTGTTCCATTATCAGCTCTGATATAGCAGACTTTTTCGTTATTTCCTAGTAAATTTCTGGTGGTCATTAGGAATCTTTCTAGACATTCGCCTGCCTCATTTTTGTGTTTGACTGCGTAAGCTTTAGCAAATCTTGTATGGTCATCTAGAAACACAACTATAAATCTATTTCCACCAGGAAATGAGGCTGGCTTTATAGGTTCCATTGTGTCGGTGTGTATCATCTCTAAAGGCCTCGATGCTCTGGTTCTATTTTCAGAGAAAGGCATTTTCTCCATCTTTGCCATGATGCACACCTCACAATCCATAATAGATTTTTCAAACTTAACTCCTTTTAATTTTTCTTCTACTTTCTGCAGTTGTTTAAGATATCCTAGGGATGCGTGGCCTAATTTTATATGCCACAGCATGCCCTCGTCTAACTTGTCTATTTTGTCGTCTTTTATTTTTAAATTATGCTTTGCTATTTCTAGAGATTCATTAATATTCATACTATCTAAATTATGAATTTTTCTGTTTAGTTTATTTTCATTTAAATCAAAATCGACATTATTTTGGGAGTTGTTAATGTTTTGAGGTGTTTGAACGAGTTTTTCCAAATTCTCCCTCCCAATCTCAGACGTGTCATTATTAATTTGTTCTAAACTCTTTCCTCTATTTTTATCTAACTCTAAGTTTAAAACCTCCGTCTGAGATTGTCGTAAAAATTCGTCCAAAGTAACTAATCTAGCCTTATGAATATTTTTCGCGTTCTAAATTCTCAACTGCATCGCTACTTTGTTTCTTGGCATCTAGAGTTATTAACCAGTTAGGCTTCTCATATTTCCCTGTTAAATATTCTACTCCTGTATTTTTATCAAAAATTTGTAATTTTTCATCATCTAAATAAATTCCTAGCCCTACATCTGCAAATTGCCTAAGGGAAATGAGGTTTTCTGATATATCTTCTGCAGATATTACATTCTTTAAAATGATTTTATTATCGCTATTTATGTTCGATCTAAGAATTAAACTACCTTTACCGTCTATTACGATATTAGCCGAATCATTTTTGTTAGCGCTTCTAATTACTTCTCCCGTGCTTTGTTTAAATTCGCTTAAAATAATGCCTTTATTTACAATATGATCGGTAGCGCCTGAGTCCGTGATAAAAGTAATTTGTGTTTGTGTGGGTATATTTAATTTGCTAATATCTATACCTGCGATGTAAGCCCTTGCTCCTTGTGCTAATGTACTTTGGGATCCGCCGCGTGCGCCCCGATTTGCACTCCTTTTGAAAACCCTACCTCTAAAATTACCTTTACCACCCCCTCCACCTGTAGTTCTACCACCGTTGTTCTGATTATCTCTTCCTCTAGAATGGTTATTCCCTCTGAACTGTCTAGTGTTGTTTTGTGTAGTGTTATTTTTATTTAGATCTTTATTTACGAACCTGTTCTGGGTGGCGGCTGTCCCTTTATTGGAACAGTCGGTTCCCTTGTGTTTCCTCTCACCTTGGCATACATAGCAGAACCACAACCCATACTCCGCCAGAGAACACGCGGAGGCCACGTGCCCGGGTCGGTCGCACCGAAAACACCGGTTGTGTCCCTCCGCGCGCCCTTCCGACGAAGCGTGGGCTATGTTCGCTTTTGTGGCTTTGTTTACATCCTCTAAATTCTTCTTTTCTGGTTCTAACTGTAACAAGAATGATTTTATTTCGTCTAATGTCATTTCTTTGTTTTCAGCTTGTCTGCGAATTAGAGAAGCTGACCTCAGTTCGGGATAGTTGTTGGATACAGCTTGGTAAAAGGCTGATCTCTTTTCTTCTTCTGTCAGTGGCACCCCCGTATCACAATTTTCATAATCTCTAATGATAGTGTCAAATCTATCGATAAAATCATTTACTTTTTCCTTGTTATTTATTTTTATGTGATACAGTTGTGCTCTGACTGAAGAAGCTGTTACATTAGACTCAATTTTTCGAAATTCTTTTACTTTTCTTATAATTTCTTTTGGATCTGTTATATTTAAGATTTTCTTATGGTAATATTCATCTAAGTGGTTTATAATGATATCCCGAACTAAGGATTTTCTCTTTTCTACGTCATGCTTTTCTTGGTTAGGTGTTTGTGTTACTTATCATCAATAACATTAAGTAGGACGTTTGATCTTAATTCAGAATTCAAGTAGTCCAGCCAGACATTTATTGCTACTTTTTGAGTAAGTTTGTAATCTCTTTTAACATTCAACTTAGTATTTTTATTTTTCGCTTCTTATATTGCTATAAATTTATTTATATAAATATGTAAGCATGTGTAACACTGAATGAGTGAATTTTATTTTTATTAAAGCAGTTATGTGCTTGATTATAAGTGTAAATATATATATGTATATATATGTATATATATGTATATGTATATTAAGGAGAATTACTTTGCTCGTCGACAGCTCCAACATTCCTTTCTGGAGTTCTCTCTCCAATTGACATTTTCGTCGAAAAACTTCTAATTCTGCAATTGCCAAACATTTATTCTACGTAATTAAAATTTTATATATATATATAATAAAATAATATTGCTTATCGCCAAGCTAGACCGCACAGCAGGTCTTGTTGGTTCCAAGCTAGTCTCTATTCCCGTAACGCACCGGGCCCGCGCCGGTGCTCCCTCCGAACGTGACGTCACGCACAGCAATGGCGTCAAAAATGTCGGAGAGCCGTCCGTATACCAACGCAAGTCACGACACGCACTAAGAATTAGAAACTAACATGAGGTCGAGAGTCCTCTGCACGGCAGTATCATCTCTGCCTCATGTTGTCATTCCAGTGTTTATTTACTTTGATGCTTTTATTTCAAGTTGCGTGTATACGTGTATGCGCGCGACAGATTGTGAGAGAGTAATTCAATTTCGTCTGGCTTCTATTAAACAACTCACTTTTCGTAAACACATTTTAAGCATCCGAAAAAAACTGTATGTTATGTGTTTTTGAATTACTTCGCTTTATTTCTAAGTATAAACAAACACTTAACTTCATAACTTCTATTAAGTTTCTCAGAAACGATGCGCTTCTGGGAAATGTCGCGCGTGCACATATTTCGCGTTTCACGCCAGCCCCACGCCACAGTTTATTTCAACTAAAAAATTACATCTTTTTGCGGATTTCTTTATATTGATATCTAATCTACTCTACTGAAACTTTCTTTATTCCGGCATCTAATCTAATACACTTAAAGGAAATTTTAACTAAGTCTAACCGTCTAAAACTAATATCGCGTATATTTCTAGATTCCCGCACACGAACTATTTCAAAATGGCCGCGCGTCTCAAGTTAGCCAAAAACGGACTCAGGTACTTACCGAAACATACTTCTAATAAAACCTTCCTGGCGTTGCCGGGCCGATAACCTGTTGGAGTAGGCGACAATTAATGAAAGCAAAGGCACTTTTAATTTGAAAGTGAGCAATGCTCTTTATTTATCGTGTTGAACACAAAAGCGTCGAGAGTAAGCTGCAGTAATAGCGAAGCGTGGTTACGGCAGCAGCGAGAGAAACAGTAGCGACGTTCGTGCTGTTCGGCAATTGAGATGCGAGAGAGAGTGCGCATGGGGTCAGCGAGCGGCAGAAAGGTGACGGCGTCGGCAGGTACGGCGTAGGAAGGGGAGAGCACAGCGGCAAGTCCGCTGCGCTACTCTGCTGTAGAGAGGCGCCATCTGCTCTTCATGTTCTGAAAGAGGAAGGAGCGTGGACTCGAAGTCCTTTATATCTCGACAAAAATAATATAAATTTGGGAATCATCTTCTATTAAACCCATAGCAAGTGCTGCTTCTTTATATGTTTCATATGAGACGTTATTAAATGTTCGTAAATCTTTAAAAGAAGTAGCACCTTTTATGCGGTTCAACAGTAATTTAAGAAAAAATCTTACATTATCTTTAGATGAAACAATAATTAATCGCCCAATCGCATCAAATTGTTTATTGCGTTCTCTACGTTTCCATACTTTAGATTTGGTAAATCCATAATATCACAATCATATGAGGGTGTGTTCTATTTTGTGTCCTACATTATATGTCACGTTATTAAAGGAATACCCTACTGTGACTAAGGCTTACATTAAGATTACACGTAAAAAGGAAAGGTGAACTTATACAAATTTTTTAAACGTGACTTAGGAAGAGTGTACATAAGCGCTATGCTGTGCTGTGCGGTGCGTTTCCAATGCCGGTGCTGTTGGTGCATTGGCTACTTGTAGAACTACACCGCTGATTGGTTGATGTTTAAATATGGACCAATCAGAAAAGTAGTTCCGTAAGTAGCCAACGCACCAATAACACGGGCATCACGCAGCATCGTACAGCACAGTACCGCACAGCGCTTACGTACACCCTCCAATACATTTGATAACATTTAAGGAAAGGCGAACTTATACAAATTTTTTAAACGTGACCTTAGGAAGAGTGTACAGAAGCGCTATGCTGTGCTGTGCGGTGCGTTTCCGATGCCCGTGCTGTTGGTGCATTGGCTACTTATAGAACTACGCCGCTGATTGGTTGATGTTTAAATACCGACCAATCAGAAAAGTAGTTCCGTAAGTAGCCAACGCACCAATAACACGGGCATCACGCAGAACAGTACCGCACAGCGCTTACGTATACCCTCCAATACATTTGATAACATTTAAGGTAGTTATAATTGTTTATAAAATCACGAATGAGGTTATAAAAATAATTATCTTCAATTGGCTATAACTTTCTGGGTCTTGAATAATTTTGAATTTTTCCTTGGGCAAGTCCCCGTGAAAGAATAAAATGAGACCTAGATAATTAAAATTTGTTAAGAAACAAAAGAGATAGGGATTTATTATCAATAATTGTTTGTGCTGTTTCTAAAATATCGACATTTTGTTAAAAAAAATTATTTTAGTCATGTTAAATACACTATATTTATAGTATTAATTTATTATTATTAGATTAAACTATAATCATCAGTAACGCTATTAAAGCCATACCCTGATGTGATTAAGGTTTCTTACATGCAAAAAGGAACGGGGAACTTATACAAATTTTTTAAACTTGACCTTATAATTGATAACATTTGATATTATAATTATTTAATAATATAGAAACAACATCAATAATATTAACAATATCAAATCATTCGTAATATATATGAAATGTATAACAAAATGAGAAAAACAATACAATATTAAGAGGAGGGGTAGGAGGAGAGGAGGGGGGGGGATTTTGAGGAGGGGGTAGGAGAGGGGAGGAGGGGTTTTGAGGAGTAAATGTAATACTAAAAACTCCTATTTCTAATCTCATTTTTCCATTATTTTGAGGAGGGGTTGAGGAGGGGCTGTAAGGAGGGGGGGGGGGCTGGGTACCCTACAAGCCTCTTACAATTATATACTATAGGAAGAGATATATCTTACTATACTATATAGTTGTAAGCTGAATTGAATCGTTAACCCTCCGCGTCCCTCTGCGTCTCTCCGCGTCCCTCCGCGTCCCTCCGCAAAGTGCCCTCCACAAAATAACGTAAAATTCACTGTTTTTTTGCGTTATTTGGGGTCTGCATTGTCCCTCTGCATGTCCCTCCGCGTCCCTCCGCGTCCCTCCGCATCCCTCCGCGTCCCTCCGCGTCCCACCGCGTCCCTCCGCGTCCCACCGCATCCCTCTGCGTCCCTCCGCGTCCCTCCGCGTCCCTCCGCGACCCTCCGCGTCCCTCCGCATTATCCCTCCGCATTGTCCCTCCGCATTGTCCCTCTAATGACAACTATCTGTGATGCAGAAGACACTTCTGTCGACAACTTTTGCATCGCTTCATTGTCAGTTCTTCACCTCGATACACAAATAACAAGCTGCTTTCCGAAAACAAACTATGACACCCTCCTGCCATCAGCGCAAGAAGCGCGTTCGCGCATTTATTATAATGCGCGCCTTTTCTCCGCAATTAACGAGACCAATTAATTACAGAGCAACGTTTTGAAAGGAAACTTCTTAATTATTCAAATCAAGGATAACACCAAACTCACGCGAGCGCAGCGCGGCGTATGCGCATTAATTTGACAGTTCAATTACAAGTCAAACGCTGTCCGTATTTTTTCTTCCCAAAGAAAAGTGCAGCAACTGCAAACAGAGCATGAGAAAACGGCGAGAGACGGATTGAGTGCCTTCGTTAGTTCTTTCTCTCCCCCTCTCTCTATCTCTCTCTTCTTCTCTCTCTTTCTCTTGTATATATAGTGTAGGAGAGGCGTTGCCGAGGTCGTCCTCGAACATCTCGCGTCATCATCCTTTTCTACGTTAAAAGTAAATAAACAGAAATGTAGTAAAAATAAAAATTTAGAGTATGAATCATATTTTGGTAATATGATTTATGTTTGTAAATTTCGTTCGGCAGTACATTGGAAAGAAGAAAATAATAAATCAATTTGTTATAGTAAGGGTAAAATTATTTTGTCTCCGCTAAGTATATATAATAAAACACTAAAGAATCTATTATTATATGATAACAATTTTCGAACTTTAATCAGATATTATAATAACTTATTTTGCTTTGCTACATTTAGTGCAAATGTAGAATACGAAAAGAAAAAAGCTATTTATAATTTAAAAATTCAAAGACAAGTTTGTCTTATAACGCCAAATACTTTATTACCAAAAAAAAAATGCAGAACCTTCGTGTGGTCAATTATATATATATGATGACAATACTGCAATTGAAATGAAAATAAAGAGTCATAAAGATTTAACTCAAGAACATTTAAAATTATTGACTGAAGTTTTAAATAGTAATCCTTATGCTAAACAGTATAAATATTTACACGAAATAACTAATACAGAAAAACTTTCAAATTATAAATTATATTTTGTTCGTAAGAATAATAATCAAAAACATAATTATACTAAACCATTAACGTCGGAATGTGCAGCTATAATTATTTCCAAATCAGGAATCCCTCATAATTATGATCTATACGTTTATCCGAAAAATAGTTCTAATGAAAAAGAATACACATATTTAAGTAAATTATCACATCATGTTGACGCAATGGTATTTCCATTATTTTTTCCTTCAGGAGATTTAGGCTGGAGTATTGGTTATACTAAAAAACCATATGATTCAAAAGAAAACCTTCTAACAATATTAAAGCACTATTCTTATAGATTAGCTTACAGACCAAATTCAGAAAATTTCAATCCACTTTTATTTGGAGGGAGACTAACCCAACAATTCTTTTTACATGCCTATATTATGATAGAAAACAATAGAATGAATTATTTTAGGCAGAAACAAAAAAAATTACCTACTGAATGTTATCAAGGTTTGAGGGATCATGTTATAAATAGTGCATTAAATATATCAGAAAATTTTGAAAAAAAAGAAAGACTAGGAAATATTTTTGTACTACCAGCAACTTATATAGGTAGTCCTAGATATATGCAGCAACATTATCAAGATGCAATGGCAATAGTAAGAAATATTGGTCGACCTGATTTATTTATAACTATGACGTGTAATCCTAAGTGGAAAGAATTAAAAAATGTATTAACGACATTTCCTATCGGAACTACGCCCAATGATATACCAAATATTACAGTTAGATTATTTTATACAAAATTTAAGTGTTTACTTAATGATATAGAAAACCATCAAATTTTTGGAAATGCTTTAGCTTATGTGTATACTATTGAAAGAGGATTACCGTATGCACATCTTGTAGTAACATTAGATCATAAAAATCAATTAATGACACCAGAAGCTATTAATAAACACATTTCTGCTGAGATACCTTTTAATAATGATAAAAAATTACAAAAATTAGTTATAAAACATATGTTACATGGATCACCTAGTGAAAATTCTCCGTGTTACGATAAATGTAAAGACGTTTGTAAAAAAAATTTTCCTATACCTTTTCAATCGTCAACAATAAACGAACAAATCTCAATATAAACGAACAAATAATTCTTCTGATAATTACACATATCAACTTAAAAGAAGTAAAAAAATTATTCCAGTAGATAATTCAATGGTAGTTCCTTACAATAAATTTTTATTAGAAAAACATAAATGTCATATTAATGTTGAATATTGTGCTTCAATTCAAAGTATCAAATATATTTTTGATTATATACATAAAGGTAGTGATAGAGTTTTTTGTACATTAAAAAAAAATGATGACAAAAGAAATATATATATGATGAAATTACTGAATATATTGATGGCCGGTACTTGAGCCCAATGGAAGCAGCATGGCGGTTACAAAAATTTCCCTTATGTGGAAGGAGTTATACTGTTATCCGTTTAGCAGTTCATACAGAAAATCAACAAAAAATTGTTTTTGAAGAAAATTATGAAATAGATGCTCTTGATAATTGGAAAACAACTTTAACAGTGTGGTTTGACTTGAATAAAAGTGATAAATTTGCAAATAATATAAAATACGTTAATATACCGCATTATTATATTATATTTAACGCAAAAAAAGTTTGGGTAAAACGTGAACGTGAACAAAAACATTATGCTATTGGACGTTTAAATATAGTATCTCCAAAAGATTCTAAAAGATTCGCTTTAAAATTAATATTAAGTCGTATAAAAGGCGCTACTTCCTTTAAAGATTTACGTACATATAAAAATGTAACGTATAATACTCATAAAGAAGCTGCGACTGCAATGGATTTAATAGAAAACGATTTACAAATTAAAAAAAATTTTGAAGAAGCATGTCGTATCATGTTACCTTTTTAATTACGTAAATTTTTTACTTCGTTTCTACTAACAGAAAATATTCAAGCCAATATTATTTGGGAAAATTTTTAAAAATACTTTAGTGAAGATTTTCATGAAAATAAAGATAACTTAGCTTTAGATCATATAAATAAATTATTATTGTTGGAAGATTTATCTTGTACAGATTTTGGATTCCCTGAACCTGATCTCATCATAAATGATATAAAATACGATAGTAACATAATTTCAATTAGTAAGGAAATATTCGAAGATATGTTTACAAAATTAAATGAAGATCAAAAATTTATTTTCAAACAACTTATAAAAAATATAAATAAAATAAATTTTATAGACGGTCCTGGAGGTTCGGGTAAAACATTTTTATATAAAAATTTAATTTATTATTTTCTATCAAAAGGAAAAAATATTATATCAATGACTTGGACTGGTATAGCGTCTATTCTATTACCCAAAGGAATGACTACTCATAAAACCTTTAGATTACCATTAGATTTAAATAGTATTGAAAATTCTTTTTTAAAATTAGAATCAGATAAAAAGAAATTAAGAGAAACAGAAGTCATAATCTGGGATGAAGCATCTATGATACCCAAAAAAGCTTTAGAAATTATTGACAGAACTTTAAGAGATTTATGTACAAACGATTTACCTTTTGGGAGAAAATTAATAATAATGAAGGGCCGGATGCAATAAGGGGGTTAGCGCTCGAAAACCCGTAAAAGTATTGTCCAAGTGACTAAATTTTCAATGTAGCCAAATTAATTTTTTAAAAATATCACTGTTTGGGAATTCAATAATTTGAATTCCCGCGGTTACACTCAGCTCGGCACGACTCACGGCGCTGCCACGGCGCGGCAGCACCTCGCGGCCTCCCGGCGGAACAGCCGGGACGCTACACTGATTAACAAGGTATATTCGCGCTATTTCGGTCTCTCTCGCGCTCTCACATGTAAATGTGAGAGGAATTAGTTTGATTCGCGAAGTGAATCGTCAAGACCAAGAAGAAGGAAGTGGATCAAGGCCTCGCTCTCTTTTTCATCAGCCGTGCCACGAGGAGCATCTCTCCGCAGCGCACCTGCAAAATCTCATCGGTTGTTCTCAAGTTTTTCACTGGCTTAACTCAACACTGGATCAACTCAAACAGGCTCTACTCAATCTCTCACTGAAAACTCACATCACTCCTCACTCACGCAATACTCAAGGTGCAACGACGATTAGTAAAATCGACTCTATTGCAAGGTAAAAACTCTCACCATACTAGAGGTTATGTTGCCAACCACGTATTGGCACCGGCGGCAAGTGTAACAGTGAACATGTGTGAATTAGCAAAACTCAAGGCAGCAATTCAATTACAATTGTTTGCCATTCCTCATTTTTGACAGCTTCATTGTGCGTGAGCCCAGGAGGGAATTTAAGGAAAAACTCAAGGAACTCTCAACGGACAATCTCATTACACTCGAAGACATAGTCAAATATCACAGGTTAGTTGTCTCTAGTGAGAGACTACTACTCCATTATTGACAGCACTCATATTTTGGAATTGCTGACACACTACTCACCTACAACTTATTCAAATAAATGTAATTTAAACTCCCTTTGTAATTTATGTTAATTATTGAACAGATTTTGAATTTATTAGTCGACGTTGAAATGTATTCATGAACCAAATTTGTAATTTATTTAAGAAGTGACTTTTGTGAATATAATTTCTACTTTCAATTTACTTCTGTGTGTGAATTAAATTTATTTTAACACCCACAGCATGTTTACTCACATATAATTATGGCTTACTCAAACAATCACCTTGTAGGGAATGAAAAGAAGTATTTTTACCTAGAAGGAATTTTTTTTATTCGACTTTCTTTTTAATATAAAAATTAAAAACTGAAAATTTTGTTCATCTATTTTTAATAGCTTTCAAAAACATTAATCGTCCAAACTTGGTCAAATATCATCGAAATATTTTGAAATTTGACAGGGACGTGCAGAATACTCCAGCGTTGCCTATGGGATTGATAAAAGGATGTAAATCGATAATTGTTAATAATTATTTAATTGCAAATGTATTGCGATCGGTAATTACGTTTTCTTAACTTTAACGGAAAAAAGTATCGAGGGAAGTTGAAGCTAGGAAAAACTTCCAGCGAGATATTTGTTCCTTAATAGTCTAATAAGTTTCTGACAAAGTTTCAAATTGATTTAATAATAAATTACTTAAATAGAGACTGCGTCGCACGGTTTCGCAGTGGCGTATCACGTTTATAAAAATTAAAGAATTATTACATTAATGTGTGTGTGTGTGTGTGTGTGTGTGTGTGTGTATCCTTATGATAGTATTAATGAACATATTAAATTTTAAAGTACAAATTTATTTATTAACATACTAACAAAATATAATTATATGCACAGTGCGTTGACTTATAAACTGCGTTTTTACGTTATATAAAACATAATATCGTTACATAATAATTCGTTAATTTTTATAAACGTGATACATCAGTGCAAAAATATGTAAACACAGGCTTAGCTCACGCCGCGCCGCGCCGCCGATGTTGCTAGCGCGCGTCTTTATTAATAACGCTCTATTTAAGTCATTTATTATTAAATCAATTTGAAACTTTGTCAGAAACTTATTAGACTATTAAGGAACAAATGTCTCGCTGGAAGTTTTTCCTAGCTTCAACTTCCCTCGATACTTTTTTCCGTTAAAGTTAAGAAAACGTAATTACCGATCGCAATATATTTGAAATTAAATAATTATTAACAATTATCGATTTACATCCTTTTATCAATCCCATAGGCAACGCTGGAGTATTCTGCACGTCCCTGTCAAATTTCAAAATATTTCGATGATATTTGACCAAGTTTGGACGATTAATGTTTTTGAAAGCTATTAAAAATAGATGAACAAAATTTTCAGTTTTTAATTTTTATATTAAAAAGAAAGTCGAATAAACAAATTCCTTCTAGGTAAAAATACTTCTTTTCATTCCCTACAAGGTGATATTTTTTGAAAAATTAATTTGGCTACATTGAAAATTTAGTCACTTGGATAATACTTTTACGGGTTTTCGAGCGCTAACCCCCTTATTGCATCCGGCCCTTCATATTATAAATACTAATCATATATTTTGTCACTTAGTTCCACAAGGAACTCCTGTAATTTTAATATCATTTATAGTAATTATTGAAACTATTAGAAATTTTATCCGTCCTGGAACATTAGCTGTTCGTCTTTCAGCAAATATGATTGCAGGTCATTTATTAATAACTTTGATTTCACCTACTGATTCAAATTTAGTATTAATTATTTTAATTTTTATGTTATTAAGTCAAAGTTTATTAATTATTTTGGAATTAAGAGTTGCATTAATTCAAGCTTATGTATTTACTGTTTTAAGAACACTTTATAGAGGGTAATCAAGATAAAATAATTTTAAATCAACCTTTTCATTTATTGTTAGTAGCATTTAGACCTTGATCAATTTTATTATCTTTCAAAATTTTATTTTTAATAATTTTTATAATAATTTAATTTTATTTGAAATTTTTATATTTATTATATTATTATTTCAATGATGACGGGATGTAATTCGTGAGTCTTTATATCAAGGTTTTCATACTAAAATAGTTTTAAAGGATTAAAAATAGGAATATTATTATTTCTTATGTCTGAATTATTTTTTTATTAGTATTTTTTGATGTTATTTGCATATATTTTTATCTCCGAGAATGGAAATTGGATCAGTTTGACCTCCAAAAAATATTATTCCCTTTAATCCTTATATAATTCCTTTATTAAATACTATTATTTTATTATCTTCTGGTGTTTTTGTAACTTGGTGTCATTATTCATTGATTAATAGGATTACATTTTGAAGTATTTCTAGTTTACTAATAACTATTTCATTAGAAATTATTTTTTCTTTATTTCAAGTTTTAGAAGATTTAGAAGCTTCATTTGCTATTACTGATTCAGTTTTTGGTTCTGTATTTTTTATATCTACTGGATTTCATGGATTTCGTCTATTTATTGGAACTATTTTTTTATTAATTAATTTAATTCGAATTCGAAAAAATAATTTTTCTTCAATTCATCATTTTGGATTTGAGGCTGCAGCTTGATATTGATATTTTGTAGATGTTGTTTGATTATTATTATATTTATTAGTTTATTTTTTAAATAGATAATTAATAATTTATATAATATAATTAGTATAGTTAATTTTCAATTAAAAAGTTTAAATAATTAGTATATATATATGAGTGATTCTGCCATAACTTCCCCAGATTAGGTCTAACTTTTTTTTTTCAAAACCAACTTTTTATGGGCGTTTTGAGGTTTTATCTACTCATTATAACATTTAAAATAAGTACCCAGAACGAATCTACTACAAAATATTCCGGCTATAGTTGACGTAACATTTTATGATCTTGGTAAGGGATAGAACTGACCATTATTGTAAAAAATTCTCCAAATTAATTCTAAAATATGTAGTCCGATAAAAAAATTCGGTAAAACAATTTCGAACAAGAGCTTGAAAAATAATATTTTATATAACCAAATGATAATATCAAATTCCGTAATAATATTATGAGTAACCCCCTGGTGGAAAAAATTTTTGTGCCGTAGAGTGCTAAAGTGTGTGAAACTGTGCAAATATGTGCCGAAGTATGTCAAACTATGCGAAACTGTGCAAAAGTGTGCTCAAGCAGGCACATTTCGGACATTTTACTCAGGTTTGGTACAGATTGGCACACTTTTGCACATTTTAGCACACTTTGGCACAGTTTAGCACAAAAAGCTTTTAGCCATTAAAAATAAATTTAGCTTGATTATTTGGCATAGTTGTGCACAGTTTAACACACTTTGACATACTTCGGCACAGTTGAGCACAGTTGTGCACAGTTTGGCACAACGTTAGCACGCCTTAACACAAATTATTGTTAAATTTTTAAATTAACAACCATAAATTATTATTAACAATATCAAATCTTTTATTCAACTGTTCATAGTCATTAGACTCAAGAATTATTAATTTTTGAAAATCAATTGAGTTTAGCTATAGTCAAGTGTGTCCATTTATTTCTAATTGAAATTACCTATACTTAAATATCCAAACTTATTGTTAATAATAAATTCTTTATATTTTTACTTATATTACTTTAATAAGTGAACAATATTTTATGTGCTTAACTGTGCCAAATTGTGTGAATCTGTGTAAAAACTGTGCAAAACTGCGCCACAGTGTGTGAAACTGTGCACTGCTATGCCTAGTAATAAACCTAATTTTATGTTTAGTAACTGAAAATTCTTTCTGCCAGACAATGTCAAAATGTTCTAAAGTGTGCCAAAGTGTGCTAAACTATGCACAACTGTATCGAAAATCAAATTATATTTATTTTCAACAGCTGAAAATGATTTATGCCAAACTGTGCAAAAGTGTGCCACATTATTCCAAACTGTGCCAATATCTGATAAATCTGTGCAAAATGTCCGAAACCTACCTACTTGGGTACAGTTTGGTACAGTTTTACGCAGTTAAGCATACTTATGAACGATTAGGCATGAATATTATTTTCACGAGGGAATCAAAATGATAATTTATGCAAATTATTTTGATATAGACTGATTTGTGCACGTGAGAATTGTGCACCGATTTATTGTGCACAGAGAAAAGAAAAGAAAATTTTGTTCACAAAACGTTTTTACTTTTGCACAAAAAATTGTACACTTTACGGAAAAAGATGAAATTCAGAATTGTGCACAAGATTGTTGTGCACAATAACATAAAATAATATTTCAACCAAAAAAAGTATTGCACACTGTGCTTATTTATCGTGCACGTAATATAGGGCTGGGCGATTGTGCACAAATAAATTGATTAAAAATATATCTAACCGATTGTGCAAAAATTTATTTATTTAATTATTGCTCGCCGATTATGCACTAAGTCTAGTTCATACGAAGGTTCATACGAAGTCTTATAGCAGTGTTGCCAGATTGGGCAATAAGTAGCGAATTGGGCTAGTTTAAAAGCTGAGCTCTGTTAATAGCCGATATGGCTATTGTCTAGCCAACAACATTAAATTTTAAATCAAATAAAAATTCCAAAACTCAAGTAGCCGGGAGATGCGAGTTCTACGCGTATACGGGAGCGCGTCAGACGTTTATACATGGCAAAATAATTATTTAAATCATTTATAACCCCAAGCAGGCGGGGGATGCGAGTTCCACGCGTATACTGGAATAAGGCAGACTTGTATACATGGCAAAATAATTATTTAAATAATTGTTAACCCCAAGTAGGCGGGATATGAGAGTTCCACGCGTATACGGGAGCGCGTCAGACGTACATACAAGGCAAAATAATTATGTAAATAATTCTTAACTCCACGTAGGCGGGGGATGCGAGTTCCATGAGTATGCTGGAATAAGGCAGACGTGTATACATGGCAAAATAATTATTTAAATAATTGTTAACCCTAAGTAGGCTGGAGATGCGAGTTCCACGCGTATACGGGAGCGCGTCAGACGTGCATGCTTAGGGTCATAATTATTTGCATAATTATTTGGCCTTGTATGCACGTCTGACGAGCTTCCGTATATTCGTAGAACTCGCACCCCCCGCCTAATTGGGGTTGACAATTATTTACATAATTTTTTGTCCTTGTATGCACGTCTGACGCGCTCCCGTATACGCGTCGAATTTACATTTCCCGCCTACTTGGGGTTAAGAATTATTTAAATAATTATTTTGCCATGTATACACGTCTACCTTATTCTAGTATACGCGTGGAACTTGCACCCCTCGCTTACTTGGGGTTAAGAATTATTTACATAATTATATTGCCATGTATAAACGTATGACGCGCTTCCGTATACACGTGGAACTCGCATCCCCCGCCTGCTTGGGGTTATAAATGATTTAAATAATTATTTTGCCATGTATAAACGTCTAACGCGCTCCCGTATACGCGTAGAACCCGCGTCTCCCGGCTACTTGAGTTTTGGAATTTTTATTTGAATTAAAATTTAATGTTGTTTGCTAGACAATAGCCATATCGGCTGTTAACATTACTGTCTTGTATAAGCCTAATTGGCTATAAATAGCCATCTTGATTTATTCCCGCGAGCTCATCTTTTAAACTAGCCCAATTCGCTATAAATAGCCATCTCGATTTTTTTCCCGCGAGCTCATCTTTTAAACTATCCCAATTCGCTACTTATTGCCCAATCTGGCAACACTGCTATAAAACTTCGTATGAACTAGACTTTGTGCACAATCGGTTAGATATATTTTTAATGAATTTATTTGTGCACAATCGCCCAGCTCTATATTACGTGCACGATAAATAAGCACAGTGTGCAAGACTTTTTCTGGTTGAAATATTATTTTATGTTATTGTGCACAACAATCTTGTGCACATTACTGAATTTCATCTTTTTCCGTAAAGTGTACAATTTTTTGTGCAAAAGTAAAAACGTTTTGTGAACAAAATTTTCTTTTCTTTTCTCTGTGCACAATAAATCGGTGCACAATTCTCATGTGCACAAATCAGCCTATGTCATTATTTTTCATACAGAGTTTTGATTTACATTTTTATTTACAATATTAAAATAATATTACAATTAATATTTTCTGTTTACATTTAAAATTAATTTAATAAATATAATATTTAATAATTTGTTAATGCGGTCTTACACCTATAGGCCTTTCTGGCAAAAATTACCTAAAAAAATGATAAAAAATATTACTATAATAAAATAATGAAAATATATTGTAAATATAACTTATCTTGAATAAAATGAGCCTAGGCAGAGGTCCTTAAGGACGTTCTCTTGGTTGAAATAGCAGTTTTCGAATTTTTAACTTTTAAATAATGTTTAATTAATTTAATAATCCAAAAGTAAGTACATATAACAAATATACACTAGGAGGAACATAAAAAAAATTTTTTAAAACGAATTCAGGCAATAGTTACCATGATATTGTTAAAATTAAAAACAAAAATTTCAATAAGTTACCTAATTTTTTTTGTTTCTTGTCCAATCTTAACGAAATAAAGCTTATTTTGTTCGTTAAGAAATTTCAGAGGGAGTATCGATGGGAAAATTTATGATACGAGTTACCAATACGACGTAATATCAATTTGTTTATTAAAAATTGACTTACTTTTCTTAAACAAATTGATATTACGCCGTACTGGTAACTCGTATCATAAATTTTCCCATCGATACTCCCCCTGAAATTTCTTAACGAATAAAATAAGCTTTATTTCGTTAAGATTGGATAAGAAAGAAAAAAAATTCGGTAACTTATTCAAGTTTTTGTCTTTAATTTTAACAATATCATAGTAACTATTGCCTGAATTCGTCTGAAAAAAATTATTTTATGTTCCCTCTAATGTATATTTGTTATATGTACTTACTACTGGATTATTAAATTAATTCAACATTATTTGAAAGTTAAAAATTCGAAAACTGCTGTTTCAACCAAGAGAACGTCCTTAAACTCATTTTATCCTTAGCTACATCATTTGCAAGAAAAAAAGTGTTGTAACTTTTCTCTGAGACCGCATGATGGATTTTCATGGGACAAAGTGCAAATTCACTGAAGTATGAGTCCATACATCAACGGCTTTCTCAGCATTTTCAAATTTTACTTTTACTGATTTTCTTTGTTTAACTTGATGCTTTTTCTTCAAAATATTTACGTTTCTCGTGCTCGAAGCCATTTTTCAAAATTTATCTTATAAAAGAAGATAAGTAGAAATTTTAAAGATTTCACAATTATGTAAATCATTCATTATTTATATGAATTTACTCAATTTTATATAGAATTTATGATTTGAAACCGTATGGAAAATGAGTTTTATTATATGAAATTAAAAAAATCCGAACACCAAAGATTTCAGTTTAAGGTGGTGCGATACCCACGCTATTACTCAAAATTGTGTTCCCGTTTTTCTCGTTCAATGTTTAATTTTAAGGAAAAAACTCTTTGATACGTTATAGTTCTTTATGAAACTTAAAACGTGTCAAAGAGCTTTTTTCAAAAAGTTCACGGAGCTTCCTCAAAATAATTTTTTGATTCCTTTTATTAAATTAAAATTCGAAAAATAAATTTTTCACGAAAAAAATTGGAAAAATTTTATGGAAAATATTAACTTGTAATTTTTTCATGGCTATTCATTGAGGTTCCATTTGTAATTTATTTTTTTGTGATTTTAATTCTTATATGAATGGAAAACAATCTTCTTCAAGTTCTATTCTTCATCAAATTTTTCTTCTTCAAGTCCACTGTCAACGGCTTCTCGTCGTACATTGGTTCGAAATAAAAAAAATATTCTAAAGTTGTTCTTTGATTGTGTTTACCTCAAATATCTCTGAAATTTATGAACCAATCATTTTGCCAAAAGAACTCATCCGACAACTATCAATAATATACCTCTACAATGAATTTTGAACCGAATAAGACAATTTTACTCTTGTAATAGTTGAACATATAAAACTCATTTTTTTTCATTTTTCAATTTTTACGTTTTTTTGTTAATTTTTAATTAATAATGTTAATTTTTGATAATAACAAAAGAACCGTGATAGCTAGAGAATTAATTTTTTTAGAAAATATAGGTAATTTTATTCTCTTTCGAATGCCACCCACCCCATTTAGATACAAAGCACCGTTCTCTAGAAATTACGATTTAAAAAAAATTGAAAAAAATTTTAACCTCAAATATCTCCGAAATTTATGGATCAATCCTTTTGCCCAAAGAACTCACTCGATTGGTATACAAAATCTACCCCTACAAAGAATTTCAAAGTGATTAAGCCAATTTTACTATAGTTATTGAACGACAAAAAAAATCACTTTTTTTTATAAATTATTTTTTTTCTCAAAAAATAATGAATAAAAAACCTAAAAATTTAGTAAGTTATAGTACTTAATATCCTTTATAACCAAAAAAATATTCATGTTAATATCTTTTTTTAATGTCGAAATATAATCTATTTACAAAAAATTACGTTTTCATCAATAACTTATGACGAAATATAGCTACCAACTTTTTTTTTTTTTTAAATTGTAGATAATTGTATCCTACATACAGAGAATTCATGATATATAAACAATATTTGTTCTAAATATTAAAACAATCGAAAATAAAAATTTTGAAAATTAAAAAATGGCTATAAAAAAAAAAAATTAAATTTTACAAAAATAGAATATTGACCCCAATTGTGGAAGCAAAATTTAAAAAAATGATCACTCTCCCGTTAAAATCGGTCGAGTAGATCATGAGATATCAGCGTATACGGACACACACACACACACACACACACACACACACACACACACACACACACACACACACACACACACACACACACACAGACACACACGCACGCACACACACACACACACACACACGCACACGCACGCATCCATACGGACATTTTCTAAAAATAGTGTATTTCGATTCCAAATTTGCTAAATAACATTTCTAACACATTATCTCATAAACTTTTTTTGTTACTATCACAAAGTTTCCTCTAGGAGGAAGCAAAAGCAAAAGTTTTCAACATTTAATAATGAATTAAAAATATTAATTATGTCGACTGCAACTTACTATCAACTGATGAGAATTTTTCCATCGGTCTTACAGTCTTATAAATTAAATTAAAATAATTAATATTTATGTCAGTCAGATTGCCCTTGTTTATAATCACCCCCGCAGAATCTGAAATAAAAACTTAATTAAAACCTGGAAAAAACAAACTTTATTAGCAAAGGACTATCTGACTGCCCTCCACCACCAAATTGCCCAATTGTCCAACGTTTCGTGCCCGTTCCGGTTCCTCATCAGGGACTGAAATGAGACCCGCGATACACCTCCTTATATACCCATACCCACTTATTTCCTCTTACCCCCACCACCATCCACCTTCCCCTCTCCAACTTTCCATTCTCACTTAAATTAATAAAGAATGATAAATATTATCTAATTTACTTGACTCTACCATTAAATTTACATTATTCCGATTCCTTAGAATGTGAATTCTTTCAAGGCTTTCCCTCTTATATTTATTCTTAATCCCTTGTTCCAAAATATCCACACTCCCAAAATCGAAAGAATGCAAACTATTTAAACAATGTTCTTTCAAACCCGATGTAAAATTTGTACTGCGTAAACTATATTGATGTTCATATATTCTCTTCTTCAAATATATACCCGTTTGACCAATATAATATCCTTTACAGTCCCTACAATTAATTTTATAAACTACTCCCGATTTTAAACCTTTATCATCCTTGTCTTTACAATTACTAAATAATCTTTCTAAATTATTATCGTTTCTAAAGAAAACTTGAATATTATGTTTACCAAAAACCATTCTAATCCTTCCGATTTAATCGGAATCGGAAGAATGACAATTTAATCGCTCTGTCAATGACACCTTCGATCGCACCTGTCTTGTTTCCGAATTGGTGGTGAGAATCAAAATTTAAAAATCTACCTGACCATGTAGGTTTTCTACACCAATCTAATTTCACTCTATTATTATTAACTCTAATGACTTTAATATCTAAAAAACTCAATTGATTATCTGACTCGACCTCTTTTGTTAGAGCTTTATTAGAGCTTGCTAGATATTTATTAGAGCTTGAAAGATATTTATATTATAAAGTAGAACAGAATGATTTGCAAGAATTTTTTCATGGTCAAAAGAGGCATTTTGAAAAAGTAAAATATAATCATAGGAGTAAATTAAAAAGAAAATTTGGATATTTAAAACATAAGAAACATTCTCATGCCAATCAAACTAACAATATTAATAAAGATTGGTTTAGAAATCTAAGGGACAAAGTAATACCAGAAGAAGTGGTAAATATCGTGTCAAAGGGTGCTAAATTTGGAATATCGTATTCAAGTAAAGCTCTTCCGATCAAGAATATCATCGCTGAGGTAGAAAGTAGTATTAGTAGTTTTAATCTAGAGTTTAAAAAAGAATGTAGGAGTTCTTTAGTTAAAGTTATTAATAATTTTAAAAGAGAAAATAGATTTGATAATTATTTGAACAATAATTTGTTGCAAGAATTAAAAATAACGAAGAAATTCTTGAGAGAATCCGAATATGATCTTCTAAAAAGCAGATAAAGGAAATGTAACGGTAGTTTCAGATAAAAGGGATTATATAAATAAAATTCAACTTATGTTGGATAATGATACCACTTACGTGAAAATTAGGAATCCACATATCAATAGACTACAAGATAAATTGAAAGAATTATTGATGCATTGGAAAACAAAAGCTTATATTAAGGATAGTATGTTTAAATATTTAAAATATGAAAATGGCACTGTAGCTAAATGTTATGGGCTTCCTAAGATTCACAAAGAACATTTGACATATAGAATAATAATATCATCGATAAATTTTCCGACGTATAGACTGGCGAGTTTTTTGTCTAATATATTGTTCAAGATAGTGGGTAAAACAAATTCATATATTAAAGATAGTTGGAGTTTTTATGATATAATGAAAGATATTATTATTCCGAATGATCATAGGATGATTCCATTGGACGTAGTGTCTTTGTTTACAAATATACCTCTAGAGTTTTTGAACTATATTATACAAGATAAATGGTCTGAAATTAAAGTACATATTAGTTTAACAAAAGATGAATTTGTGAAGGCACTTAATTTGGTTTTTAAAAACACAATTTTTTCTTTTGATAATAGTTTATATGAGCAAAGATATGGTTGTCCAATGGGATCACCTTTGTCACCTGTTATAGCGAATTTAGTAATGAAAAAATTAGAAAGTGTTGCTTTGTCTAAGTTGGGTTGTCAGCCAATTAGTTTTAAAAGATATGTTGATGACATTTTTGCAAGTTGTACCTGAATGTTTTGTGGATCATATGGTGGATGTGTTTAATTCTATCCATGATAGAATTAAATTCACAAAAGAGGTCGAGTCAGATAATCAATGGAGTTTTTAGATATTAGAGTCATTAGAGTTAATAATAATAGAGTGAAATTAGATTGATATAGAAAACCTACATGGTCAGGTAGATTTTTAAATTTTGATTCTCACCACCAATTCGGAAACAAGACAGGTGCGATCGGAGGTGTCATTGACAGAGCGATTAAATTGTCACATAAAGATTTTAGGAAAAAGAATTTAAATTTAGTTAGAGAAACATTTATTAAGAATAGTTATCCGGTAAAATTTATTGATAAAATGATGGATGAAAGAGTGTGGGAAATTTATAATGGTGGATTGAAGAAGCAGGCAGATAATCAAACAAGGAATAGAAATGGAAAGAACGCATATTTTAGTTTACCATATGTTAGAGGTTTGTCGGAAAAGATTGGAATGGTTTTTAGTAAACATAATATTCAAGTTTTCTTTAGAAACGATAATAATTTAGAAAGATTATTTAGTAATTGTAAAGACAAGGATGATAAAGGTTTAAAATCGGAAGTAGTTTATAAAATTAATTGTAGGGATTGTAATGGATGTTATATTGGTCAAACGGGTAGATATTTGAAGAAGAGAATATATGAACATCATATAGTTTACGTAGTACAAATTTTACATCGGGTTTGAAAGAACATTGTTTAAATAGTTTGCATTCTTTCGATTTTGGGAGTGTGGATATTTTGGAACAAGGGATTAAGAATAAATATAAGAGGGAAAGCCTTGGAAGTATTCACATTCTAAGGAATCGGAATAATGTAAATTTAATGGTAAAGTCAAGTAAATTAGATAACATTTATCATTCTTTATTAATTTAAGTGAGAATGGAAAGTTAGAGAGGGGAAGGTGGATGGTGGTGGGGGTAAGAGGAAATAAGTGGGTATGGGTATATAAGGAGGTGTATCGCGGGTTTCATTTCAGTCCCTGAGGAGGAGCCGGAGCGGGCTCGAAACGTTGGGCAATTGGGTAATTTGGTGGTGGAGGGCAGTCAGATAGTCCTTTGCTAATGTTTGTTTTTTTTCCAGGTTTTAATTAAGTTTTTATTTCAGATTCTGCGGGGGTGATTATAAACAAGGAAGATCTGACTGCCATAAATATTAATTATTTTAATTTAATTTATAAGACTGTAAGACCGATGGAAAAATTCTCATCAGTTGATTTAATAATGAATTTTAATCTTTTATGGGACGGAACTGACATTTTTAAAAAGCTCGCACGTCGCGTATACTGAATATTACCTATTCTCCGCGTAGGTAGTTCTTATATCCACCAAATATTATAAAAAAAAGGATTTTACTTGTCATTAGACATAATCTAAACAGCGGATTACACGGGGGACGGAACTGACTGAAATATTTGTACGCTGTGAAATTAGAAAAAGAAGTAGTTCGCGTTTTTATAATTTTTCGCGGATTTTCTAATTTTCAATGGCTTTGCCGCTTCCATCATTCGTCCGTGTACTTGCGTTGGAGGAATCGACCGCTAGATGGCGCGCGTTGTGGAGCCAAGTAGCGCTGTTTTCAAAGCAATTAATGCTATTACCAACATTTTCGTGCAAATCGCTGGACAAAAGGTATCCATTGTGATTTAATAGTAGTTTATTGAATTTGACCTTGAAAATAATGGAAAAATATATTAAAAACCTTGCAATTTACAATGTGTATATGGGAATTAGGCTTCTTCGCTTGATTTTCACGTGGCACAAGGTTTCATATTGAAAATCTTGTTTAGGACAAGGGACGGAACTGACATTTTGACTCTATTTTATTGATTTTTTTTTAACAGACAGTTAAATAAAAACGCTTTCTGTAGATATTCCAAAAAAGTCAACGTCATTATATACACATTAGAGCCTGTGAAACATTTATTTTTATTCGCACATCTTTATGTAAGCTCTGGACGCCATCTGGGATAGTTATGGCAGAATAACCCATATATATATAATAAATTTAAAAGTTATTTCTGCGAAGATTTTAAGGAAAATAAAGAAAATCAAGCATTGAATAATATAAATGACATTATTATTAGAAAATGAGTCTTGTAAAACGTTTGGGTTACCGGAGCCTAACCCTCTTGAAAAAATAAATCTTTTTTGCAATAATGAGGATGTTTTGAATAGTAGTAAAATTTTTGATGATATGTTCAAACAACTGAATAAAGACCAGAAACTAATTTTTGAACAATTGTTACACAATACAAATAAAATTATTTTTATCGATGGTCCTGGAGGCTCAGGAAAAACATTCTTGTACAAAACTATCATATACTACTTTATTTCACAAAATAAAAATATTTTATCAATGGTATGGACTGGTATAGCCTCTATTTTGTTACCTAAAGGAATGACGGCTCATAGAACATTTAGATTATCATTAGATCTCAATAATATTGAAAGTTCGTTTTTAATTTAATTAGAATCAGATAAAAAAAATTACGCGAAGTCGAAGTTATTATTTGGGATGAGGCATCCATGATTCCTAAGAAAGCTTTAGAAATTATTGATAAAACTTTGAAAGATGTATGTACGAACGACTTACCATTTGCAGGAAAACTTATAATTTTAGGTGGAGATTTTCGGCAAATTTTACCAGTAATGAAAAATAGTTTTAGAAGTACAATTATTGAAGAAACTATAAAGTATTCTGATTTATGGTCATACTTAAAAATTTTCAAATTATATAAAAACGTACGATCAATAAATAGTAATTTCTCAAAATTCTTACTACAAATTGATGAAGGAGAAATAAATCCTTTTATAATACCTGCCAATTGGAAAACAAAAGATGTTTATCTGAAAATTTATAAAGATATTAATCACAATAATAAATATGATCGTGTTATTTTAGCTCCTCATAATGATAAGATTATATATTTGAATAACAAAATATTAGGATTATTAAATGATAAAGAAAAAACATATTACAGTATTGACTATGCTACACATAAAGGAGTAGACCAAACTGATAATAATATTCACCTAAATTTCCCAATAGAAACTTTAAATAAAGTTAAAGAAGGTCTTCCTCCTCATAAATTAAAATTAAAAGTAAATGCAATAGTTATGTTAATTAGAAATTTGAGTATGAATGATGGCTTGTGCAATGGTACTAGGCTTAAAATTATAAAATTATTCGCATATAATATAGAGGCAGAAATTATTACAAGAGAAAGAATAGGTAAATACAGGTGAATCTTCCTCCTTACCATTCATCCTCTATAGAAAACAATTCCCTATCACTTTAGCTTTCTGTATGACTATTAATAAATCACAAGGACAGAACTTTGATTATGTAGGATTATATATCAAAAGACCATTATTTTTCCATGGTCAATTATACGTAGCTTTGTCAAGATGTAAAAATCCAAAAAATATATACATTCAAAATGAATTAGAGAAGTCATCAGAAATTGAAAAAAAATATATATATATATATGACTGTGAATGAAACCTCTCTCTCTCTCTCTCTCTCTCGCTCTTTCTCTTATAAATAATTTCAGTGGATTAGGCATCCCGGGGATACCACTGTTTTGTTCATAATATTCATATGTTCAAAAATATATTTTTAATAATCAAAATGTTTTATCTTATACTTTTGTAAATTGTATTATAACGTAAAATACATAATATATTCCATATTTATAATAGCTACAATATAACATAAGAAATTTTATGAATAAAAAAAACGCGCCGTTCTATGTACCCCATTGGGTGGTGTGTATAAATAGAAACCTAATTTAAGATTACATTTTAATTTCTAAATTCCAATCGGGGGTTCACGTGCGGAGCGAATAGGGGGTACCCCTCCTAGTATGTATGTATGTGTGTGTGTGTGTGCGTGTGTGTGTGTGTGTGTGTGTGTGTGTGTGTGTGTGTGTGTGTGTGTGTGTGTGTGTGTGTGTGTGTGTGTGTGTGTGTGTGTGTGTGTGTGTGTGTGTGTGTGTTGGAAAGGTCTTGAAACAAACGGTAACAACCCCGTTTTAAGAATTAAAATTGGCCTAAAATGGCAAAAAAGAGCTTTTTTTAACCTCTATACGACTATAACTCTGGTTTAAAAATTGTTCCAGGGCTGAAAGTTAACAAACAGTTTTATTTTTAGTAGTATAATAAAATACTTTAATTTGGGACAAATAAAAAAATAGAACCTGACGTGTTTTTTGAAAAAGTACAAGAATGAGCCCTATGTTTTTTTTGTGGTTTTTAGCATTTACAAATTATTTACTTCAGGAAATCTTCTATTTCCAACTCTTGTCCATAACTGCATGAAATTCAATTATTTTAAGAACTTTCCCATGCAAATCTATCAAATACCTACTTTTTCAAAAAGCAAAAATCTTGGCAATGCAATATCTCTGAGTGAAATTGGTCTACAGATTATATCTCAGGCCATTTTATCAGAAACTGTGCCTACCTATAGTACTTATATTATTAGTATATAAATATATATCTTCTTATACTATATAGTTATAAACATGTTTTCTTACGACCTAGCCACTCCCCATCCGCTCCTCCCAGCACCCCCCGCTCCCCATCGCTACCCATCCGCTCACCCCGTTTCCTTAAATAACGTAAAAATGTCTATAGAAAGTAATTTTCTATACGACCGCTCCCCATCCGCTCCCCCCCGCTTCCCCCGCTCACTATCCGCTCCCCATCCGGTCCCCGCGCTACCCGCGCTCACCGCCGCATCCCACCTGCTCCCCACCCGCTCCCCATCAGCTCCTTTCTGCTATTAACAGTAACTATTCCGCCAAGCGCACGGTTTAATCAGGTGTTCCCGGATTGTATTTAATCGGAATCAATCGTCTAATTGTAATACATTAAAAAGCTTATCATCAAATTTAATAATTGCCGAAATTTTCATGTAACATTTAATTAGAGAGACAGAGACGTGGAGACAGAGAAGTAGAGACAGGCGCGTAGAGACAAAAACATAGAGACAGAGACGCAGAGACAGAGTCGAAGACAGAGGCATAGAGACAGAGACGCAGAGATAACGTAGAGACAGAAACGTAGTGACAGAGACGTAGAGAAAACATAGAGATAGAGATTAGAGACAGAGATGTAGAGACCGAGATGTAAAGACAGAGACGTAGAGAGTGATAGATTAGAGACAGCAACGTAGAGACAGACACGTAAACACAGAGGCGTAGAAGCAGACCGATACATGGAGAGAGAGAGAGAGAGAGAGAGAGAGAGAGAGAGAGAGAGAGAGGGGGGGAGAGGGAGCGAGGGAGAGAGAGGGAGAGAGGGCGAGAGAGGGAGAGAGAGGGAGAGAGAGAGAGAGCGAGAGCGAGAGGGAGAGAGAGAGAGAGAGAGAGAGAGAGAGAGAGAGAGAGAGAGAGAGAGAGAGAGAGAGAGAGAGAGAGAGAGAGAGAGAGAGAGAGAGAGAGAGAGAGAGAGAGAGAGAGAGAGAGAGAGAGAGAGAGAGAGAGAGAGAGAGAGAGAGAGAGAGAGAGAGAGAGAGAGAGAGAGAGAGAGAGAGACGTAGAAACAGAAACGTAGACAGAGGCGTAGAGATAGGGATGAAGAAACGGAGACGTAGAGACAGAGACGGATAGACGGAGACATAGAGAAAACGTAGAGACGGAGATGTAGATACAGAGATATAGAGACAGCGACGTAAAGACAGTGACGTAGAAAGAGATTAGAGACAGAAACGTAGAGACAGAGGCGTACAGATAGAAACGTAGAGACGGAGACGTAGAGACAGAGGCGAAGAGACCGAGACGTAGATACAGAAAAGTAGAGACAAAAACGTAGAGACAGAGATTGGAGACAGAGCTGTAAAGAGACAAAAATGTAGAGACAGAGGCGTAAAGGCAGGGGGGTAGACAGAGAGATTAGAAATAGAAACGTAGAAACAGGGATGTAGAGACGTTGGAACAGCCACGTAGACATGTAGGCGTAGAGACAGAGACATAAAGATAGAGGCATAGAGACAGAGACGTAGAGACAGAGACGTAGAGGCGAAGACGTAGAGATAGAGATGCAGAGACAGAGACGTAGAGAGATTAGAAATAGAAACGTAGAGACAGACGCTTAGAGACAGAGACGTAGAGACGAAGACGTAGAGCCAGAGGCGGAGAGACCGAGACGTAGAGACATATAAGTAGAGACAAAGACGTAGAGACGAAGACGTAGAGGCAGAGGCGGAGAGACCGAGACGTAGAGACATATAAGTAGAGACAGACGTAGAGACAGAGATTAGAGACAGAAAAGTAGAGGCGGAGACGTAGAGATGGAGACATAGAGACAGAGATGTAGAGGCAGAGACGTAACGACAGAGACGTAGAGAGAGAGAGAGAGAGAGAGAGAGAGAGAGAGAGAGAGAGAGAGAGAGAGAGAGAGAGAGAGAGAGAGAGAGAGAGAGAGAGAGAGAGAGAGAGAGATTAGAGATTAGAGATAGAAACGTAGAAACAGGGATGTAGAGACAGAGATGTAGAGACAGCCACGTAGACACGGAGGCGTAGAAATAGAGACGTAGAGACGAAGACGTAGAGACAGAGGCGTAGAAATAGACGCGTAAAGACAGAGATGTAAAGGCGGAGGCGTAGAGATAGAGATGCAGAGACAGAGACGTAAACACAGAGACGTAGAGAGAGATTAGAGACAGAAACGTAATAATTGTCGAAATTTTGATGTAACATTTAATTTCTAATATTTGCCCAAATTTATCTGACTCATGAATCCGTTTAAATCATTTTCTATGTAAATCCAAATTTTCAGGATCAAGATTCTGGATTCAAACGGATTAACTGTTTTAAATCCGATTCAATCGGTGATTTTTATCAGGGAATAACTAAAAAATTATTATTTAATAATATATGGTAGGAGTGAAAAAGTCCCAACCAAGAAAGTGTTATGTCTCTCTAAATGCAAAAATAATGTCATTTACTTATCAGGGGGGGATAAAGTATTAGAACACAGTCGAAAGTTTTTCTCATTTGTGGTATTATCACCAAAAGAAACATTAAAAAACACCTTAAGTAAGTCCAAAAACTTATTTACTCGGATATTAGTCAACGGATATTACGTGGAACCTTCTTACACGCTTATTTGTGATAGAATCTTCTTACGCGCTCAGCTGAAATACAACTTTCTTCCGCGCTCAACTCAAATAGAACATTTTTACGCGCTTCGCTCAGATGGAACCTTCTTACGCGCTCAGATAAAAATGGACATTTGTCAGCGGTCATTGTATTATTTATTTTAAAGTTTGCTGATAAAATTAGTAGACTACACTGAAGACAGTTTGCACGTCCGGTGGCTCTGCCGACAGAGAGAGCTGCATTTATCAGACAAGAGAGCACCGCCTTGCGTGGCGTGTGGTAGGCTGGGCGCTGCTATCTTATTTTCTGCGAAACAACGGGACTGTTGCTGCCGTGTATGGGTTCTTCCGTGTTACGGCCGAAAAATCGGTCATAGTCTGCGGATGCCAGCGGGTTTTCGTAGTCGATGGAGATCCAGTCACACAACAAAGTTTTCTAGTCATATTTCGACCCGCTGATCACAAATTTCAAGGGGGTCTGTGTGTAGGAGGTAAAAATACTCGCGGTAATTTTTTTGCACCTCGTGTGGCTCCACGCTTTCTGCGGGAATACACAAAAATAAAGGATTAATTTGTTGTATAACAAATTCAAAGTATCTACTTACTATGCTAACTGTTGTTGATTTACAAAAAAAAAAACATTATTTTACACAACATTTTATGTACATATCATTGCATATTGTCGCTTCCGAATAAAAAGGCGTTAACTAAGAAGCAGGTTGAAAAAGTTGTTAACTCGGAATCCTGTTGAAGAAGGTGCTAACTTGCAAGCTGATTTAAGAATGTGCTATTTCGGAAACTGCTTAAAGAAGGTGCTATCCGGGAAGCCGGTTGAAAAAGTTGTTAACTCGGAAGCCGGTGGAAACAGATGCTTACTCAGACGAAAAATTTTTTCGTCTAAATTTAAGTTGGCAGTAATGCCGAAATATTTATGACGCTTGATTTAAAAGCGAGTAATATTAAAAAAAAAAACGTGATTAGAATTCATTTATGGGTAAGTCTCCAGAACGTATGGCTATTGTGAGACTTTTTTTTAAGTTTTTTATTGCTGCTATTAGCATAGCCTGCGAGGCATATAAACGAGACTAGGTGTAAAATCTTCAATGTAATGTACAAAATAAGTTATGTAATCCATATTAGTGTTTTACGCAGGCCGCAGCTTGGAGATATACAAGACTGTCTAAAAAAGGTTGCAAAAACAGTTTTTGAATTAATTAGTCGAGGCGAATGAATTAGTTTAGGGTATATTTATTAATTCTAGTACATCGTAATTCGTGAATTAATATTCATGCCGCCATTTTCTGATCGTCTCCGCTCCTCGATTTACCTGTTGACGAAAATGCCTGTTAGCTTGAGGTCACGGAACTTACTCACGAGAGGATCTGTGATCGTTGCCTGACACTCCCGTGGGCCTGGCCTCTCGGTGTACCAGCACCACTCTAGGATGGTGCGAGGGGTCCCTAAGATCGATGGCGACGAAGGTATGAACAGGCGGTCGGGGCGGAAGGTTAAGATGATTCGCCGAGGGAATGCAGGGGTCGACCATGATTCGCTCGGTTACTCGAGGCGCGTCGGCTCAGCCAAGATGGCGGGTGCGAGCGCTGCCTCGTCTCACCGGGCAAGAGGTGGTCGGGGCCGCCAGTAAGCGCTACAGCCCCCGGTGTGCACCGCACGGCGGTTCTCTCTGGATCTGCATGCGTTAGCTCGCTCGAGGAGTCCTCCCGCAGAGCCCATGGTTTCCTCGCGGGTAACCGAAAACGTGCACCAAGACAACACCTCACGTCGCGATTCTTGCCATTCTTAATCCGTAGCTCCCACAGACAGTACTTCCCGGTTTCTACGACGATCGATGCTGGCTCGACTGCTTCCCGTTCAGGACTCTGCCACTCTCCATTCGCCGTCCCGCAGGATACCTCGGTTTCGCAGCCGGTCCACTCTAGCTGTTGTCCCCCAGTCTCCGAGCATTATTTCTCTCCATCCAGGCTCCCGACCCGTTAGTCGACCCTCTCCGGGTTCTAGGTAGCGACCTGGACGAGGGAGAGGTTAGAACCCACGTACACGCAGGGCTCGACCCGAACGTGCTCCCTGTCGCGATATTACATCGAGCATGCGACGTTCAAACCGTCGTATTCCATGCGCCAGCACGGCACGGCTGTGGCTACTATATTCAGCCACCTGTGCTGTGTGCCGGCACGCCGCCGCACAGTGAGCTGAGAGTAAAAAAAAATGCATGAAATGCTTGATTCACTCGAATTTGGTACAAAAAAGAATTGTATATTGATGGATCCCTTCGTTTTGACCTACTTTTTGAGATAGCATTTCCCTCGAATGGTCGACATGTGTTTATGAACATGTTGTGATTGCAGTTTTATCGTGTGGTCGCGAATTCGAAATCTTTAGCGTTTTATTATGTACGGAAATGATCAAGAATACTTCATATTGGCAGATATTTTGTTATTTTTGCAATTTTTAGTGTTATTGGCCCTTCATAATGCCTGAAATTTTTTTTACTAAAGGTAGTATATCATAATATATCACTTAGCTATTATATAAAAAAATTCTTTCAACGTTTTAAGCCTTATAATATATGTATAATATTATGTATAGTCTGATGTATTAAATAGAATTATGTTCCTATAAACATAACTAAAACATTAACATGATATTTTCAAAAAAGTTTTAATTAACTAGGATAAATATCTGTCAATATGAAGTATTCTTGATCATTTCCGTACATAATAAAACGCTAAAGATTTCGAATTCGCGACCACATGGTAAAACTGCAACCACAACAAGTTCATAAACACATGTCGACCATTCGAGGGAAATGTTATCTCCAAAAGTAGGTTAAAATGAAGGGATCCATCGGTATACAATTCTTTTTTGTACGAAATTCGAGTGAATCAAGTATTTCATGCATTTTTTTGTACTCTCAGCCCACTGTGCACCGGTTGCGCCGCCCATGCGAGCTGTGCCGGGTCGCGGCCGTGCGCTCTACGTGCCACGGCTAGCCTAATGTCCGTGCGCCCCACTACCGCCGCGTCGCTGCGCGTCTGCCTTAATTAAGGCAGCGGCCGGCTAGTGCCGCTCGCGCCAGGCTTGGGCTCTCCCTACCTACGTTCTCTCGTTTGCTGCTAGTTGTTCCCGTAACCGCGCCTCCCCGACTCCTCGAGTCTCGTTCCGTGGATGTCGTCTGCAGGGCCGCTTCGGAGCTGACCGCGGCCATCCTTAGTGCGCGTCCTGCCGCCCCTACCTCAGGCCACGCGCAGCCAGAGAATATAGAATATATTATCTTTACGCATAGAAGGTCGGATCGGGGGATTTCGGTGAAGCCCAGTTAAGCGTTAGTCCCGTACCCCATGAGGCAGGCGGCGCTACGTTCGAGCTGCGCGCGAAGTTTAAATAACATATAATCAAACCATATATCATACATTTAATATTTGCAAAAATCTAATAAAGCTATTTTTGGGTATAGAAAACGTAATATAAATAATTACAAATAATAAAGATACAATAATAAAACGAAATATTGGTAATTCTAAGGAAATTATGTAATTATTATTTGAAATAATAGTAGAAATTATCATAATATTTTTAAAAAATTTATAAATTTTTTATTTCATATAATTTAAAATAATTTTACAATACTTTAATTTATATATAAAATATTTATATAGAGAATAATTTATATTAAAAAGTTCACAAAATTAATGTTAAGGATTTTAACATTGATTTCCTGCACTTAGCTAATGCCAATAACATTAAATTAATACAATATTTTTAGTATTAAAGAGCTTTACTTTTCTATTTAATAAGTAATAATAAATAGAGCTTGCATATAAGTGCATTTAAAAATAAATAAAAAATCTTTAATTAAGGGGGCTAGGCACCTTTTTTTCTTAAATAAAAAAGTCATATTTTAATACATAAATGTAAACTAATTATTTCATACTTTTTACATATAAAAGTGGGTATATTTACCTTACCTTAAAACTTTCTCCGATAAGCCTTTCATATGGTCCAGAACCATAGTCATCGATGAAACAAGTTTTTTCACTATCCATAAGCTTTGAAATTTTCTTGTGGATGGATTTGCTCCAGATTTGAACTAAATTACTCCTGAATAGTATAATTCTCATATGAGTGTAGGGATTTTTGATCCGATGAGAAAAAAAAATTTTGTGCTGTTTTTCAAGAATTTTTTTTTAATTTTTAAAAATTTTTTATATATTTTCATAATTTTTCTCATGTAAAAATTTTTTCTGACATTTAATCCTAAATCCCTACACTCATATGAAAATTATACTATTCAGAAGTAATTTAGTTCAAATCTGGAGCAAATTCATCCACAGGAAAATTTCAAAGCTTACGGATAGTGAAAAAACGTGTTTCATCGATGACTATGGTTCTGGACCATATAAATGGCTTATCGGAGAAAGTTTTAAGGTAAGGTAAATATACCCACTTTTATATGTAAAAAGTATGAAATAACTAGTATACATTTATGTATTAAAATATGACTTCTTATTTCAGAAAAAAAGGTGTCTAGCCTCCTTAAGAGTAACAATAAATTTGGTTATTGTCATTACTCGATGGAAACTACGGGAAGGTGGCAGGTTTTCATTCCATCAGGATAGGATAGGATAAAGGGAAACGAAGGTACGTTGGATAATAAGAATGGATGAGACTTGATTTTTCAAGTCAAAGCTATGTATGACGTACACAACTAAAAATGCATATATTTATAATAAAAAATGCTAAAAATAAGCATTATAAATATTTATGTACATAAGCAGGTTTTCAATATTAAAAAAGTGCTTAATAAAACAGCATTAGCAAAATTTAATGTGATGACAAAATACTAAAGCCTATAGTTTAATCATGTAATCAACAGCATGCAATAAAACAGTATGATACGTTATTTAAAAAAAAATGTAATAAATAAATAAAGAAATAAATATGTAAATAAATAAATAAATATGTAAATAAATAAATAAATAAATTCATTAAGGAATCTACTAAAATTCAATACAAACAAATTCATAAAAAACTTGCGTAACAATTTACTTTTGCAATTTTTGCAACTTTGCGCATGGCTTTTGTTGATTCAAATTACAAGATCTCTTACTTCCAGAATCGCGATAATCTCTTACCAATATGCTGCATACAAAATTATAATATTTATAAATATTTTATCTTACTTATAATTGTTTTAATTTTTTTATTAACTTTTTCATTTAAGTTTTATAATTGGACTTTAGACTAACAAGATTTTGGCAACTAATTTTATTTAAATAGTGCTGACATTTTAGGAGTATTTTCATAAAATTACTTGCTAAAATCTTGTACGTCAAAGTTCCAATTATTTTAAAACTCATGACGACTTTTATCGAACATTTTATCTAACTGAATTTTCATTAAAATGTGTGATAGTTAATTCAATTGTATCGTTTAACGAATTTATTAAATTCCACATAATTTGTCTAGTGTTCAAAGATGTAACGTCCATCTATACTACAAATTAAGTATATATTTACTTAAAAATATTAAGAAAAAATTATAAACTAAATATTTAATAACTTTATCCAAATAAATGACCAAAGTTTACGGTTCAAGTGGATTCCTTACTAATGCTATTTGAATCTCGCGCGAAGCTGGAAACCCCGGGATCCGACTTTCTATGCAAAAGATAATATATTCTATATTCTCTCGCGCAGCTCCGCCGACGCGTACGTGCTGCACTCCCGGATGCGGAATTAGGTTGCGTCTTGTCGCGGGAGTGTCGTGACAGCCGTTACTGATGCAGTATGCATTGGAGAATGCTGCTGCACCATCACAATGTATATAAATATACAAATTTTTTACGATTCTTACTTCACATGTTATAATTTGAGAAACAATATAGTATGAAACAAGGGTTCTTGAAGTAACAAAAAAAATGAAAACGATTTATGGGTTTTGTTGATTTTTTTTCAATTGGTGATCTCTTTTTTAACAATATTCAAATTTCTTTGATAAAATTTTGCTTCCTCCTAGAGGAAGCTTTGTGATAGTAAAAAAGAAGTTTTTGAGAAAATGTGTTAGGAATGTTGTTTAGCAAATTTGGAATCGAAATATACTATTTTTAGAAAATGTCCGTATAGATGTGTGTGTGTGTGTGTGTGTGTGTGTGTCTGTGTGTGTGTGTCCGTATACGCTGATATCTCATGATCTACTTGACCGATTTTAACGAGAGGGATCATTTTTTTTTATTTTGCTTACACAGTTGGGGTCAATATTCTATTTTTGAAAAAATCGATCTTTTTGTTTTTTATAGCGATTTTTGAATTTTGAAAATTTTTATTTTTGATTTTTTTAATACTTAGAACAAATATTGTTTATATATTATGAATTCTCTGTATGCAGAATAAAATTCTCTACAATTTAAAAAAAAAAGTCGATAGCTATATTTCGTCATAAGTCATTGATGAAAACGTAATTTTTTGTAAATAGGTTATATTTCGAAATTAAAAAAAGATATTGATATGAATATTTTTTTTTTATTATAAAGAATATTAAGTACTACAACTTGCTCAATTTTTATGTTTTTTTAGTCATCATTTTTGGAGTAAAAAATAATTTATCAAAAAAAATGTTTCTTTTATCGTTGCATAACTAGAGTAAAATTGGCTTAATCGCTTTGAAATTCTTTGTAGGTGTAAATTTTGTATACGAATCCAGAGAGTTCTTTGGGCAAAGGGATTGATCCATAAATTTCAGAGATATTTGGGGTTAAAATTTTTTTCACTTTTTTTCAAATCCTAATTTCTCGAGAACGGCTCGATGAATCAGCTCCAGATTTATAGACAATTTTGTATGTGATATAGGTATTATGTATGTGAATTTTCATCAAGATCGTACTATTATTTTCTGATATTCAACATTTTCCTTTTTTACAAAGTCATTTTCTTTGTCGCCGGATAACTAGAGAAAAATTGTTTTAATTTCTTTAAAATTTGGCGGAGATGTAGAGTGTATATGGCCGAATCCATCTCAAATCAGACAGCCCGCGTATGCCTATTTCACCTATCATGTTGAAATAAAAATATTTATGTTCTACTCGAAAAAATATTTTACACGTGTTTTTTTATTTTTTTGTTTCATCAAAATTTCATGCGTTCAGCGATACCGAAAAATTCCGAGAAAATTCTTTCATTGAGAAAAAAAATTTTCAATGTGATTTTCAGACTGCTATTGTTTCAGCAGTTTTTCAAGCTTTTAAACGTGTAACACATAATTTCACTCAGTTTTGAGCCCTCTTTAACGGCCTTAATGTCATTTTCAAAAAAATAAAAAATCCACGAGCTATGCACTTTTTACTGAAAAATTCATTTTTTAGAGAAGTGCCTTTTTCTCGAAAACCCCATGTTTTTTTTGCACAATTTTTGTTGTCGTGATAGAGGACGGTAATGCCTAGCTAGACGTATTTGTGAGATTCGGTACTTTTTCCCTGGGATAGCGATCACTAATGAGATAACACACAAACAAATTTTTCACGCTTAACGCTTATATATAGTCAATATTATTAGAGTCAATGTAAAGGTATTTATCTTTGTGCGTATGTAATATACATGTACGTGCGCCTACTTATAGGAGTATATGTACTAGTACATTTGTCCGCTAGATGGATATGGTTTGACTTAACATTTACAAAGAAAAGTTCGGTTTCTGCTATATATCACACATCTCGTCTTATTTAAAACCATCATCTTTTGGAAAATTATTACATATTTACACCTTATCAACTCAACTACGATGTCTCAATATTACTCAACAGAGAGAATCAAATGTGCAGACTTTTTAGACAAACACAAACAAATTATTTACAAATCTAGTTCCGTACGTTTAAAACAACTTGAGAATCTTGCTCATCCATTGAAGCACCTCTATCCTCATTTACCTTTGACACCTTCTACATATCTGTGTCAACATTATTACAATCGTGCTTTAGAATTGGTGAGTAGTACTGACAATGAATTTATAACGGATAATGAAGTTACCGATAACGTAGTTGATAGAGATGAAGATTTTTACCAAGTACTCCAGAACGCATTGAAGAATTTAATAATGAAATAAGTACATCTTTCTTAGGTTCTGTATCGCCTCTTAAAAGAAAAAATCTTATACATGAAAAATCAATTGAAAATTACGTAACAAAGAAGAAAAAAAAATACTTTCAACATTGTCTAATACCCTTGATGTGAAGTTGAACAATGTTTATGACGTTTCTATAACAGCAAATGAATCAACTGTATGCCATTGTACAGAATGGATACAAAATCTTGGTCTAGCCTTGCAAAAGTGTTCTACGGTATCAGAAAAAATAAAAATTCTGACTTTGCTACCTTCATCCTTTACAAAACATGAAATTTTATCTTTATTTCCAGAAATAACAATGTATATGATCAACAAATCGAGAAATCTTGTTAAAGAAAAAGGAATTTATTCAGAACCAGATGCATATTCAGGCCATCCGATTGATGAAAACATGGAAAAAATTGTTATGGAATATTATTTAAATGATGATTTTAATTGTTCAAGACAAAGTCCTAATAAATGTGACGTTGTTACAATTAAAGTTAACAATAAAAAAGAGAAAAAAGTTAAGCATTTTTTTACTCGAAGTTTAAAAGAGACGTATAAAGTATTTAAAAATGATTATCCAGAATTGAGAATTGGAAAATCGAAATTTTATAGTTTGCGACCAAAGTATGTCTTACTTAGCCCCATCAAAGAAGTTTGTCTCTGTATCTATTGCGCAAATTATGATTTATTTCTTACGAGCTTAATTAATTTTAGAGGGAGTAACGTCACAGAGTTGGATGAAAGTCGGTCACAAATAATAAATGCAACAATGTGTTCTGAGCCATCTGATTTATGTTATTTACAAGAATGTAAACTATGTCCAGGGATTAAGGGAATTACGTTTCATGTTTTAAAACTGCAAGATGTAGAAGGCACAGAAGAAATTACATATGCTTTGTGGGATAATGGAAACCTGATTAAAAAGACACTATCAATTTCTGCTTTTAAAGATGAACTTTCGGTTTGGACCATGAGGGTTAGTACTCACATGTATGTAAAAAATATACAACGCAAAGCTATAAAAACAGAAAGAGAAAGTGCTAAAAAAGACTCACATCATTTAGTTCTTCAAATAGACTTCGCTGAAAACTGGGCTGTGATTCATAATAAAGCTGTTCAAGGAAATCATTGGGTTAATGATCAAATTTCTATTTTCACCGCAGTCTCTTATCAAGGGGATTCGACACAAAGTTTCGCAGTTATAAGTGATGACCGAAAACATGATTCAGCGTATGCTTTGCTAGCAGTACAAAAAATTATAAAATTCTTGAAAGAAAATTGTTGTGATTCAATTAAAAAAATTACCATCGTATCAGATGGCGCTGCGAGTCACTTTAAAAATCGCTTTCAATTAGATGAACTAAAACGAGCACCGTGTGATATAAAATGGTTGTTCTCTGCTACTGGGCACGGCAAAGGAGCTGTAGATGGTGTGGGTGGACTTATAAAGCATTATGCTACTTCGCATAATCTTCGAGAGCCCCTTGAAGAAGCTATTCAAAACGCAAATGATTTTGCAATACATGTTCAAAAATATACTGATGCTATTAAAATAATACATTTACAAGATGCTGAAATAGAACAATTCAGAAAAGAAAAAAATATTGATTGGCTTACAACTCCAAAGTATCCTGGAATTCAAAAAACTCATATATGGGTTAAAAAAACATGTGACGATAAAATACATTGTTTGACAGCAAAGACCGCTGATCGTCCGCTTACTGAATTAAGAACAATGAAGCAGAAAAACAAAGGTAGTAAAATAGGTATACAAATGAAAAAAAGGTATAAAAATAAAAAATCAAAAAGACGCAAATAACAAATAAATACATAGTTATGTGTACCTGTATATTACATACACACAAAGACAAATACCTTTACATTGACTCTAATATCATTGACTATATATAAGCATTAGGCGTGAAAAATTTGTTTGTGTGTTATCTCATTAGTGATCGCTATCCCAGGGAAAAAGTACCGAATCTCACAAATACGTCTAGCTAGGCATTACCGTCCTCTATCACGACAACAAAAATTGTGCAAAAAAAACATGGGGTTTTCGAGAAAAAGGCACTTCCCTAAAAAATGAATTTTTCAGTAAAAAGTGCATAGCTCGTGGATTTTTTATTTTTTTTTTAAAATGACATTAAGGCCGTTAAAGAGGGCTCAAAACTGAGTGAAATTGTGTGTTACACGTTTAAAAGCTCGAAAAACTGCTGAAACAATAGCAGTCTGAAAATCACATTGAAAATTTTTTTTCTCAATGAAAGAATTTTCTCGGAATTTTTCGGCATCGCTGAACGCATGAAATTTTGATGAAACAAAAAAATAAAAAAACACGTGTAAAATATTTTTTCGAGTAGAACATAAATATTTTTATTTCAACATGATAGGTGAAATAGGCATACGCGGGCTGTCTGATTTGAGATGGATTCGGCCATATTATTTATTATACGTGTTCTTAGGGTAAAAGAATTCGTTTACGAATTTCAGAGATATTCGAGGTTAAAACTGATTTAGCCCTCTTTTCATATCGTAATTTTTCAGGTATATGTATACTAGAAAATGGAAATGATGCGTGCTACGCGTGCGTATTGTTCACTTGCTTTTGTTTTTTATTGAGGTTAATTTACAGCGCGCTTCAACGATACATGAAATTAAAAAGATACAATGGCGAATTAGATGCCGAGAAATACGTTTAACATCGAATTTAAAATAGTCTAACCGTACAAAATAAAGTATTAAATTTTAAATATTGGAATGAAAAGTTAATTAACCTTTTAGCTGCGGGGCTGGCCCATATATGGACCAGCAGTCAGGTCAGCGACTCTATCTGAAATATCCAGTGATATTATGTATACATTTTACATATTCTGAGAGGTCAATTTGTACTGAAATTTCCCCGTAGCCTAAAGGTTAAAGAAATCAGTAAATTATGTTTGAGGAAGCTATGTGCCAATGAATTTGCAGCGGTTTTTTTTTGTTACTTCAACAATCCTTGTCTCATGTTATATTGTTTCTCAAATTATAACATGTGAAGTAAGCATCGTAAAAAATTTGTATGTTTGTGAAGCAGGACTTATGTTGACATCGCGGGTTAATGTTTATATAAAATTTTACACTATTTTACAATAAATTTAAACAGAACCATATCACAAATGTATTACCCAACTGACTCAGCAACTTCTAAACTTCTGAATTCTGAACATGGATCAACAACAACTAAATTTTGAAGATATTTCACAAAAAGAGCAAGCTTTCGGTAATGTACAAACACTCAATAAAAGTATCGATAAAGGTAAAAATTTGATTCTATGTGTAAATATTAAAAGTATAAAACAAAACTTTGAAAAACTTGAAACTTTTATTGAATGTTTAGCCGTAAGGCCAAGTGTCATTATATGTACTGAATCTTGGAATGTGCAATATACTCCATTGTACAACATATCAGGTTACAAAAGTTACTATAGTGAGAGTAAAGTGAATAAAGCAGACGGAGTTATGATGTATATAAAGGATGAACTATCTGAACACACAGAAATTATAGTGGTCGACAACATACGTATCTTAAGCTCGGTTATAAAACTAATTGGCACAGAAACTATAAGAATCTCAGCGATCTATTTATAAAAAAGTATGAATTTGTTCATACCATAAGAATCTCAGCGATCACACAATATAAAAAAGTATGAATTTGTTCATAGCCTGAAAAAATTCCTAAGAGACCAACTAAATACTAAGAACCATTATATATTAGACGAAAATTTTAGTAAGACTGACTCAACAGATAACATTATAACACAAGAATTTTTAAATGATCTCTTGGAACATAAATTTACGCCATGCTTTTCTGGAATAACAAGGCCTTCATCTGACAATAAAAGAGATACCTGCATCGACAATTTCTATATAAAAACTAAAAATATAAATATTAATTCATTTAAAATAACGAATCCATTTAATGATCACTACCCATTATTTATAACTATAGATAAATTAGAAATAAATCAGCTGAACAAATTCAACATAAAATCAATTAATTACAACAAGTTAAAACATGTTGCAAATAATTCAAACTGGTACTCAATATTGTCTATGCAGGATCCTAAGCTTGCAGTTAACGCATTAATTGATATGATAAATAATTGTATTGATACGTCCATTACCAAAAAACAATTTAAAAATAAACTTCCGAGAAAATTTTGGATTACTAGTGCTATTATAGTCTCGTGTACTACTAAAGAGACACTGTATATCTTATGGAAAAACAATCCCACTTCTGAAGCCCTAAAAAAGAGTATACAAGTTACACTAAGATATTGAACAAAGTTATTAAAGAAGCGAAATTTAAATATGAAAAGGAAATGGTAAAACGAAATAGCGGAAACTCTAGGGAATTATGGAACATAATTAGGGGAAATTAGGGAAAAATAGTGTGCATGTGTGTGTGATAATCCAATAAAATATATACACGAAAACAACCAAAAAATCGAAAATAAAACTGATATAGCAAATGCTATGAACACCTATTTTTGCAAAATAGGACCAAATTTGAGTGCTCAATTTGCTAATATAAATAATAATAACCTGAAACTTCCAGATAGGAATCCTAAATCCATTTTCTTTCGTCCTACAGATTTTGCTGAGATATACAAAATAATCAATACCTTGAAAAATAAATCTGGAGGTGTGGACAATATTAACGCTAAATCATTGAAAATTCTCTCGGAATATATATGTGTGCCCTTAGAATATATCTTCAATTTATGTATTGTGAAATCTATCTGGCCTGACGCGCTCAAAAATGCTGAGGTAGTCCCTATTTACAAGGCTGGTGAAAAATCTTATATCAGTAATTACAGACCAATCTCTTTAATATCGAACATTGCGAAAATTTTTGAAAAAATAATTTATAATAGATTATACCACTTTTTTGAAAAATGTAACATAATATCAGAAAAACAATACGGTTTCGTTAAAAATAGGGGAACTACTGAGGCATTAAATTATATATCAAATATCATATACGAAAATTTAGATAAAAGTAAACCAATAATTGTTACTTTTCTAGACTTAGCCAAAGCATTTGATACTGTTAATCATAGAGTTCTTTTAGATAAGCTTGAACGATACGGAGTAAGGGGTAGTGCCTTAAAACTGATGACTAGCTATCTCACAGATAGGCGCGGGCAAAGAGTAAAAATTCAAGACTGTAAAAGTGAATATAAAGAATTTACTACGGGTGTTCCCCAAGGAACTATATTAGGACCATTACTTTTTATACTTTATGTTAATGACTTACTAGGAAGTATGCAAAATGACACAATCATATGTCCTATGCTGATGACACGGTTATCATATCAAGTGACAACATGTGGTCCTCAGCTCAGGAAAAAATGTGTGCTTACCTTAATCATGTGGCCAATTGGCTTGCACAAAATAAACTGTCGCTAAATATAGATAAAACGGTCTATATGGCTCTCGGAAACTACTGTGATAGTGTGCCTGGCACACTAAACATCAAAATAGGAACGCAATTAATAAAAAGCGTTGAAAGTCACACTGAAAAAAAATTTTCGTAAATTCAACTAAATAAATTTATTTGAATTCCATTCAGTCAATTTAAATAAATATGTTCTTGAAATAAATACTAAATATTCAAGTTTAATAAATATTTATTAGAAAATCTCGATCATTTATTAAAAATAAAATTATTAAAAATAACTAAAGCTTTAATAAAATTAAATTTATCATTTGCTAAAATTAGATAAACGAGTTTTTTAAATATAATAAACCAATTTATTTAAAAGAAATAAATACATTCTAATAAATAATTACTTAAAATTCATAACTAATTTATTATAACATACCGAATACGTATTTCTAAATGATTGATCATTTACTTGTATACGGATGATTAAAATTGATAAATATTTATTAAATTTTACAGAATATTTAATTAATAAAGTAGAAAATTTATTACGTTTAAATAAACAATTTGTGAAAACAATATTTTTATTAACTATACCTGATAAAATTAATTTCTAAATATAATTAAATATTTATTTCATTGAATCAAAAAATTATTTTAAATTATATAAATGCACTGACATAATAAATATTTATTAAAAATAATCGTAACCCTGGTAGAAAATTAACCATAAGTTGGCCACAATATGGTTAACCAGCATATGATTAGCCATATTCTGGCCAACTTATGGTTAATTTTCTTCCAGGGTAAATAGCTCACTTTTTAAATAATTATTCATTTAATAATAATAATTATGATTTCAATAGTAATAAATATTTTTGCACATTCGGGCTAATACCAATTTACATTGATAAAATATTTTGTTACTTTTAATACATGTATTTTTAGAAACGAATAATTATTTATTAGTAATCAGAAATATAATTTGGTTGAATCAAAAAAATCTGGATTTAAAAGTAAATTCGCAATCATTACATATATATTTTGTTAATTTAAATAAATATTTAAATAGTACTATTTCAAGACATACTTTTTTTGATTTTAATACATTAGGTTGAATTTCTGAAATATTTTCTCAGTATAATTATTTCGGGAGATCTATTAAGTAAATATTTTCTCAACTGAAACAATTACTGAGTAATCTGTGTACTTATTTGCAATAAATGCTTTATTATTATAAAAATGTTATTGAATGTCTCATAAAAATTATTTCTAAATATAAGTAAATATTTATTTCATTGAATAAAAAAATTATTTTAAATTACATAAATACACTGAAATAATAAATATTTATTAAAAATAATCTTAAAAAGCTCACTTTTTTAAATAATTATTCATTTAATAGTAATAATTATGATTTCAATACTAATAAATATTTTTGGACATTCGTGCTAATACCAATTTACATTGATAAAATATTTTGTTACTTTTAATACATGTATTTTTAGAAACGAATAATTATTTATTAGTAATCAGAAATATAATTTGGTTGAATCAAAAAAATCTGGATTTAAAATTAAATTATATATATATATATATATATATATATATATATATATATATATATATATATATATATATATATATATATATATATATATATATATATATATATATATATATATATATATATATATATATATATATATATATATATATATATATATATATATATATATATATATATATATATATATATATAGGTCGTTCCTGTACTTTTTTTAAAAAGTGTGCGCGGGGGTCGTCGATTTTGTCGACGATTTTTTTATGAAAGTACATATAAAAAAAATAGCTTGTGCAAAATTTCAGCCCCTTATCTCATTCCTAATTCCTGCTGGAATTTTTTTAAACCCTGATTTTGACCTGTTTTTAGCCAGTTTTCAAAAAATTCTAAAAGGCTGAAATTTTAACAAAATGAGGTCGGTGAGGTCTCATTTTTTTGTCTTTCTTCAAATTTTAAGAAAAAAAATACACTGATATGAAATGATGATTTAGGTTTTATTGGCGATCTGTGATATGGCCATTGCATTTCATCATTTTTAGATCATCTTTAAACCTCTATATCTCGTAACTGGTTCCACATTTTTTAGCTCACTAGGTCTCATTTTTTTCTTGTCTCAACGAGACCTTTAATTTCTTTTTTTGAGGACCTAAATTGATTGAATAGACTTCAAGATACAGCCTTTTGAAGTTGACGTTTTTATCAAAAATCGCGAAAATCAACCGTGTTCATGGTCACAGTGTCAACCGAATTTTAATTAAAAATCATTAACAAAAGTATTTTTCATTAGAATATGATGTTATCTAACTATACTCTTTTTCTATCATAGGAAAAAGTCAAAAAATAATTTTTTGTCGAGCATTATAATATCTAATTTTTCGATACCTAAAATAATCAAAAATGGCTCTCTACTGACATGAATTCTACCATCTTATAATTATTTTTGACACGTATACGTAACATAGATACAAAGGTGGTTCCTAGACCTTTAAAATCCGTAGTCGCTGATTTTTCTAGGACCACTAGAGCCAAAGTTATAGCCGTTTTTATAAAAAAATATTTTGCAAGTGGTAAAATTAGAGCTTGTGAAATATAGGAAAAGTTTTATTTACAAGATCAACCACAAGTTTGACATAATTGTCCTGAAAAAAGTGCTGAGGCTGCATATTTTGAAGATCTTAGGCCGTGTCTACAATATGCGAGAAGCACGTGCGATCAGCCCAAGCGATGCGAGCAAGCAATGCGTGTTGGACAAAATATTTAAAATACTTAAAATGATAAATAATATCATTTCACTACGATATTATTGACGATATTATTTATCGCTAAATATAGATCTACTAACTGATCTACTACGATTGTTCGTGATTGAAGTATCCAAAGTGCCCGCTAGATGGCAAGCGTCCGATGCGCTCCCACTATGAAAAACATCACCCAGCGGGCTTAAATAGAGTCCTGCGGCGCCTAGTCGCTACGTGCTTTATGCACATTCCATTTACCTTACCACTTTCCGTTTTACCTATACAATGCCTTATTGCCTGTTTACTCGTACGCATAAGCGTTCATACCTTTTTCTGCAATCAACTTTCACTTTCGAGTAGAGTTGGTTGCATAGACTCTTGAAGTCTAATTTTCCCGTTTATTTCTTCTCGCTGACAAACCCTAATAATATAAACTCACGTTTACGTTCAATCGTATACAACGATATTATTTATCATTTTAAGTATTTCAAGTACTTTGTGCAAAACGTATGGCTTGTCGCATGCGCGCACCGGTTGCTCTTCTCGCATACCTAGTATAGACATGATCTTAAATGCAGGTTTTCTATAGTTTTACGTACGTTATACGTATAAGCTCAGGTTAAATGAAACATACATAGATAGTTTCATTTAACCTGTGTTGACGTAAGTTAATAGATGACAGACATCCATTTTTCTGTGCGAGACACCCGTGAACCCGTCATCCGTTACACGACACACGGCACGGAATGTCCTTAAACAATGAGTACAAGTTACAATAAAAAATGAAATGAATATTTCTAAGTAGAATTGTGAAGGTAGTTGAGCAGAACTATTACCAAGTATATCAGTATTGGTTCGGTTGAGTTTTATAAATTGTAGAATTGTGTTTTGTAAGTGTTATCTTCTCAGGAATTGAAAGAAAATGATGTGCTATATTGGTGAATTGCATGAGGATGATAAATGTCATTTAGAGCATTACACAAGAAATAAATCTCTTAATCTAATTAGTAATCTTAGTAATGAATTAAAGCTGTATTTATCATTTAGGATTAAAAATTTTGATATTAATGTAGAAAATAAATTTATTTGCGACCATGATCTTCATAAGTGTAATACTCGATATACAAGTAGACAAAGGAAGTGTTGCAATTGTTTTAATAATCATTCAAAATCCATTGAGAATAATTTAGTAATGATTAGTGCTGATAAATGTGATAAATTTCGTAACATTTGTAATATAAATTTAGATCCAGATAATAAGTACTGTAAAAACTGTGAGTTCAAAATTACATCAATAATAACAAAAAATGCAGAAAAAGATGAAAACACTGGGAATGATGGTTTAAACGTAAATAATAATGAGCAGCTTTCTTCAAGTAGTCAAGTTTCTTCAAGTAGCCAAGTGTGTACATCAGAAAGTTCAGAAGATATATTATTGAGCCAAGGATTTCAACGTTTAAAAAAAATGCTCGATGGATTTGATGAACCTCCTCTTAAACGAGAGAAACTTGATTATCGCTTGGAAAATAAAACATACAGTGTTTTAGAATCAATGAATACGAATTTTTGTACAACAGTTAATAAAACATTGAATCTTAATTTGCCAACTCAATGCAATCTTAAACAGCTACAAGAGGATAGTATGACATTTCACGGAATGATTGGAAACATAATTAAGTTTTATAATGAAGAAACTAATTTTGGTAAAAAATATCGTTATTGACATTACTTCCAAATCATTGGAAATTTGAACAAGCAAAACATTATTTCCAATGTTCACGTTATATGTTTAATAAAGCAAAAGAACTTAAAATTACTGTAGGTAAGTTAAAAAATGGGTTGTAATAAATTCTTAATATCTTGATTATAGACATAGTGTAAACATATAGAATCGATAATCCTTTATACATTAGGTTACATATATTATATTACACTTGAGAATTATTAATTGAAAATTTTAGTTTAATTTATTAAAATCTATGTAATTTTTGTTCAAGCAACTATAATGATAAAGGGTACCCCTATAAAATATTTAATTTAAAATCCTCATAATTATTTATTTATATTACTCATGTATTATTACTTAAGTATTATTATTTATGTATTACTTACGTATTGCTTACGTATTGCTTAAGTATTGTTTACGGATTAAGTAAAATAATACATGAATTGTAATTTAAACATTTAAATGAAATCCGATTTAATTAGAAAGAATCTATATTTGAGAAATCTCAATGTTCTCTCTGTTTACAAGCTGTAATCTCATTTCTTTTTTTTTAATTTTTTAACATTGAGGAACGGGAGAAAAAAATAATTTCCAAAAAATGCGATTTTTAGGCCTTACTGGTATAAGGAGGGGAGATAGGTCCCCGGAAAAATCGTAGAAAATTCTTTTTATAGTATACTTCTATGAAATCACTGTCATTTTTCGCTTTCATTAATAGTGGCATTTTGCCTATCTTAACATGGGGTACCCTTCGTTATTCATTATTAGATAAAAAATAATAAAGTAATTATTGGATTTTAAAAGAACTATTAAAATTAATATAAAAAAAAAATAAAAAAAATAAATTAATTCTAAACTATTTCTTTTCTTCCAATATAACAAGTCATAGTAATTAAAATAGAATAAACATTGAGCTAAATTTTATCATCTTGATAATCGTTAAATTAAAAAAAATAATATTGTTATTATGATTTTATTTTGTGATTAAGTATACACTATTTGAAATTAATTTCAAAATATATTTTTCCAAGTGTCTTAGGAACTATTAAGCGTAAAGTGTACGACATTCATTCTAATGAAGTTAGAGAATCTGTAACTCAGTATTATAGAGATGAAAACAATAGTAGAATATGCAGCGGCATTAAAGATTGCATCAATGTTAAAAATCCTATTACTAATATCACAGAGAAGTTACAAAAAAGACTGTTGATGTATGATTTGAAGGATCTATACAACAATTGGGTGGAAGAAGAATATGAACAGCATTTTAAAGATCAGCGCAAACCAGGTTTCAGTATATTTGCTTCTTTAAGGCCAAAAGAATGTATTAGTGCTGGAGCACCTGGTACACATACAATTTGTGTATGTCCTATACACCAAAATGTCAAATTAAAATTGTCTGCCATCAACAAAAATTTAGCCTACCGAGTAATTTTAAATGATTGTGTTTGTTCAACAGATTGGAGCGATTGTATGCTACATCTTTGTGAAAACTGTCCTGGTAAAGCAGAAATTCTGAAAATATTGGAATCAAGCTCATGCGAAGATGTTTCAGAGATTGAATATCATAATTGGGTAAATAATGCTGAATCACAATCTAATAATATAGTCAGTCTTATTATGGTAAAAGAACCTACAAGAAATTTTATTATAAATTTAGCCAATGACTTATGGGAGTTAACAAAGCATCATTATGTGACTGAAATGCAAAAATGTTATTTAAAACATTGCAAAACAATTATTACTCCAGATACATGTATTATACTTCAAGATTTTGCTGAAAATTGCTTATTTGTTTGTCAAGACTCGATCCAAGCATTTTATTTTAATAATACACTAGCAACTGTACACCCGTTTGTAGTGTATTATAAAGAAGACAATAACGACAAATTACAAACCTTATCTGTATGTGTTATTAGTGATTGTTTAAAACATGATGCTTGTGCAGTTAACACTTTTCAAGGGCAACTCATTGCACTTCTAAAACGAGATTTTCCGTTTATTGAGAATGTACATTATATGTCAGATGGAGCACCTACCCAATACAAAAACAAGTAAGAGTACTTTTATTGTAGTATATTAATACGTATTATATGAACAAAATAGACACCTTTAGATTTTTGTTCATTAAATGACCTGAAAAAATTTAATTTTAATTATTAAGAATATGTCAAAGTAATATTCTGAAAGTATATTTAATTTGTGTGAAAAACTATTTTGAGACCCAGAACATCAAACTCCATAAAGATCCTGAACCTGCAGGTTACACCCGAGTTAAAATTTTACATTATATAGAAAACAGCTTTAAAGATAAAATTACTAAAACAGTTCTTTATTTTTTCTGTATATCAAATTTAAAAAAAGCAACAACTTCTACGATGCAAGTTCAAATAATTTGTATTATTATGTACACAATATTAAACAGATTTATTTTATTTTTTATAATTTTTACCTTCAAGATAGTATTTATTTACTGTAGGAACAATTTCATTAATATCTGCCATCATGAGGAGGATTTTGGCTTAAAAATTAAGTCGCACAACGTTTTTCCGTGTGATGGATGTGGAGCAGTGGTTAAACGAACAGTACGCAGGGCATCCTTACAAAGAACATCAGAAAAACCAATTTTAAATCCAAAAGACATGTATGATTACGTTAGTGAAAATATTGGTGGAATAAGGTAAAAATAATATAATTTAGATTTTTTGACTATATTATTTGATTATGTATTTGAATAATAAATCATTATGTGTTATAAAAATATAGAATATTTGATTTTTAGATCTATTTGGGTGAGTCAAGAAACAATTGAGAAAAGGCGTAAAGTACTAGAATGCCGTTTTAAATTGACCCGAACTATACAGAATACAAGAAAATATCACTGCTTTATACCCATTGATGATTCAACATTAAAAGCAAAACTTACTTCGTTTGATAATGATTATAAAATAGTTAAAATAAAATGAATATTACAAAAAAAATTTTACTTAAATTCTTATTTTCAACTTTAATTATCTATAAAGTCTGCATAGGTAATTTAATCAACCTAAAGCCATTACTATCGCTTGCTCGCGTCGCATGCGCGCATGGCTTGCTCGCATCGCTTGGGCTGATCGCAAAAATACTTTTGTTAATGATTTTTAATTAAAATTCGGTTGACATTGTGACCATGAACACGGTTGATTTTCGCGATTTTTGATAAAAACGTCAACTTCAAAAGGCTGTATCTTGAAGTCTATTCAATCAATTTAGGTCCTAAAAAAAGGAAATTAAAGGTCTCGTTGAGACAAAAAAAAATGAGACCTAGTGAGCTCAAAAATGTGGAACCAGTTACGAGATATAGAGGTTTAAAGATGATCTAAAAATGATGAAATGCAATGGCCATATCACAGATCGCCAATAAAACCTAAATCATCATTTCATATCAGTGTATTTTTTTTCTTAAAATTTGAAGAAAGACAAAAAAAATGAAACCTCACCGACCTCATTTTGTTAAAATTTCAGCCTTTTAGAATTTTTTGAAAACTGGCTAAAAACAGGTCAAAATCAGGGTTTAAAAAAATTCCAGCAGGAATTGGGAATGAGATAAGGGGCTGAAATTTTGCACAAGCTATTTTTTTTATATGTACTTTCATAAAAAAAATCGACGACCCCCCGCGCACACTTTTAAAAAAAAGCACAGGATAGACCTATATATATATATATATATATATATATATATATATATATATATATATATATATATATATATATATATATATCATATATGTATGTATATATATCAAATGTAGCTTTTGAGGATCTATGTCAGCACGGATTCGATACTTTCAGGACTTTTTGAACTTTTGAGAACATCCTCAAAATTCCTTCGGTATGAAACGGTACTTTTGAGGATTTATATTAATACCGTCAACGCAGAGAGGGAGTTATTTCTTTAGTCAAGCATATACGAACTCTGGAGTAAAAAACTATAGATCCTCAAAAGTACCTGTTTCCGAAATATATATATATATATATATATATATATATATATATATATATATATATATATATATATATATATATATATATATATATATATATATTTATCTGCAACGGTTCGTTCCGGGACGTTTACACTGTACATCGCTGTTATTTCCGGGACGCGCTGTTTTTTCCGGGACGTCCCGGAAAATCTGTGTCTGCAACTGTTATTTCCGGGACGTGGTATTAGTCCCACACCCCAGGGATATTATTTCTTTAGTCACGCGCTTATATAGGGAACTCTGAAGAGATAAACTATAGGACCCTGTAGATTACCAGAAATAACGTTTATAGGTCTTTATATATATATATATATATATATATATATATATATATATATATATATATATATATATATATATATATATATATATATATATATATATATATATATATATATATATATATATATATATATATATATATATATATATATATATATATATATATATATATATTTATCTGCAACGGTTCGTTCCGGGACGTTTACACTGTACATCGCTGTTATTTCCGGGACGCGCTGTTTTTCCGGGACGTCCCGGAAATTTTTCTGTACGTAAGCGTTATTTCTGGGACGCGTCTAGAGTCAATAACCCCAGGGATATTATTTCTTTAGTCACGCGCTTATATAGGGAACTCTGAAGAGATAAACTATAGGACCCTGTAGATTACCAGAAATAACGTGTATAGGTCTTTATATATATATATATATATATATATATATATATATATATATATATATATATATATATATATATATATATATATATATATATATATATATATATATATATATATATATATATATATATATATATATATATATATATATATATATATATATATATATATATATATATATATATATATATATATATATATATATATATATATATATATATATATATATATATATATATATATATATATATATATATATATATATATATATATATATATATATATATATATCTATATATCTATATATATATATATATATATATATATATATATATATATATATATTGAATAAAATTTTTTACAATAATAAAGCATTTATTGCAAATAAGTACACAGATTACTGAGTAATTGTTTCAGTTGAGAAAATATTAACTTCATAGAACTTCCAAAATAATTATACTGAAAAAATATTTCATAAATTCAACTAAAATTTATTAAATTTTAATACAGTATTTATTCAAATACTAATTTTTAAATACTTATTCGAATCAGCAAAATCTCTGTAGTTAGTAATTATACATTTATCTATACAAAATATGTATTTGTTAAGTTCACAAGCTGTATCAATAATAAATGAGTATTCATTTCTAAAAATCTATGTATTGAAACTAATACAATATTTTATAAATGTAGATTAATATATACTCAAGTCAAGTAATTAAAATTTAGATAAATAAATAATTGTCCGCTTTTACATAATCAATTTTATGTATTAAGGACGTTCTCCGAGAAAACGATTTTCTTGTGATTTTCCTGAAACTTGCAGAAAATGTTTGATTTTTAGTCCTTAGTACATGCTTCAAAGCCCCACGTTCAAAGCGGTATTCAAAATAAAAATATTTGATTTCAAAGTTTCAGCATTAACATGGGATCCCTATCTAAGCTCGTTGGAAAAATACATTTTAATTTACTGTAAAAGAAGTTTTCTTTGTGATTTTTTTTCAACCATGGGATATAAAACTAGAAATCGAGAGGAATAATATGGTATAATTTTCAATATGGCAAGCGGTATTAATTTCAGAGACATAGCGATATAAAGAAAAACAACCATGTTATTTGTATATCTATATATAGTCACACCGTGTAAGTGGTATTTATTTAAAATATAGTATTGACATCTTTTTTCTTACGTCGTCATTTTTTATTATTTTTAGAGTAGTGTATAGAGACTCATGAAAGGTTTCCATCATAAATAATATTTTTAGATCACAATTTTTGCGATATTGATGAAGTTGAGCCGGAGAACGTCCTTAAACAAATATTTGTTTGGTACAGAGAAATATATAATTACTAACTAACATAGATTTTGTTAATTTCAATAAATATTTAAGTAATAGTACTTGAATAAATACTGTGTTTAATTTTAATAAATTTCAGTCAAACATATGAAATATTTATTTAAAAAAATAAATTTCTACCTTATCAACATTACGTTTTTTACTTCATTACTCTATTTTTCATTAGGCTTATGTATTGAAAAATCATTCAATTTATAGAAAAAAAAAACATTTTTGACAGCTATAAATTATAATAATAATAAAAGTATTATACAAATAAATTTTTAACCCTTGTTTGTGTAAAGATCTGAAATCGATTTTCCACAAAGTATTAAAATTAGTTGTATTCAATAAATATTGATTACGTTTTTATTTTAATAACTATATTGTTTAGATAATAATAACAATCATACTTTTGCTTCTAAATTCTTCCTAAAACCAATAAAGTATATTATTCGCATATTAATGAATGCACGTTATATACGAACATCGACTGCGTCTTTACAAGCGTGCGATAGCGTAATGGATAGCGTGTCTGCGTACTAACTCGAGCGACCCGGATTCGAATCCCCGTTGGATTTTTCTCTGCGATTTTTTTCAAATATTATTAATTAATGTGTATTATACTTAATGCGTTTCTTAGAAAAAACTGTACAAAATCAACATATATTTGTTTTCATCACTTCTGTAAAAGAAAAATACTTTAGTGTGTTGTGTGTCGATAAGGTAGGTAGCGAAAATTTCAAACTGGAATAGAAAAATAAGTAATAATAAATATTTGTATTTAATAAATTACATGTCTGTTTCAGATCAAATAAAAATAATCAGTTACAATACTGTAATTGACATGGAGAGACCAACTAAATAAGTGAAATAGAATTCAGCAAATATTTTTAATTTTACTTTTTTATTATTTTATTAATTGTAAGAAATATTTATTTAAAACAAGTAAATCTTTGTTTCGTTTTAAACTCTTGAATAGTATAATATAAAGTACAATTATTAATATTTAAAAAAAGATTTCGATCTCTTCCGCATTTCTTAAATTTAATAAAATAAATTTTGTATGCAATTAAATAATTAGTTGATTTAAAGTCACATCTATTTTAAATGAATAAATATATAATAATTTTAATTAATACGATTTTGCTGGTTGTTTTACATGAAAATAATATAGTACATTTCGATACTAGTGCGAGGATTTGATTTTCCCCTCGTGTGACTGTTTGCACCCGAGCGAAGCGAGGGTGAAAAGGTCACACGAGGAGAAAATCAACTTCTCACACAAGTGTCGAACCGTATTTTTTGACACGACGTGCGAGAAGTGAGATTTTTGCACGCATCGTTTAACGCAGCGTGCGAGAAATCGAACTTCTCGTACGGAGTTTCAAAAAAATATTTATTGTAAGTTAATTAATAGTTTCTTAAATCTAATAATTGGAAATTTAAAACAAATAAATAATTTTTTAAATTAAGATTATATTTTTTTAATACTAATAAATAGATAGTTAATTTAATACTTGCATATATTAAAAGTCGCAAAATATATTATACATAAACGTAGGGGTGGTTCGAGTAGTTCGAAGATTTCTGCCTATTTTTGTTTATAAAACATGAATAAAATTATATAAATGATAGGATTCTGTATTAAAATCACCCACATTTTATAACCACTACATTAATTTAGTAAACTAATAAGGTTTAAAGGCTCCGAAAACATTTATGAACTTCACTCAAACAATGAAGTCTATGCACTCAAAATCGGACTTTTTTTTCGAGTTTTTACTCGAAAAAAAACTCGTAAAATACATGAGTCAAAAGTTATTGTTAAAAACTTTAAAATGAAATGAAAAGTGTTATATGAGCTTTATATATGTCCAAATATTGCAATTTCATGTGCTTAAGAAATTTTTTTCATCTACATGCTATTTTTTAATGCAAAAAAGAAGAAATAAAAAAATTTCGAACTATTCGGTTACATCCCTACATAAAAGTAAATATTTTCTTAGTTGAAATAATTAAGACTTTTAAATTAACTAAATAATTTCTCAAATCAAAATAATATTTTCCTTATATTAATAAATAAATATTTATTATAATGAGTGCGTACATTTAAATTAACAAAATATTTAATTAGTACAAATAAATTTTTACTTAAGTCAATTATTAGAACTTGTTAAATTAACTAAATAATTACTCATTTTTACTAAATCTATTGACACTATGTAATAAATATTTATTTAACATAGATAAATATTTCTTTAGCATAAGTAAATAAATTTTGTTAAGTTAAAGAAATATTTAAATAGTAGTATTTTAATAAATAATTTATTAGATTTTAAGAAAATTTAGTTGATTTCAAGAAATATTTTTTTCAGTGCATAAATACTTATGGCTGTATTTCGACTACAATATGAAATGGGATAAGCACATAAGATATATCATTAAAAAAGCCAAATACCTAATTTTTGTCTTTGCTAAGATAAAAAATATGATGGATACAAAAACATTAATGATAATATATTTTGCTTTCTTTCATAGTCTAATCAATTATGGGGTAATTGCCTGGGGTGGTGCGTACGATAACAATATGAAACTAATACAATCAACACAAACCAAATATTGAAAATCATAAATAAAAATAAATTCTCTCAAACTAATGCACTTCTTGAAATAAAAAAATTATTCCAGTTAGAGTCAATATCGTTACATTATACTACTTTAAGAAATAAATATATAAACAGCGCGAGCAAGACCAGAAACAAAACAATTCAACTACCTAAATGTGATAAAAGAATTAGTGATAAAAATAGCTACAATGAAGCTATAAAGGTCTTTTATGGGATACCTAAGGATCTCAAAGTTATGAATTTAAGTAGACAAGTAATGAAGAAAAAATTAAAAATGTTTATAGTAAAAGCTATAATATAAATTTAATATAATAATTTAATCTTAACCAATATATCTAACAAATTATTTAACTGTCATTTATGTACTACAATGGATTTTATCGATGTTATAACAAACACTACGCAAATACCACTATATAGTTTTTAAGAATTTTTAGTTTGTAATATTTTTTAATTTGTAAGCTTTCTATGTACCAGATCTACACACAGGCAATAATATTTGCCTCAGTAGGATTTACTTACTTATGTATATTTCGTATATAATAATGCAATGTAAATATTTTTCTGGAATAAATAAATAAATAAATAAATAAATAAATAAATAAATAAATAAATAAATAAATAAATAAATTAACACGTAAAAATTATGCGGACTTCCGCATAAGTCCCCTAAAGTCAGCATAAGTTTCGCACCAGTTATGAAATTGTCCGCATAAGTCACCTTCCATATATAATGCGCCGGATCCACCTTAAGGTAGTTAAGATACTCTTCATATTGCAAAAACTGAAAAAGCTTCTGAAAAAAATATGTAATAATTCTTCAAAGTCACAGAAATGATACCATATGTTTGTATACATACATTGCGAAACAAATTTTTGAGAAAAAATTCTTGAAAATGGTTATTTTTACGTGAGAGTAAATGAGTGCTATATCAACTATGACAGAAAGTAATAGTATTACTCATCAAAAAAACTGGACTTCAAAAAGAAAAACATAGCTTAAGAAAGATGAAATTCGGCTCTTTCTATTAAGTTTATCAAATATGTGTCAAGCCGATCTTTTTAAAAAGATATTAATGATTATAAACACAAATAGCAGACGACGTGCACGAGAGCGAGAGAGACAGAACGACGCCCATGGTATAGTTTATGCTCTCGCTGAGCGCACAAACTGTAGTGCCCGAGGAGAACCACCTTAAGTAGTCGATTATTGCACCGTGTTTATCGCGCTCGCTGCGCTCGCGCGCTAACCTCACGGTGCACAAATGGACTGCTTAAGGCACGAATAGGCGTGACAGCGGACTTAGGTAAACGTGCTATAAAATAATATACGATAATTATGACTTGAGTGGTCCATCACACGACGTGAATTATTGCCCTCGCTACACTTGGGCGCTAACCTCACGCCGTGCAATAATGGGCCACTTAAGTCACACGTATCGTAATGTATTATTACGTACTAGTGCCTTAAGTGGCCCATTATTGCATGACGTGAAATTAGCGCTTGAGCGCAGCGAGGGTGATAATATATCGAGCGGTGGGCCACTGAAGGCATTAGTGTCGTACGACATTTTATAGCACGTTTACCTAAGTCCACTGTCACGGATAGCCGTGATCTAAGTGCGGACTTAGGTCACACTATGCTATAAAATAATTTATACCACTCTAACCTCAAAATCACAACTTTGGTATGACTTTTCGGTGCTCGTGGTATAAAATACAGTTCGAAACGAGAGCGGAAGTTGATTATTTATTTCATGTGACGTTTTGCGCACGAGCGAAGCGAGATCATCACCTTCCGCACCAGTGACTTAAGTGGCTCATTATTGCAAGGCGTTTAGTGCTTGGTGGCTCATTATTACACCTCGCTGCGCTCGGACGCTAACCTCACCGACCTCACGCCGTGCAATAATGGGCCACTTAAGAGACACGTATCGTAATTTTCAGATGCTATCTTGAATTTCTTACAATTTCCTGAAAAGTTAATTTTTTGACGAAACACAGCTAAAATTTTAACGTTTCTTGTCTAATTTCATAATCGTTTTTGCACTTTTTCGTGTAAATAATTTCTTGAAAAGTGATTGTTAATTTAAGAGACATAATTTTTTAACTGAATAGAGTATACCACAGATTAGATATCTCCATAAAAATGGAATTCATTTTTAGGTATCAGAAATGTACTGAAGAGAGAGAGAGAGAGAGAGAGAGAGAGAGAGAGAGAGAGAGAGAGAGCAAATATCAGGTGAATTTGGATTGAAACGGATGAATTTCATTAAATATGTTTCAGGAGACGATCAATATCGTGGGGCCGGTGGCAGCAGCAGTGGAAGTCCTCCCGCCAGTCTTTTGGTGGTACCCCAACCCCTCACCGCCAAACCTTCTCATCCTTCGCATCTTAACCCACATCTCGGTGGACCGCACTCACACCCGCCGAGGAAGTACCAGTGCAAAATGTGCCCACAAGTAAGTTGTACCGCAGAAAAATCACTATCTATTTAAAAGTCCTTTCTATATTTCTTTCTTCGTTACATGCTTCTAAAGTATAGGGTTAAACAGAGTCAGGATAATGCAATGCGCTTCTTAGCCAAAGCACATATAAACATACATATTTACGCAGAATGGGGCTCGAGTCGATTGTAGGGACCAGGATACGAACTCGGTTCTCCTGTTTACTAATCCTGCTTGCTCCCATTCAACCACCGCATGCCATATATTTCGCACCTCATTATTTTGTCCCCTACACTGAAAAAAATTTGGCACTCCAGCTGACCCGATATGTACATACGCTATGCCGAAAGTAGGGTCGAATGTTGTACCGCGGTTCGGCACATCTCCTGCCCCGTACTGGCACAGCTCCTGTCCCGTAAAAGCATCGCGCGCCCCGTACTGGTACAGCTCCTCTCCCGTTAGGGACAAACGTTGTGCCAAAGTGGGTGGTCTGACACACGCAGCGAAAGGGGCGCGGCGAACAGACGCCGTGCCAAATTTTTTTCAGTGTACAATTTTTACAAATATAACCACCTAACGAGCAACGTCGCTTTCTTTATTATTCACCTTCAAATCTAAATCAGCAACTCCACCATACTGCCCAATGTAAAAAAGTTTTTGCAAAAGTTTGGATAAAGTTTTACATTGCAAAAGTTTAATAAAACTTAGAAGAAGTTTGCGAAACTAGAGTTTCACAAACTTTGGATCCTATCAAACATTTTCTCCAAATTTCAGAATAATTTGTTAGGAATGTCACCAACATTTACAGAACTTAAAAAAAATGCTGGTTATTGATTGGCACGTAGTGCCCTCAAACTAATGTATCGATTTCATATTTTAATTTTTAATACCAATAATAATGAATTATCTCAAACCAAAATTTTGTCTGTGAATATCCACAATAAAACTATAATAAAAAAAGAATAAAAAAATGTTTTCATCAAAATTTATCTATAAATTATTCTTTATAAAATCATTATTTAAAATACAAACAAATAATTTACTTTCTACAATGTAGAACCACATTTTTAGTTACTTTAAGGTAGTTCGTGCGCGACTCCCTAGTCAAAGAAATGCTAAGAGGTTATCAAAAATTTGCAAAAACAATAGTTGTAACGTGATTAATTTATTGAATATGATATAGGTAGTCAATGTATTATAAACAAAGTGTATTTACATGACTAAGATAACTTTTTAACAAAATGTCGATATTTTAGAAACAGATATTGTTGTTGAATAATTTTGATTTTCCCTCGAGAAGTCCCCATGAAATTACTTAAGGTACAAAGTGGGGCCTTCAAAATTAAAGTCGGTTGAGAAACAAAAAAAAATCCGGTGCTTTATCAATAATTGTTTGTGATGACAATATATGTTTCTAAAATATCGACATTTTGATAAAAAGTTGTCTTAGTCATGTAAATACACTTTGTTTATAATACATTGACTATCTATATCATTTTCAATAAATTAATAACGTTACACGGAGAGAAAATTTTCAGTAAAAATTACAAAAAGTTCGATAATTTTTACCGAACTTCACGGTACTACGGTAACAGACTGACATTTTTGTAAATTTTACAGAACAGTTCGGTAATTTTTCTAAGTACTTACTTTTTACTGAACCGTTCCGTAATTTTTACTCTTTTTTGAGTTATAAATTTTATAGAATATGGCGAATATGGTAATTAAAAAAAATTTATCTATTTATGGGAATAATTTATATTAATCGCACTTATCGCCATTTTAATAGTTGGGAATCCAGTGTTGCTTTCCTTGTGGTGTAAGATAAGATGTAAATATGCACGCCGCTTTTACATAGGAAATTTTTATATCTAAAGTCCTAAACATATCTAACTACTATACTACACATAACCTAAGTAATGCCTTACATTTCGCAATACGCAAACGCTTACATATGAACTTTAGAAACTCAGCGGACTTATACACTAACTGAGGAAAGTCGTAGTCACTTGCGAGTTTCAATATTCGCCATCTACCGGTTGTGCACGGTAATTCTCGCTGAAATTCAAGAACGCGCATGCGCACAACAGTCAACAGCGCCACCGGGCTTTACGCCAACGAAAACTTCCAAACCTTCTCTTAAAAGTTACTGAACAGTTCGGTAATTTTTACTGAAAATTCTATAAAAAGTATAGAAAGTCAAGTAAATCCGCTCATTTTGGCAGTCTGTTACCACAGTACCGAAAAGTTCAGTAAAAATTGCGGAACTTTTTTATAATTTTTACTGAAATTTTTCTCTCCGTGTACAACTATTAGTCCGGGCGCCGCATAGTGGGAATTTTTTGTTTTGTTTCAAAATCAAATGATTTCAAAATCGAACGATTTAAGATATCAGGATGGGGTTTGGCTTAAGGGAAGAAAGTACTGATTTTAAACCATTTTTCTATTCGAAAACCTACTCCTAATGTCATAATTTTCATATAATTATTTAATTTGATTTATTTTAACATTGATCGTTAAAATCACAATTTAAAGTCTTTTGCATTTTTTATAATACTTTTCTCTTTTTGACAAATCCAGTTCATGTACAATTATACCTCTCTACGTCACTAATTTCCCTTTGTAACTACACAATTACTATTCAATTTTGATATTTAAACTTAGTTTGCACATATAATCTTATAAATAAATCGTTCAGCTGTTATAATAAACTCCATTTGAATCGAGCCATTTATATCGACCGTGTTACCGACTACGGCCCGTTCCTTACGCGCAGTAAGGAACAGGGAACAGGTATAGTACATGGGTACTATATCTATATACATAAGATACAAGTGCTATTCCTCATATACATATATAGATATAGTAACCTATGTAACTTGCTGTATCTGTTCCGTTCCTTTTTGTACATAGCGGATCTAACTTCACGTTTATTGTGTTTCTGAGTTGATAAAAAAATCGTATGTATAATCTTCATTTGTTTAGTTTTGTTGCAGTAAAATTGTAATTAAAATCCATTGAAAAAGTTTAATAACACTTATCGCACAATATTAATATTTAATTAATAATTAAATAATAATAAAAAATCACTATTAAAAAGTGTTTGCTTCTTGTAAATATTCAATTTTGTTTTGAAAATGCACATTCTATCCAGTAAGTGGCATGTGCTAAGAAGCAAATATATGTTTCTAAAAGAAAGAAAAAACAAATGCAAATGATGGAGGATAAACGAAAAAATTGATTGATTAAGTGAAAGTGATGAATTCATTCTGGTTCACACAAGTTTCTTTTGTAATTTTTAAAAAGAAAAAATTTGTAGTGCTTGTTCTAGAAAATGTGATAGTGCTTCAATAATTGAGTGAAACAGATTGTGTGTAAATCTAGTGTTATACTGTAAAAATTGTGAAACTGTTATCAGAGAAAATTTTACAAGTGCACGAATAGAATCTACAAATAATAGACAAGCAGCATTTGTGGTGAACCGAAAAGCTGTAGAATCTACCTATGATATCCAGAATATAACTTTTGGTTTGAAGCTCACAAGAGTAATCAAGAGTGTAATGCCAATTATGAGAGTGCTTCTGGTAGTATGGAAGTCCAGGCTGCTGTGAACCTTTGGAGTCGCTTGGTTCGAAAGAATGGTATGAGGTATTTAACACTTCTATCTGATGGAGTCAAAAAACTTGAACTCGGCTTAATAAAGTGGCATTTTATGGAAAATCTATTTTAATATAATAAGAAGAATGCATCAACCATGTACAAAAACGAATGGGTAATTGAATGCCTCAGAGAATTTGCTACTAAAGAAAAGTTTGGTGAAAAATCAAATGGAGCGCTTACAGTTACTAAAATTAATGAGTTGCAGAAATATTACAGAAGAGAAATTGTCAATAATACGTATGATTTGAAGAGTATGAAAAAAAGAGTATGCCATCCAAGCTAGTTTATACCATTGTTCGTCGACAGACCAAAGACCTGCAGCAGATGTCCAAAGTGTTCTTCATTATGGTGCTTTTTTAATAAAGGAGAATGAAACAGAACATGAAATCAGAGAAGCTCTATTGTGCACAGAGAGCGAAACAAGACAAGCGTACAGACTACAGAGCTGGTTAACATTAACCGGTAAATAATTGTTTGATACATAATTTATATAATTTTGCATTAAAATATGTTTGCTTATGTTTAAAGTCATTTTTAAGCATGATTAGTTTTTGTAATTGTTTGTGTTGTTTAGCGTAACCAGTTTTGATGTACGGGTTTGGGTTTTTTGGGTTCATTTTCTAGAATATATTTGCTGCAAAATTACATTGAGACTTTTAGGTTACACCTTAATTTTCAATTCCTGTTCCACTATAAAATCATTAAAAATACAAGTTTCTTAATAAATAAAAAGTAACTTATGACTTATTAGCAATAGAAAAAATAAAATCAGCTTTTGACTAATATTGCAATGTAAATTTCTTTATTTGGATGCCAAAAATATGTATCTTCGAACTGGCACACATTGATCGAAAGCCATTGCGCAGAATGCTAACAGAATATATACCTTTTTTACAGGTGTTTTGGCCAGTGCAGCTTATAAAATCTCTAAAATTGGATCTACAGAGGTGGTTTTGGGTTAATATATATACCGGGTTCCCAAACTAAGACGTACACGAGATTTTCTCTCAGCCAAATTGATAAATTCGTCAAAATCTGGGGGCCCTAGGGGTTTTCGAACCCAAGGAATCGAATGGCGCTGTCAAAAAATTCATAAAATGCCAAACACAAAAAGTAAAAAAATTATTTTTTCGAAAAATATTTGCGGTACGGCTTTTATGATAGTTTCTTGTAGTTTGTTCAATTTGGAGGCTATACCACCTTTACCCGATAGCATTTCATGTAATAATATTTATTTAACGCATTTTTGAAAATTGTATATTTTACCTTGGCTTGGACCGCAAACTCGCGTTCGAGAAAGCGGAATTGCGGAACTCGGAAAACGCCAGACTTTCCAAACTGTGACTCTAGCAAAGAAGCGGCAACTTCAACACGCAATATCTGAGCACAACTAAATAAAGCCAACAAACTATCTTAATCATTGATACAGCATGATATTCATGATGTTTTCATCAATAGCTATTGTTTCCAAGTACATATTACTACTGTAGCGTACAACGTAATACATAATTTGTAGGCTAGAGAGCAATGTTTACAAATGGTGAACATCTGCTACGGCGTCCAGAGATGGCGCCAGTGCGACTTACGTCGCACCGTATGAATGCAGCGCGCGGAGTCACGGCCGTAAATGAGCTCGTGGTGTCGCGCGTATATGCGTATCTCTGCAGTACTTATTTTCAAAGAAACTAAGCTAAAGAATCTTAGTTTTGTTACTGAAAAGTAATAATACCCAATTTGTCTTGCGCTTCCTTACTTCCTGTTAACACGAGATATGTTCTTGTTTACACGAGATATGGACTGTCCAAGTTTTTTCCTCCCTAAGTGCGTAATATACTAATTTATGAAAAAAGTAACGAAGCTTTCCAAATCAGACATACTTTTATACTGTTACGAGCGAGAAATCGCAAATAAATTAATAAATAATACACAAAATCATATTTATCCATATAACATCAGACAGTAATGTTATACTATTCATAGTGATTAATAATTAATTTATTGTTATTCTTAGAATTTATTATTCATAACTTTTTCTTGAAATTACTATTACTATGAGTTTATAATTTTTCGTAATTATTTATTCATAGTGTTAAATAATTAAACATAAACCTTCCAGCGTGAAAAAAGTTACTAAGGCCTAAATATTTCACATAGTATTAGCCAAGTATGGGCAAGATGTGGCCTATAAGAAACAATATATGGGCGAAATATTGGCTTTATAATGCCACAGCGCCGGAGCCACATACTGTCTATCTTTATAGATATATCTTGGGCAGCTATTGCCCATATATTGCTTATACAAATCAAATGTTTCGAAAAAATCCTAACTCGTAAAATCGAACTTATACCCCGACATTTTTTTCAGAGCTTCTTCCAGATTATTAAGCAAACCTAGAAAAATATTACGAGCAAACTTTTACTGGGTGATAGAACGTTCAAAACTGCAGCGAAGTGTTCTCTTGATTTTTTGTGATTTTATGTATTTTATTTTTAATAAGCTTGAAACTCTACCAATTGCTTGGTCGGTAATGGTAGGACTATGCTACCCCGTTAAGGTATGGCTTAAAGTATGGGCTAAAGAATTGCTGGGGCCTTATCGAGTGTTTGGTACAAGGCGAAATTTTCGAGGTGTTGAGAAATTTGATTGGCTATTGAAAAATTTCCAGCTCGCTGATTGGCCAGAAATGAAAACAGCACTTAAATTTTGTTTATCTCGATAAAGCCCCTGGTAGTATGGCTGGAAGTATAATGGTTAAAAGTATGGCTTAAAGAAGGTCGAAAATATTGGCAATATATTAAGTATATATTGGCAATATATTGGGAATATATTGGCAACAAATTGGCAATCTCACAATCGTTACATACAAAATTATACACAGTTTGTACAAAGTTCAAATTTAGATAAAGTTTAAACAAAGTTTAGACCAAGTTCAGAGCAAGGTTATAGAAAGTCTCCAAGTCTTAATGAAAATCTCGCTTAAAGTGTCGCATACAACGTTTATATGAAGTTTAAACAAAGTTCAGGAAAAGTTCAGGCAAAGTTTGTACAGAGTGTAGATAAAGTTTAGATAAAGTTTAGATAAAGTTTATACAGAGTTTAGACCAAGTTTATACATACAACGGTTATAGAGTATAGCTGAAGTCTAGGTAAAGTTTGAACAAAGTTTATACCTCGTTTAGATCAAGTTTATAGAATGTCTCGCTCGAAGTCTCGCTTGAAGTCTCGCTCGAAGTCTGGTTAAAAGTCTCGTTCGAAGTCTGGCTAAAAGTCCCGCACGAAGTCTCGCTCGAAGTCTCGCTAAAATTCTCTCTCGAAGTCTCGCTAAAAGTCTGGCTAAAAGTGCCGCTCGAAGTCTCGCTAAAAGTCTCGCTAAAAGTCTGGCTAAAAGTCCCGCTCGAAGTCTCGCTAAAAGTCTGGTTAAAAGTCTCGCTCGAAGTCTCGCCAAAAGTCTCGCTAAAAGTCCCGCACGAAGTCTCGCTCGAAGTCTCGCTAAAAGTCTCTCTCAAAGTCTCGCTAAAAGTCCCGCTCGAACTCTCGCTAAAAGTCTCGCTCGAAGTCTCACTAAAAGTCTGGTTAAAAGTCTCGCTGAAAATCTCGCTGAAAGTCTCGTCAAAAGTCTCGCTCGAAGTCTCGCTAAAAGTCTGGTTCAAAGTCTTTCTCGAAGTCTTGCTCGAAGTCTCGCCAAAAGTCTCGCTCAAAGTCTCGCCAAAAGTCTCGCTCTAAGTCTCGCTAAAAGTCTTGCTCGAAGTCCGGCTCAAACTTTGGCTTGAAGACTTTGAGACTTTCTATCAACTTCGTCAAAATATGTTGTAAACTATGTTTGAACTTTATCCAAACTATATCTCAACTTTATGTAAACTGTGTATAAACTTTGAATGCAACGCTTTAAGCGAAACTTTCTATAAATTTTGTCTAAACTTGCTCTAAACTTTACCCAAACTTTATCTAAATTATATCTAAACCTAATTCAAACTCTGTATAAACTTGGTCTAAACTCTGTATAAACTTTATCTAAACTTTATCTAAACTTTATCTACACTCTGTACAAACTTTGCCTGAACTTTTCCTGAACTTTGTTTAAACTTCATATAAACGTACGTTGTATGCGACACTTTAAGCGAGATTTTCATTAAGACTTGGAGACTTTCTATAACCTTGCTCTGAACTTGGTCTAAACTTTGTTTAAACTTGATCTAAATTTGAACTTTGTACAAACTGTGTATAATTTTGTATGTAACGATTGTGAGATTGCCAATTTGTTGCCAATTTGTTGCCAATTTGTTGCCAATATATTCCCAATATATTGCCAATACATACTCAATATATTGCCAATATTTTCGACCTTCTTTAAGCCATACTTTTAACCATATCTTCCAGCCATATTACCAGCCATTCTTTAACTCATACTTTCAGCCATACCTTAACGGGGTGGCATAGTCCTACCATTACCGACCAAGCAATTGGCAGAGTTTCAAGCTTATTAAAAATAAAATACATAAAAACACAAAAAATCAAGAGAACACTTCGCTGCAGTTCATTCATATACACAGTGCATATACACAGTAAATGAAAATAGGATGAAAATATATTGATATTAAGTTATTTTTTGTCTCAAAGTTACCATTTATTCATGCGTGAACGATTGTAATAGAAAATAATATAATTTTCCTATAAAGGTTAAAGAAAAGAAAAATTTAAATAAGACCTTGCTTGTGTGTATTTTTCTACGCGTATCGGCAGTTAAGACAATGCTTGTATTAATTTTACTTGAAAGTAAGAAATCTTATATCAGGTTTGGGAAAAATTTTTAAAAAGAAATACATGCTTAACTTAAGCTATGAAATGTATGTTAATTACTAGTCCAGAAAGGCAGTAGTATTATATAACAAATTGGATATTATTACTTTTCAGTAACGAAACTATGATTCTTTAGCTTAGTTTCTTTGAAAATAAGTACTGCAGAGATATGCATATACGCGCGACACCACGAGCTCATTTACGGCCGTGACTCTGCGCGCTGCGTTCATACGGTGCGACGTAAGTCGTATTGGCGCCATCTCTGGACGCCGTCGCAAATTTTCACCATTTGTAAACATTGCTCGTTAGCCTACAAATTACGTATTACGTTGTGCGCTACAGTAATAAGATGTACTTGGAATAAATAGCTATTGATGAAAACATTATGAATATCATGCTATTATGTTGTATCAATGATTCGATAGTTTGTTTACTTTATTTAGTTGTGCTCAGCTATTGCGAGTTGAAGTTGCCGCTTCTTTGCTAGAGTCACATTTTGAAAAGTCTGGCGTTTTCCGAGTTCCGCAATTCCGCTTTCTCGAACGCGAGTTTACGGTCCGAGGCAAAGTAAAATATACAATTTTCAAAACTGCGTTAAATAAATATTATTACATGAAATGCTATCGGGTAAAGGTGGTATAGCCTCCAAATTGAACAAACTACAAGAAACTATCATAAAAGCCGTACCGCAAATATTTTTCGAAAAAATAATTTTTTTACTTTTTGTGTTTGGCATTTTATGAATTTTTTTATAGCGCCATTCGATCCCTTGGGTCCGAAAATCCCTAGGGCCCTCAGACATTGACGAATTGATCTATTTGGATGAGAGAAAATCTCGTGTGCGTCTTAGTTTGGGAACCCGGTGTATATATATATATATTTGGGTGTCCGTTATTTCCAGAATTGGAAAATTCTAAAAGTGCCCATTGAATTTCAAAAATATATGCACTGAGAGAAAAGGAAAGTTATGGTTACCGGACTGTTCGGTACAGGGAACCGAATTAGTTCGGATTGGCATATTCAGTAGTAGCCACCGGACAAAGTTCAGTAACGCCTACCATCTTGTTTATAGTACTATTAATGATTAATGTGCTAATATTCGGTTATTATTTGAAAATTCATCTATAATGTTTATGCTAATTGTTGAAACTAATTAACAAAATTACTAAATCCCGGAAAAGCCTCTTTTGCACCACAGCAATCATAAGTTCGTGAAATTGTCTTTAATTTGACTTATTTAAGGCCATGTGAAACCGTGAATTTCAATATTTTTTAAATCAACATTCAAGCGTTTATTCGGAAAACAAATTTTGTCAAGCGCTCTGTACACATAAACACTATATCCAGGAATTTTTTTGAGTCATTCTATTAGCATTTTCGTTAGATATGCTCGTTTGAAAAGTAGGTTAATTGCAGATTTCTACTTACCGACAGTACGATTTTTATTTAATTAAATAAATTCTCATATTTTTTTTAACAAAACACGTTTGTCAAGCGCTCCGTATATGTTAATACTATACTCAGATTTTTTTTGGACGATTCTATTCGTATTTTCATGAGATATCCATGTTTGAAAATTATGTCGGTATTTCACATCACCTTAAGAACCCTTTTAGGATGCCTGGGAGCCGAAAAATCTTCGTTTGAAAATTACATGAAATCTTGTTGAAGAGGAAAACTTTTCATTAAGACCTATACAAACTAAAGGTCTTTTAGTACTATCAAAGACCTTCAATTTAAGCTCCAAATGAGGTCTGTAGTTGCTTCTGAAGCCAAGTAATGATTCTTTTTTTAATGTTAAAAATTTCAAGTATGCAAATGGTGGATCGTGATTTTGTCAAATTTTGAATTCCTACGTAAAATCGATGTAATATCGTTCCCGCAGAATCGACAGACCTCCACAAAAAGCCAAAATGAAGCTCTTGAACTCTACTTTGTTCAATGATCAAGTATTTTGCTCGCTTGCTGCATTTGTTTATCGCTTATAACGCTGAAAGCAATTGAAATACAAACATACATTATTTTCCACATTCAGGACTTTATCAACATTTCTTTATTATTATTGCTATTGCTATTATTATTATTATTATTATTATTATTATTATTATTATTATTATTATTATTGTTATTGTTATTATTATTGTTATATAATTATAAAATAATTTGCATGATGAATGCAATGAATGAATGAGATTTTTATATTTTTACTATTTAGTGCATGATTTAGATAAAAGAGTAAACTCTTTTAAGAGGTACAACGTAATTTAAAGTTTTATTTATTAGTTTATTACAATTGTAACGGTAGGCCGGGGAGACTATTTCGGTTAAGGGCGTTCTCTTGGTTGAAACAGCAGTTTTCGAATTTATAACTTTCAAATAATGTTTAATTAATTTAATAATCCAGTAGTAAGTACATATAACAAATATACATTAGAGGGAACATAAAACAATTTTTTTCAAACGAATTCAGGCAATAGTTACTATGATATTGTTAAAATTAAAGACAAAAACTTCAATAAGTTACCTAATTTTTTTTCTTTCTTATCCAATCTTAACGAAATAAAGCTTATTTTGTTCGTTAAGAAATTTCAGGAGGAGTATCGATGGGAAAAGTTATGATACGAGTTACCAGTACGGCATAATATCAATTTGTTTAAGAAAAGTAAGTCAAGTTTTAATAAACAAATTGATATTACGTCGTATTGGTAACTCGTATCATAAATTTTCCCATCGATACTCCCTCTGAAATTTCTTAACGAACAAAATAAGCTTTATTTCGTTAAGATTGATAAAAACAAAAAAAAAAATTAGGTAACTTATTGAAGTTTTTGTCTTTAATTTTAACAATATCATGGTAACTATTGCCTGAATTCGTTTAAAATTTTTTTTTTTATCTTCCTTCTAGTGTATATTTGTTATATGTACTTACTTTTGGATTATTAAATTAATTAAACATTATTTAGAAGTTAAAAATTCGAAAACTGTTATTTCGACCAAGAGAACGTCCTTAATTCCGCAATCCGAACACTAGAACACGGTGCCGTCGAGTGCTGCTTCTACGACGAGCAGTCGGGGTTGATGTTCTCTGGATTCCTGGTTACAAACGTCGAGTTCACGGTTGAACTCGACTTTATCGTGTGTCGGAAAGGGTTAATACTCGCACTAGCTAGTCGCGAGGCGCGGCCGCTCAGAATGATCGTCGTCTCGGAGTGACGATCCCGCAGAGGCGGCGGTATCCGGAAGAAGGTTAGGTTAGGTCAGTGAATAAAGAATATCCTCAGTTACATAAAGAAACAATAACAAGGTCTATTCAAACAATTCTTACGCAGAAATACGCGTCGCGTTGCACGCAGACAAGAAGACGGGATCCGCCGCTCGGCGCGGGCGGATAAAAGTGATTATTTTCGCAGGGCCGGTGAACGCAACATCGGCCGCTCGCCGCTGCAAGCCGAAAATACAAGAAGTACGAGGACCGGTGCACGCAACACCGGTCGAACACTTACTTTTGTCGATGCAGGCGACGTTAGTCGCTCGGACGCGTTACCGTTGACAAAGTTATGCGGATGGAGGTGGGAAGCATCTTTCCCAGTTGCAACTCCTCCCAATCCGCACCCGTACCGGAATACGAAGGATATGCGCTGATGAGAGACAATGCAGATCCCGGAAATCGCTCCTATCATAGAGTCTGCGAAAGTCGCGTACGCGCGGGTTGACAGCCCGAGAGAATCTGATTCGAAAATGAATCGAGCGCAACTTTGCAACCGCCTAAGTCGCGCAGTCCCTACGCGCAGCTCGCAAATACATCGTTCGAGCGATGTAAACAAACGCTCTAGATGTACGAATTCGCGGGAACGAGAGCTAAACGAGTTCGATAGAATACAGAGAACCGAGATTCTTATTTTCTCCGTATTTTATCCTGGAACCTCGTTATGCAATGCAACGGAAATCGTGACGAATGCGAGATCGATTCATGATTTAATTTTTTTCTAATAGAAGGCGTAATTTGAACGCGCGCAATTTAACAGTATATGATTGAATGATATTCGGTTAACATAAGAAATTTTTTTTCGTGCAAATAGTTGTCAGAAATGACCATAAAATCGATATTAAAAGGAAAAATATCGACAGTTGGGCACCTATTGAGAACTGGTTCCACTACCTTACTTAATCTTTTTTCAACTTTTTGAGAATAGTAGATTTCTTACAATCTTTTTTATCTTTCCTATATTCAGATATAACTTGAAATAAATATTACTTATAATATTACTTACAATATTAATATTAATATTAATATTATTAATAATAATATTATTGATAATAATAATAATTAATATATAATTATGAATTATGAATTAATAATAATACTATTAATATTAATATTACTTATAATATTACTTATAGCTATTACTTATTTCAAGTCCCTGGTAGAAAATTTGCCATACTGTCTGTCCAGTTTACTAACTAATGCCCAGATTTTTTAGGATGTTCTGCCCAGAATTTTTAGGATAATCTTGCCAGATCTGCCCAGAATCTGCTGAAGGATTGCAAACATTAATCAGTTTATAACCATAAACCGATAATGTTAAAATAATATACTCCTTAGCATATTATATTTATTTAGTCTATTTGAGAATATTTATTTAAAATATAGTCATGTCCCTATCACTTTTAAGTTTTAACTAAAGATATGCTCCAAAAGTAGCATAATAAGCGTGTATACACGCTTATGACAACAGAAACTCGGGTCACGTAACCTTGGTGCTTGTGCGTGAGCTCGTCACTACGGCAATTTTTACCGAAACGTTTCGGCAATTCTAATACCTAAGTCCTCCTACCGAACGGTTTCGGTTGTTTTGGCCGGAGATTTCGGTGGTTATAACTGATTTTTCTTTCAGTATATATACATGTAGGGCCATACATACAGGCAGATGCGTACGCAGGAGCGTCTGCTCTCTCTCTCTCTCTTTCTCTCTCTCTCTCTCTCTCTCTCTCTCTCTCTCTCTCTCTGTCTCTCTCTCTCTCTCTGACTTTCTCTCTCTCTCTCGCACACACAATAGTTGTGAAGCCGTTACAAGTTGAAACATAGCTTAAGTATTCATTTTTATTTTAATGACGAATGTTACGAAAACACTAAATGAGATGCGACTATGAATATAATTGTCAAAAATAAATAATATTTAAATTTATGCTTTTACACACACACACACACACACACACACACACACACACACACACACACACACACACACACACACACACACATCATATCCTAATGAATAACAGAGAATACTACCATGCAATATGTAATATAAAAAAAAACAGATTATATGTATGTATATTTATATTCGTTTATATTCATATAACATGTTTTAAATTATTCAGACATAATAAATAATTTAAATTTCTATAATCAATTTTCGTGCTTTTTAAAATCCATTTATTTTTCTTATTGGTCTGGCTATCATAACCTCCACCCATTATTTAAAATTTCCTTCACCAGAAATTTCACCAGATCCTGCCCAAACACCGTCGCTCGTAGGAGTTTCTGGGCAGAATCTAGGAAATATTCTGCCCACCGAACAGAAAACACACCAAATTCTCGGCAATAGCTCCTCAATTTTCTACCAGGGGTTATATCAGAATATAGGAAAGATAAAAAGATTGTAAGAAATCTACTATTCTCAAAAAGTTTAAAAAAAATTAAGTATTGTAATAAACTAATGTATAAAACTTTAAATTACGTTGTACCTGTTACAAAAGTTTACTCTTTTATCTAAATCATGCACTAAATAGTAAAAATATAAAAATCTCATTCATTCATTGGATTCATTATGCAAATTATTTTATAATGATATAATAATAATAATAATAATAATAATAATAATAATAATAATAATAATAATAATAACAATAATAATGAAGAAATGTTGATAAAGTCCTGAATGTGGAAAATATCTGTTTGTATTTCAATTGCTTTCAGCGTTATAAGCGATAAACAAATGCAGCAAGCGAGCAAAATACTTGATCATTGAACAAAATAGAGTTCAAGAGCTTCATTTTGACTTTTTGTGGAGGTCTGTAGATGCTGCGGGAACAATTTTACATCGATTTTACGTAGGAATTCAAAATTTGACAAAATCACGATTCACCATTTGCATACTTGAAATTTTTAACATTAAAAAAAAATTATTACTTGGCTTCAGAAGCACCTACAGACCTCATTCGGAGCTTAAATTGAAGGTCTTTGATAGTACTAAAAGACCTTTAGTTTGTATAGGTCTTATGAATCGTTAGGATCCGACCAGATCTCCCGCAATGAAAAGTTTTCCTCTTCAACAAGATTTTATGTAATTTTCAAACGACGATTTTTCGGTTCCCAGGCATCCTTAAAGGGTTCTTAAATAGATCAAATTAAAGGTAATTTCACAAACTGATGGTTGCTGTGGTGCAAAAGAGGCTTTTCCGGGATTTAGATATGATAAATTGCGAAAAACGCTATTTTTTTTATTTTTTGCATATTGTGACCTATACTACCCGTATGGAAAAAAATAAATGTATGAAACCGTACAAAAACGTATAAAAACGTATAAAAATGAACCTTTCTATTGGTTTTTGGACATGTTTTATACGGTTTTATACATTTTTATACATTTTTATACAGTTTAATACATTTTCAGACATTTTCTTACAATTCAGAAATTCTCCCATGTCAAGTTTGTAAAAAGGTTAATGTAATAAAACATAGGAAACCATATAAAAATGTATATTTCTGTATATTTCTGTATATGTATTTCCGTAGATTTTTTTCAAATTTATTACATTTTTATACGGTTTCATACATTTTTATACAGCTTAATACATTTTCATACAGAATAAAAAAAATAAATAGAAAAATAAAGAAATAAATTATGTTTTTATGATTATAAAAACCCAATTACGTTTTTATGTTTTTTTACGTTTTATAAATTCTGTAAAACGTAAAAAACTGTGCGAAATTGTATAAAATCGTTGCAAATCGTAGAAAACTGTATTAAAATGTTAGAAACCGTATGAAACCGTATTAAAACGTATCAAAACATATTAAAACGTATAAAGTGGTCCAAAAACCAATGTTTAGATCCGGTTTTATACGTTCTTATACAGTTTTGTACGGTTGTATACGGTTTCATACATTTGTTTTTTTCCATACGGCTAAGTGGACAAAAAATTATTTCTACATAATAGAAGTAAGTAAAATTGACAGTGGATGATATTTCCAAGTTTTATCCACCATTTAGACGCCTTAGCGCACGATAAAATAGCTACCTCTACATATAAACCGATTTTGGAAAATTGTCAAAAATTCATGTGCTCGGCGGCACGACATTTTTAGGTCTACAGTGTGCGGCTGGACGTTTTTCCTATTTTTTTGGCATATATTTTTGAAATTCAGTCAGCACTTTTAGAATTTTCCAATTCTGGAAATAACAGACACCCTAATATATGTATATATATGGGATATTTCAGGTGAAGTCGGCCGCTCAAAATTTTAAAATCGCTCAAAATTTTTTTACTTATAGTTTTGTATGAAAAAATCATGTTCCTAAAATTTTAGATCGATATTTGCATAAATAAAAAAGATATGCAACATTGAAAATTCCAATTTTTTGTAATTTTTGGTTAAAATCCAACTTTAATAATTTTTTTACTCAAAAATTTGAAACTTTTTGTATAGAACATTGATTGCAAAAAAGTTTGCATTTTATCTGTAGAATATGCCAGTATTTATTTTATGACCCTTTTTGAAAGTCTCTGATTGGTTGGTTTTTGATATACCTTCATCGTATAATATTCAGCAGTACGCCATAAAATTTTTTGTTCGACAAAATCTTTTTGAATTCTACTTTGAAAACTCTTCAAAATGCTTTTTTAACCAAATACGGTCAAGCTAATTGAAAAAAGTTATGATTTTTTTAAATATCAAGAAAAACCAAGAATTAGCATTTTTGATAATATGGTTGATTTAGAAACTTAATATTATTCATACATCCTATGTAATGAATCAAATCACTGAATTTTGTTAGAGCATCAAATAGAACATGTAACATCTATTTTCAATAATATTAAGCTTATACAATAAGCCTTATGTAATTATCAGTTATTAATTACATTCATTTTGAATTTTCTGAATATCCTCTCTTAAAAAAGTGATGGATGAAATCTGTCATCACAATAAGACTGTTTTCATTGGTTGTTGTTGATTCATTTGATTGGTCTATAAAGAATAGGCGCCAAAATATAATGTGTTTGAATTTTAAGATTAAATTCTTGAGTTGGAGTATTAAAAAATGGAATAATTAATGGAATATCCGTCCGTAACGATAGTATAAGAAAAATTTCATTATTTTATTTATCAAAATTACGTTATTATTGTATAATTTAAACTGATTAAAACAAACTTTTAAATTGAAATTAACTAACATGATCATGTTCATAACCTAAAAAAAAAAAAAAAAAACAATAATAGTAATACGCGCGAAGCGCGTTGAATGTAGCTAGTTGGATAAAAAAGCACTCTTTACGAATACACATTTCATACCTGCTTAAAATTACATTTCATAATTATCCGGTTGAAATAAGGTCTTATAAAACCATACAAAAAGGGTGCAGAGACCTAATAACCTATATGGTTTTTGCACCAGAAACTGCAAATTTGTATTAGTTTTTATGAGACCATTTGAACCGAGTAATCTATTATTACGTGTGCATAAATTAGGTGACAGACAGTTTTGCAATGTATATTCCAATACCAAGATAAATACTGCTTAATTATTTATAAATAAAATGACTTTCTTGTTAGGGCTACACTCCATACAATTTGTATTATGTAGATACTTAACTATTTGATCTACAATTTAATGTATAAATTATTGAAATCTATAATATATTTTGTCTTAATCTCAAGCGAAAAAGGTACCAAAGGTTGACTTTGTTAAAATATATACAAATTATGCAAAATATACAATAATCAAGTTAATTGGTTAATTGAAAAAATAGTATATTACGATACGTGTGACTTAAGTGGCCCATTATTGCACGGCGTGAGGTTAGCACCCGAGCGCAGCGAGGGCGCTAAACGCCGTATAATAATGAGCCACTTAAGTCACGAGTATCGTATACTATTTTATAGCTCGTGTGACATAAATCCGCCATATTCTTATTTTATTTATTTGTGCTTATTTATAATGATAGTTGGAACTTGGAAGTGGGGTGGGAGAAGTGTCGGTCGGGGGCGGGGTGGGGCGGTCGGGGAGGGGGGGGCGCAGCATGAAAAAAATTAATAAAACGTTATTTAAATAATAGAATACCTGATATAGAATATGGTTATTATTGAATCTAGAATATTGAATATATACATAAAAAAATCATAAAACTAGATTCTTGGCAATTTGATTTGTATCTTTAACAATAAGTTGAAGTTTATGAAAGTGAAAGATTTGTATACGTTATATCATTAAAGAGAAAGACTTTTAAAACTAAAATCCATGCAGTTTAATATTGAATATTTAAAAAGCGCGCGGTCTGCTATCTCATAGCAGATGAAACTAACCTATAATATAGACAAGCCTTATTATCATCATTTTTATTTATTCTTTGTGGTTTGTCAACTATTAACGAAGTTTTACTTCTTTTCCTGTTCATTCTTATATGTAAAATCGTATTTTTGAATAGTTTTGGTAGATAATTGGCGTTAATTACGTGCCTGTGACTTAAGTAAATTCATTATTTCACAGTGTAATAATGGGCTACTTAAGTCACAGCTAGCCGTGACTTAAGTGCGGATTTAGGTCACACAGTACTATAATAGTACATTTCGACACGGGTGGGGAAGTCGATTATTTAGCTGGTGTGACTTTTTGCACGAGCGAAGCGAGTGCGAAAAAGTTACACCAGCTAAATAATCGACTTACGCACTAGTTTCGAACGGTATTTTATACCACGAGCGCCGAAAAATCATACCAAAGTTGTGATTTTAAGGTTAGAGTGGTATAAAATATATTACATGAATACCATACCTATCCGTAACATTATTTTCTTATCGTTACACATCCTCTTTATATGGTAAAAATAAATGTTACAGATATATATTATGATGCTTATTATCTTTAAAACAAAGTAATTTATTTAGGTAAAACTCTATATTCTTAAGGTATAATATCTTATTTTAATAAATAAATAGAAAAGATCAACCCAAATAGTTAAGTATGTACATAATACAAATTGTATGAAGCGAGAAAATTTCTTTCCTCCTCGTGTTCTGTAATCTCAAATTATATACCAACAGGTTTTAATTACAAATATGTTCATGATGTAAATCATTGGAACGCAAAGAAATAATTCATGTAATTTTGCTTAGAGATAATTAATATTTCTTTGAGCTTCAATGGTTTAATTCATATTTGTGATTTGAGTCCATGCGAGGAACTAGGAAATGATTTTTCATTTTTCGACTTGAACAAAAATATCTGGAATCGCATTGAAACCATTACTTTAAACATTACATCTTATAGAGCTGATATACTTATTCAAACTGATACTATTTACTTCTCAGAATTATAGTGGACAACATTCACATTACATAAACATGTAATAATGTTTAAAGTAATGGCTTCAATGTGATTCCAGATATTTTTCTTCGAGTCAAAAAACGAAAAATCATTTCCTACTCCCTTGCGAGGGCTTAAATCACAAATATGAATTACACCATGAGAGCAGTAAAGAAACATTCATTATCTCTAAGGTAGATAACATGAATTATTTCTGTGCGTTCCAATGATTTACATCATGAACATATTTGTAATTAAAACCTGTTGGTGTATTACAGAACATGAGGGGAAAAGAAATGGTCTTTAATTTTTACATAGTTTAAGGAAAGAGTATCTGGAACTATAGACGAAGCCCTAACAAGAAAGTCATTTTATTTATAAATAATTAAGCAGTATTTATCTTGGTATTGGAATATACATTGCAAAACTGTCTGTCACCTAATTTATGCATACATAATAATAGATTACCCGGTTGAAATGGTCTCATAAAAACTAATACAAATTTGCAGTTTCTGGTGCAAAAACCGCATAGGTCTCTGCACCCTTTTTGTATGGTTTTATAAGACCTTTTCAACCGGATAATTATAAAATGTAATTTTAAGCAGGTATGAAATGTTTATTCGTAAAGAGAGTGCTTTTTTATTCAATATTCAGAAAATTCAAAATGAATGTAATTAATAACTAATAATTGCATAAGGCTTATTGTATAAGCTTAATATTATTAAAAATAGATGTTACATGTTCTATTTGATGCTCTAACAAAATTCAGTGATTTGATTCATTGCATAGGATGTATGAATAATAATGCTAATTCTTGGTTTTTCTTGATATTTAAAAAAATCATAACTTTTTTCAATTAGCTTGACCGTATTTGGTTAAAAAAGTATTTTGAAGAGTTTTCAAAGTAGAATTCAAAAAAATTTTGTCGAACAAAAAATTTTATGGCGTACTGCTGAATATTCTACGATGAAGGTATATCAAAAACTAACCAATCAGAGACTTTCAAAAAGGGTCATAAAATAAATACTGGCACATTCTACAGATAAAATGCAAACTTTTTTGCAATCAATGTTCTATACAAAAAGTTTCAAATTTTTGAGTAAAAAAATGATTAAAGTTGGATTTTAACCAAAAATTGCAAAAAATTGGAATTTTCAATGTCGCATATCTTTTTTATTTATGCAAATATCGATCTAAAATTTTAGGAACATGATTTTTTCATACAAAACTATAAGTAAAAAAATTTTGAGCGATTTTAAAATTTTGAGCGGCCGACTTCACCTGAAATATCCCATATATATATATATATATATATATATAGTTCAGGTGAAGTGAGCATGTCAAAATTTTAAAATCTCTCAAAACACGTTTACTGTTAGTTTTTTATGAAAAAAACATGTTCCTTAAATTTTAGGTTGATATTTGCATAAATAAAGAAGTTATACAACATTGCAAATTCAAAGTTTTTGCAATTTTTGGTTGAAATCCAAGTTTATTCATTTTTTTACTCAAAATCTTGAAACTTTTTATATAGAACATTGATTGGGAAAAAGTTTGCATTTTATTTGTAGAATACACCAGTATTTTTTATATGACCCTTTTTGAAAGTCTCTGATTGGTTGGTTTTTGGTATACCTTCATCGAGCAAAAGTAAGGACTACGCCAGTACCAAATTTCTCCACCAAAGTTTTTTTCAATTCTTTGGACAAAATACTTTAATTTAAAAAAAGAAGTTTATGGCTGGAGCTAAGGAAAAAATTCTACAGCACATTGAAAATTGATGAAAACCATAAAAATGTTAAATCATGCAACCGTAAGCCATTCTGTGCTTGAGTATCATTTGAAGACTTCGTGTCACTTATCTTGCTACAAAATTTTGTATTAGCGGTAAATGTACATTAAAAAACTAATTTGTGCTCAAACCTCACTTACTTTGAATTTTCTGAATAGATATTATAACTGATTGACATCAGAGTTACCAGTACCTGGATCAAGAATTCATTCTAAACTTGAATCACTACTTTCTTAATATTATATAAGTATTTCTATAATATACTACAGTAATACTATATAAGTACTTTTTATAATGATTCAAATTATTTAATACTGAAAGTCAGACATGTTGCGGATAAAACTTATAGTAACTTAATCTTTATCGGATATTCACTGAAAATCATGTTTTATACTACTTTAGATGAATTTAAAATTTAAAATTACTGTCTTACTGATAATGAATTAACTCGTACTGGAATTGTAAAACTGGTGATTAGAATGCGATAGTACAGGTATTTAATTCAGTTATAAGATATCAAAATAGATAATTTTTCATATGTTTCTTTTGTATGAAATATATGAAGTGTTTTTGTCCAATTATTTTTTTTTTTTAATTTCAAAAGTTCATATCAATCACATAAATTACACAGCTATTTTAATGTAAGCTTTCAATGTTCTGTTTTGTTACATTATTTTGGCCGGCTGCAATTAACAATTATTTTTCAATAGTTTTAGTACAATTATTTTTATGGAATTTATGCAAAGGCTTATCCGCAACATGTCAGCTGACTTTCAGTATTAAATAATTTGAATCATTATAAAAAGTACTTATATAGTATTACTGTAGTATATTATAGAAATACTTATATAATATTAAGAAAGTAGTGATTCAAGTTTAGAATGAATTCTTGATCCAGGTACCGGTAACTCTGATGTCAATCAGTTATAATATCTATTCAGAAAATTCAAAGTAAGTAAGGTTCGAGCACATTGCTAAATATATTGTATGAAGTATTCGACAAATCAAATTAGTTTTTTAATGTACATTTACTGCTAATACAAAATTTTGTAGCAAGATAAATGACATGAAGTCTTCAAATGATACTCAAGCACAGAATGGCTTACGGTTGCATGATTTAACATTTTTGGTTTTTATCAATTTTCAATGTGCTGTAGAATTTTTTCCTTAGCTCCAGCCATAAACTTTTTTTTTTTAATTAAAGTATTTTGTCCAAAGAATTGAGAAAAACTTTGGTGGAGAAATTTGGTACTGGCGTAGTCCTTACTTTTGCTCGATGAAGGTATACCAAAAACCAACCCATCAGAGACTTTCAAAAAGGGTCATAAAAAAAATACTGGTGCATTCTACAAATAAAATGCAAACTTTTTCCCAATCAATATTCTCTATAAAAAGTTTCAAGATTTTGAGTAAAAAAATGAATAAACTTGGATTTTAACCAAAAATTGCAAAAACTTTGAATTTTCAATGTTGTATAACTTTTTTATTTATGCAAATATCGACCGAAAATTTGAGAAACACGTTTTTTTCATAAAAAACTAAAAGTAAACGAGTTTTGAGCGATTTTAAAATTTTGACATGCTCACAGCACCTAAAACATCCCATATGTATATTTTTCAATAAAAAAAAAATTCCCTGAATAGTAATAAAAATTGGCCTCTCCTGTACCTTCTTGTACCTTCTTCCCTTAACGTAATATAGAGCATGTCTAGAATATGAGAAAAATGATTTAAAATCCAAATTCTTATGGCATAACCTCAAAATAATGGTGCAAACATGCAAACTTTTCGAAAAATTGCATAATATTGGTCACAGAATTACGGAAAATTTCATTTTCATAGTGCGAAACATCATTTGCGACATATTTTTTACCGTTGGACACGAATATTTGGTCCCGGTGGTCGAAATTGACACTGTTTCGAAATATATACGAAATTTAAACGCATAAAACCCGATTTTTCAACGTTTCGGCGCTTCAAAACACATATTTATCCATAATAACCATTAACCTGACCACTTCTCGGCCTGGTAACCTTGAACAATGGATTCAGTATACCAAAAAACATAAAGTAACATCAAGTTACCGAGGGGACATAAAAAAGTACACGGGACCCATCCTCTGGCGCCCGGACTATATTGTTTTTTTTAATTTTATATAACCTTTTCAATCAACACTGAAAAAGCCCACATGGGACCCACTTGTGATCCATGTGGGTCCCACATGACTAAAGGTTAACATAATTTTGAAATGAACTTTTTGTCTATTGCTAATTTTTTTCATATATTTCACTTACTATTTTTTCATGTTTCTTAATTTCTATTTTGGAAAAAGTAATTGTTATAATTTATTCGTCAAACATTATTTTTATGAGCAAATTTCAGAAATTTTAAAAATTTTATGTAACTATGTAAAAGGCTACCAAGTTCTTTATGAAGTACATGACTGAACCAAAAAAGAAAATGTACATTTTTCAATAGACGATGTTACGTGTTCATAGTATGCACAACGTGACGAGGCGGATCGGGTTGCATATAGCAGCAACATGAGGACGACTCGAGGAAAGACGTGCACCGGCATCGGTAAGGTGAAATGCGCTATACCGGGACAGCATTTTTTGTTTTCGTGGATTTTGCTAGTTTAAATGAAATATAATAACTTTTTCAAAGCTTTAACATAAAATTTGAGTTATTTAAAGTAATTAAAAAAAAAAAAAAACATTTTTTTAACTAATATTTTAATTGTATTATCAAAAATAAGTTTAACCTATAGTTGGACATATAGAATTCAAAGTAAGCTAATACCTGGACAGAGGTGAAACCTATACCGGGACAGATTAAATTTAAATGCAATTATATTTGCTAATTGAACTTTATTGACTCATTAACATCGAAATATAATATTTAAGAATAAATAAACAAATATTTAAATTCTTTCTTGTTTAATTTGCATTTTTCGTTGCAAAGCCAGCATCTCAAGAGACAATAATTCGTTCTCCATGTCATCTAATTGTGTGCATAATTTTATTTTCTCTTCCTTAATTTCATCTTTATTTTCTTTAGTTGCTTTAGACCTTATTTTTTTAGATTTATCGTTAATATGTAACTTAATATCTTTAATTTGTTGGGTAATAATCTTCTTTCTTTCCTGTAATTGTTTATTGATTTCTTGTTCTTTTTCTTTTTTTGCTTTGTTCCTCTCTTTTTCCTGCCTTTTTGACAAATTTTCTTCTTCTATAACTCTTTTTTCTTGCTCTTTTCTTTCAAGACATTCAATTAAATCTCCTACAACGGAAGCTCGAGGTACATCATTTTTATTATTTTTCTTCCTAGGTATTTTTAATGTAGGAACTGGGAAACTATCTTTCATGTGACTGGATATGTTTAAAGTGTTGGCATCTGTAACAAAAATATTTATATAAATTTATTGTTTTCTGATTAATGAAATACTTAACTATAAATGTATATAGAAATATACTTACTGTCAGATAGTGGTAACTGTTCCATTTTACTTGTTAAATTCAATTCAGTAAATGTATTTTGTGAACAATTTTGTATTTCCTTCTTTTTTCGGTGTAACTAAGGTTTCGCAACTTGTGTCAAGAGATAAATTGATGACCTCATCTATTAAATTCATAAAAAATTACATAAATATTAAAATAATGTATATTGAAATTAATATACACATGAATGAATTTTTTTCTTACAAACCTTCCCAGTTCGTGGAACTTCTTGCATTACATACTTCAATATCACTTTTCTTAAAGTTAAAATCTATTTGAGAAATTTCAAATTGTTTAATTATTATTTACTGCATCAGAAGTAAAGCACCGTATTCTTTCATCTGAAAATATAATAAAATATCACTTCATTGCTTTTAATACATGGTTTAAAATGTGTTAAGAATCATTATAAATGCCAACCGTCTAAAGTATATGAAGTATCTGTAGCTGCATCACTTATATTTTCCAAGTTAGGACTAGATGAAATATTGTTATTCGTAGCAGGATCAGGAAAAATTGCTACGACTGTTGCTAGCATTGGAGTTCCAGATTGATCATAGAACTGATAATCTGCAATTGGTGCGTTAGCTTCTTGGAGTGAACACGCTGTATAATTATCAATTTTAAGTCCAGATATTCCCTCTTGATAATACTGGTTTTGATCACCAGAATAAGTAACCGTAGAAGTAGAATTTGTACTATTGTTACAGTTAATTACGGTAAGCCTAAGATCATTTACTTCTTCTACACTAATTATTCTTGGAGGAATTTTTAAATTATTATCTATTCTATCACTCTTCTGATTAATATCAAGACTACGAACTAAATTATTATCTTCTATATTATTAATTAAATTAGAACTAAGCACATTTTCTTCTTCCTCTGCGTTACCTACAGTTTTATTTAAATTACAATCACAAAATAGTAAAATTTAGAGATAAATGAAAACTACTAAAAATGAAATTATTACTGTAAATATCTTTGTAAATACTATTAAAATTATGATACAAAAAAAATGTTTATGCTAATTATAAATACCACACAGTTCAGTTAATTTACGCCAAGAGCTGAAAAGTGATTGTTCACTTAAATCTCCACTCCATGGTTGACCCGATGCATGAAGTTTGAATGAATCTAATGTGCTGCTAGGAATAATTTTCTCTTCGAACAATTTTAATAGTTTACGATTCTCACATCCATCTGCATTACTCTCACTTTCATCTTCTAAAACTCTTTCTGAAGCATTTCTTTTTTTGTTAGCTTTTTTTTTTAAGGACATTATAATTTGGAGCATTAGCATTCAATTGATAAAGACCACTTGTTGCAAAGCCATTTTGAATTGTTTTAGAATAGTCCTGACAACCCAAAGCTATTTTCAATACTTCTGCAAACATTGGCTTCTTGAAATCAATTATATTTTTATCCACACGCCATTCTCGTAGTGTAGTCTTGTATATTTCTTTCAAAGGTCTAAAAAGTGATACGTCTAGGGGCTGTAGTATATGAGTGGCATTTGGATAAAGTGCAATAAGTTCCACTTGGTTTTCTACACAAAACTTGCATAAAGGTAAGGTAACGTGTGACACGTGGTTATCTACAAATAAAACTACAGGAAATTCATAATTATTCTTCTTCAACCAAGGTACAAAAATGTTAGCGAGGAACTGAAAAAAAGTTTCTGCTGTCATCCAGCCATTATCACTATATGCTACACCCCAACCTTCTGGAATCCTTTTTAAGATTTCTTTTTTTGGAGCATTTTTAAGATCAAACATGATCATTGGCGGTACAATTATTCCTTCAGCAGATACTGTAAATAATACAGTTAAGTTGCCTTTTTCGTTATTTGAAACAATTCTTTTTACCTGCGCACCTCTTTCAGCTAACACATTGTTATCTTTGGGTACAAGCATAAAGGATGATTCGTCCAAGTTAAATATCCTTTTAGGATCTGTTAAGGGTATTCCTTTCGCGCTGAGTTTTTTTCCAACATCTTGAAACCAAAGCCTCAGCTCACTTTCAGAAACTGACACTCTTTTTACAGGAAGATTTTGTGCTACCCGCTTGCTTATATTTCTGTGCCTTTTCATAAATCCATTGAACCATCGATCACCTGGTCTGTTATTTTTGAAAGGTGTTTTCCTTTTCTCTGAGATTATAAATCTTTGAACTTGATCCAATAACGCACGTTTTGTTACTGGGAATCCTTGCTCGGCACAGTGAATAACCCACTTTTCTATGTCATCCTCTTCTGTCTTTGACAGTACCATTGGTGGTCCTTTCTTAGCATCAACCGAACTGTAACTTTTCACTTTGGAATGCAGTGTGCTTTTTGGAATATTAAACTGCTCAGCAGCTTCTCTTAATGATAGTCCACTACCCACTGCATTGAGAGCTTGCACGATGGAATCAACAGAATGTCTTCCTTCGATATTTGTGTTCAGTTTCTTACTTTTATTCAGTCTTCTATTCTCCTTCAGTCCGTCATTTTTAATAAGATTCTTAGATTTTATATACACTTTTGGCTTCGTTACTTTTTTACTTTGATTCTTATACTTTTTAATTATTTTTTTACTAGAATCAAAATTTCTACTTCTAGTGATGGCCATTATGAAATTCAATTCCTAAAGCAAATTAGAATTTATGTCGACATGAACAAATAATTAATTTTTATTTAGTATTTTAATACAACTTACCTTCTACTTTTGAGGTTATGTTTTAATACTAATATATTTGTGACGTAAAGATGAAGTGTTATTCAAGTCACAGCCGAAACACATTATCTACAAACTTTATACAAACTAATAAAAAACTAATTTTACCTACAATGTGTTAAATAAATGGCTAATGATGTCAGTAAGATGAAATTGATTTTCGTCGCCAACACGTGTCCAGCTTAAGGCGTACGTGCATCGAAAAGCATCTTATAGTTGGACACTAACTGCCATCTTGTCCCGGTATAGAGTACTAATATTTCAAAATTGCTCTAAACTTGGACATACGATATTTAAATAAATAATTATTATTTAAGTTGCATTTAATAGCCAATTTATTTCAAAATGTAAATATTATGATGCATAGTAATTGTTTTTTGGCTAATGGTTTAAATTATACATTTTTTTCTAAAATAAGTCAAAACTAAAAATGCACATGACTGGCATGGAAATAGTCTATTTTGTATACGGTGTTAAGATAAACTTAGAATTTATTTTTAAATTTCCATATATGTTTCAATCTATCAATATTCACATCTACGTGTAGCTGAGACCTTAGATTATTTAAAATAATTATCTTATTGCTTAAACATTTATTTTACTATGGAAAATCAACTGTCCAGGTATAGGCATGACTTTTAGCTTGTCCCGACTTAGGGCATTTCACCTTAGCTCAGTGGTCAGAGCACTCGTCGACTTCCGGTGTCGTGTCAGCAGTGAACGGACGCGCTCCCCTGCCGCTCCCGATTAATCGTGTCTTATCGCACGCAATTAGCGTACAAAGTTGAAAAGTGCCAGTTATATATACCAAATCAAGTACCAGTGATCAACGGAAAGCATAATTCTGGGCTGGAATAGTGGGAAAGGCGTACACGAGCGACTTCTCAGCGCGAAGCAGTGCACGCGGCTGTCGAGTAGCCATCTTGCCCCCTCCAAACGGCCGCACAACGATTGCCGCGCGCCTGTGTCCACCACACTCGCGCCGCGGTTTTCATAGCTGAGCACGCGAAATGAGTAATATTGCGCATGGATCAATCGGTCGCTTGTAACAGGGCCACATTTGTATCATATTAAGTACCAATTCTTAACCACCAAGTCTCAACGGTATATGCACGACACACGCTGCTCAACAAGGGACGACGCCCTCCCCTCCCCCTCGTCGGCCACATCAGTGTTGCCTGCCTGTCGGCACGCGCCGGCGCTCATGCCGTTTTTCCACGCATATACGCATTGACTGGATTGCTTACACTCATAGCCCCTCAGGAGCGGCGGACATCGCGCATTAATTGATACCAGGAGCACTGACCGCCGAGTGCATGGGCTCGACGCGGGCCGTACCTTCGTCATCATCATTCGCAGCGACGCAAGCCGGTAAAGGCATGTGTGATGCCCACATTCAACGAGTGAATTACTAGGCCAGCCGCCCTTAATCTCTCCGAGCGCCCGCTCGATGGCACCACCCAGATCAGATAATACTGTGCTCGCTCTACAGAGCGCCGCCCAGCAAAATAATCTAACTCCCGAAAACACACTGATTGACAACGCAAAAAAAAAGCGGTCACGTGACTCTCTTAGCCCACTCGACGCAAATAATACCGCAATCACAAAAGCTAGTAAACTACCACGTATACTAAACAACAATCTTACGTCAACCCAGCTGGAGCAGTTATACAATCGTTCCACCAAATCTACTAATATACAAAACAGACAAATCGCTCCGAATCTTCACGCTAGCAGGGCAGCCAAAAATTTGCCCGCAGACAACCAAGAAAACAACCGAGGTTACATCAACGAATCTGACAAACCACCGATAAATTCTGACACATCAGATGGTTGGGAAACACCGAGAAAAACCTCGCCACACAAAACTACAATTACAACCAGAAATATAGAAACGACATTCAACAAATTTGCTCTCCTCAGCCCCCCCACCAATACCTCACAGTCGCACTCCGAGACAAAAGTAGATACGTGCCTCTCAGACATTACGGATCACGAGACTACCTCAGATAAAAAAGGTATAAAAACCAACAACAACAACACGTCAAAGAGCGAGGCTAAGCCGCCCCCAATCCATACCAACAACACTAACATCAAAGCACTTATTACTATCATAAATAGCATATCTAAATCTGCAAACTATTTTATTAAAACCACGGCAACAGACAGCCACACCATCTATGCCTCCAGCAATGAACTAGCTCTGCAAATAAGACAATCTCTCAAAAACAGCAACATCGCTCACTTCACCTACACCCCAAAACAAAATAAAAATAAACTTCTAATACTTAAAGGAATAAATGGTGACTTCAATGCTGAAGAAGTGCTTGAAGCGATTACTGAACTCAACATTCCAAATATCACCATTGCAAAAGTGAGTGTTTTTAATCCTAACAACAACAACGCACAAACAAAGGCCAACAAGCTCTTCCTCGTACATCTCACTCCGGATTCTGTCACATCTGACATCACAAGACAGAGAAAACTACTAAACCAACTCATACACTGGGAGCCACTACGCAAAACCAAAATATTCCAATGCAAAAACTGCCAACGTGTGGGCCACTCCAGTGCCAACTGCAGCATGGGATACAGATGTGTCAAGTGTTTGGAAAAACATGAACCTGGCGACTGGGCCAGCGTACAAAAAACAGCACGGACCCCCCTCTGGGCTGCGTTAACTGCAACAAACTCGGACACCCAGCTAACTTCAGAGGCTGTCCATTTCTGAAGTTCACACAGGAAACAATTAACGCAAACAAACGCGCCACTACGGAATCTAGAAAAAAGAAAATCATCCAGATAGCAAGGTTAGTCAATCCCAACCTCTCATTCGCCCAAGCTGCTTCTCACCATCCAACACCAGCCGATTCGTCTAGCCTCAATACACGCAGCATCCCAACGCTCCAGGAAACGCAAACCACAATCCCTCTCAACGTAGAAGCTCCACCTAACCTCCAAAATTTATTTGACTCTCTCCGCAACGATATAATACAAACCATCTCATCTCGAAACCAGCAACTCACCTCCAAAATCGCTGACATCTCCAACAAGATAGATTTCATCCTCAACCACCTGCACCTAAAATGGATAGAGTAAACAGTTTAAAAATAATAGCCGTCAACGCAAATTCAATAATCACAAACGAACGCAGATTTAACCTACTCCAATTTGCCACAAAACACAACCCAGATCTAATACTTCTCTCTGAAACTAAACTAAATAATAACCATAAAATAACTTTCCAGAATTATACTCTGCACCGTCAAGATAGACCTAATGCTACGCAAGGCGGTGGAACTGCTATCCTCATCAAGGACTCCATACCGCACAGAAGGATACTTACCTCCTCCTCCGATAATCACACAGCCCTTGAATCACTAGCCTTGGAAATCAAATGCAGTAACGACTCAAGACTTGTAGTAGTGAGCATCTACGCTCCAGGTCACAACAATCCAAGCTTCATTACGGAGCTCAACAAACTCTTCACTGAAATCAATTACACCGATCGACGTAATCATTTTATCCTTGCTGGGGACTTCAACGCCAGGCACCCAAACTTCGGGGACAGTGCTCTTAACACAAGAGGTGCTTTCCTACCACCTGGATCACCGACCAAACGTACACCTTCCGTTGCAAACTCCTAACCGCAGTCGAACCCACTTTTCCTCGTGCAGGATCTTACTTGGATATGTGCATAGCAGACTGCAGGCTCGCCTTCCCACATCTAGTTAACAACAAACTACCAACGAGCAGGTACGATAGTGACCACAAAGCCATCATAATAGAAGTGGCACTTCCAGCAGAAGTTCATTGTATACCCCCACCGCTTGGCCCAAACATCAAACTTTTCAAAAAAACAAACTGGAAAAAATTCAACAGAACGCTAACAAACAAATACACCGTGCCGATCCCAGACGACAGAAACCTGTCTATTGCGGAAATCGACCTCAACATAGCGCATCTAACAAAGATTATCAACGACACCATAGATGAAACCGTACCTCGTCCCAAAAAAACCAACAGCATGACCAAATATATAAACAACAAAATCAATACTTTATATAAAAAAAAATCTCTCATCATAACTCAAATCAAAAACTGCAGAAGAAACAACAACCTATGGATGACTGACTCAGCGACCTCTCTACACGTCATACTGAACAGCATTAACACTGCAATCAAAAAGGAATTCGCAATAGCTTGCAACGTTTATTGGGCAAACGCTGCGAAAGAGATCAACCACCGCACCAGCGCTCACTTCTTCCCGAAACTCAATAGGCTCTGCAGACCTCATGAACTCAAGTTCACTAACCAAATCACCATCGCTGACAACAATGATCGTATCATGGACAGGGCCAACCTCAATGCCAACAACTCAACAAATATCAACAATAAGATAACCACATCAGACTCAGTCACCATGCTTAATATACTTGGTGCTCACTTCGAATTGGTCAACAAAGCCAAAGTTCCACCCCGCAACAACAACCGATTACACGAGCTTATCTATCAGGAAACAGACACCCTCATCCATGAAATTGCTCATCGTACCTCAAATCACCAAATCATTTCGACCTTTAACGCAATCAACACTGCTTTAAAGCCCGCCCAACCTGCCCAAGGTAACACTGCGTTCTTCACAAATGTTTTAACCACATATAACACGCTGAAATGTTTAAAAAACAAGACGTCAAGTGGAATTGATAACATACCAAACGTAGTGCTGAAACATCTACCTATGCCAATAATCAAAGCATACACAATTATCTTCAATAACTGCCTGAACAACCTCTACTACCCTACAATCTGGAATACTGCCAAAGTACTCCCCATTCTGAAAAAGGACAAGGATAAAACGGACCCTAACAGCTACAGGTCCATCAGTCTCCTACCTAACATAAGTAAGGTATTTGAAATGTTCATCAACAACCTCATAGCCGACCACGCATACTCAAACAACATTATCCCCAACAATCAGTTTGGTTTTCGACACCGCCACTTTACGGTCCAGGCGATCAACTGCTTCACCTCGGATCTATACCGACATGTGAATAATAACAGACTCATCGGAGCAGGTCTTATTGACCTTGAGAAGGCCTTCGACTCGGTATGGCTAAGAGGGTTATTCTTCAAACTAATAAAAAGAGGATTCAACCAGCTCCTTATTATGATGCTATGGCAAATGCTACACTCAAGATCGTTCATAGTAATCCAAGGGGACCACACGTCATCTATCTCCTTCAATATAGAGGAAGGACTCCAACAAGGTACCGTCAACTCGCCTGGACTGTTCAACATCTTCAACAGTGATATCCTCAACCTATTCGACCTTAATTCAAATAACGATACACACTCTATTGCATATGCAGACGACCTCATAATGTATGTCGCCGGCAAGTCTGCAAACACCACAGCCACCAAGCTTGAAGCCCTGGTCAACAAAGTTAACGACTATTACACCCAATGGGGCCTAAAAATGAACCCAGCCAAATGCGAGACGATCCTCTTCCGCAAACCACTTCACTATTACAGCAAAGCTGCAAAGGCCAACTGGAGAAACTTCCAAATCAAACTTAAAAACGAAAATGAGGCCATAACAATCCCTCACAAACGTCAAATCAAGTACCTGGGCCTCTACATTGACGACCTCATCAGGCTCAATTCTACTATTGACGCCCAGCTAGTAAAGGCCAGGAAAGCCTGGGCAGCTAACAGTAACCTCTTCTATTTCAGACATCTATCTACAGATTCCAAAAAAATTTGCTATATGCTGCTCATCAGGCCTATCATCACATACGCAGCCCCCATCTGGGCAAACTGTGGCGCTTACAGGATGGAGCGTCTACGGATATTTGAAAGGCAGTGCCTCCGTCACTGCGTGCGTAACCACCGATCAGCACACTCCAACTTTCAGCACTACACTAGCAACCGCAAACTGTACGAGATCGCCAACGTTCCACGAATTGACTCGTTCATCATCAACATCACCAGGAGGTACCTAGCTTCTGCCCACAAGCTCCAAAACCCGATAGTAGACAATAACCTCAGTATTGATACAACATACGTCGATAAATGCTTAAACACCGGATACGTACCCACCGAAGCATTTGTTGAAATTGACAGAAGAGGATTACTACAAAACAGCAACAACGTACCAATACTGTACCACTCACCGAGACACCAGTGCAACAAAAAAATCGATTACTCTCCACACATCAACACTGCAGACAAAGCCAACTTTAAATATTCGCCAGCACTACCTCCTCGTGACTACCTAGATGGTTCTAGACTGAATACCAACAACTATTGGTGGCTCACAGAAAACAGTGTTCACCTAGACGAACTACGTAGACGCCTCAAAAAGAAAAAAAGATGATCGCCCCGCAAGTCTCCCACAATCAAACTCTAGCTCGACAACAGCATGTTATCTACACCATCATTGTAATTCACTCACACATGTAACTCTTATACCATACACTGTAAAAAAAAAAAAAAAAAAAAAAAGAAAAAAGGCTGCTGCCATACTTTGTATCTATGTAAATATGTATATATGTAATTTATACGGTATTACTATGCCACAACCTTTCACTCATTCTACCCCTCTGCGCCAAATGTATAAGCGGTTTTTTGCTAATTTTTCGCACTTTATGCCAACCAAACAATGTATTACATAACAATTTTGTAACTTACACAAGCCGCAACCAGTTTTCTATAACTCACAATATTCTTCCGCCAAATAGCTTTGTCGCGCCCTCCTAGGGCTTTACGATGTACGCAAACCGTCATTTGTAAAGAGCCTTGTATTGTTCTGTTATACTCTAACGCACATAACCACTGTACTGAATTGATAAATAAACAGAATTTAAACTAAAAAAAAAAATCAGAGCACTCGTCGCGCCATGCCGTTTTTTTATCGAGTCCTCCTCCATTTATTTATTGTATACAATTATTAAATCGTAACATTTCTGGTGCTAGGTGTTAGGGGGCGGTAGCTAAACTGCACCGTACGAACCCAACGCTTTAAGGTAATGTAGATTTCTAACATTCTAAGATAAAGTAGATTTCTACAATCGACGAGGACGTCGATTTTCGGGGCCGCTGACGTGTTACGTGTGCATAGTATGCACAACGTGACGAGGCGGATCGGGTTGCATATAGCAGCAACATGAGGACGACTCGAGGAAAGACGTGCACCGGCATCGGTAGCTCAATGGTCAGAGCACTCGTCGCGAAAACGAAAGGTCCGGGGTTCGATTCCCCGCCGAGTCACGCCATGCCGTTTGTTTTTATCGAGTCCTCCTCCATTTATTTATTGTATACGATTATTAAATCGTAACAACGAATAAAAAAAAAGTTTAACTTAATGGTAGAGAAAGACTTTTTTACGAAAAATTACAAAAAGAGCAAAAAATGCGTCCATTTCGAGTATTTTTATGTGTTTTTCAGTGTAGAAAAAAAAGTGGCTTACTATAATTGTCAAATTTTTAGAGCTTTTTCTTTATAACAAAAACTTAAATTTAAGCCCTGGCTTTTATTTTCCAATATTCGAGAAGTAAAAAGTTAACATCTCTTATATCTGGGCTATTTTTCATGGCACACCGATCTACCAGGGCTTAAATTGAAGCTTTGTTATAAAGAGAAAGCTCTAAAAATTTGACAATGATAGTAAGTGACTTTTTTTTCTACATCGAAAAACACACAAAAATACTCGAAATGGATGCATTTTTCTCTCTTTTTGTAATTTTTCGTAAAATAGTCTCTCTACCATTAAGTTGAACATTTTTTTATTCCTCTATTGAAAAATGAACATTTTCTTTTTTGATTCAGTCATGTGCTTCTCAAAGAACTTGAGTTATAGCCTTTTAAATCTAAAATTTTTGAGTTGCATAAAATTTTAATAGTTTCTGGGATTTGCTCTTATATCGAATACATTTAAGTATTTAAAGTCCAATATTATGAACAAATAACCACTCACCTAAAATAAACTTAATTATGGGCTCCTCAAAAGTGAGATATGAATTGCACTACGGTGTGTGTCTTATTTTATTTATGTTTTAAAATTCTACAATCACTTTTCAAGGAAGTGCAATTATTATTGTTTATGCCATGCATACAATGAATAAGCAGTTAAAAATAAGAGCGCACAAGTATGTTGAATTATCGAAAATCAATAAAATGACTCTTTAATTTCTTACGATAAAAATTATCATTATTTATTTATGATATTTTTAAATTATATATGCTAAATTGAATTACAAAGTCATTTAATTATGCAATAATTATAAAAAAAAACGCATACACCGTAGTGCAACTAATGTATCATTTTTGGGGAACCCATAACTAAGTCTGTTTTACGTTAGTCGTTAGCATATCCGCCTGCCGTCCGGGGTCCAAGGATTGAATTCCACTACCAGCTAAAAAATTCTTCTAATCTATATTTTAAATTTATTTCTGACGTATAATATTGAACTTAAAATATTTTAATGTTTTCGATCCCTATAAAAATAACAAAAAGTTCATTTAAAAATTATATCAACGTATAGTCATGTGGGATCCATATAGGAACCACGTGGCTCCCACATGGTTTCCAGTGGGATCTCGCAGCAATTTCTCGCAAAGGTCCCATGTGGGCTTTTTCAGTACACTGAGAAAAATGTTATAATAAAATTTTTCATAAATGTAAAAAAAATGACTATATTTTGTAGCAACGTTCGAACCAACTTCAATTGTAATAATTTTTGCTATCCAACATAGTAATTTTTACAACCGAGGTCAAATTTCAAAAAATTAAATTTTTTTTTCATTATTTCGTATTAACAGACCTTTCGATGGACTCTAATAACACGTACGTTTAAAGTTAAAATAAATTAAATTGAGAAATAAAATTCCTTTTTTCGACGACGACCGGATTTGAAACCTGGACCCTCAGTACGACAATCGAATACGCTAACCACTTACCCATATGAGATAGTTGAGTAGAAAATTTTGGAACTGACATATTTGCTACCGTCGATTACGAGAGAAATTCAATGATAATTTAATTGCAATTAATAACAACGATAATATCAAAATAAAAAATAACTTACAATTAATTTGCATAATATAAAAATAAAATAATGGAGTCGAGGTTTTCGATCTTTTGTAAACTTAAAAGCACGACAAATTGAAATTGCGAGTGAAACATAACCTCAAAATGACACGTATATATGCGCCTTGACGTGCGCAGAAAGTACTATTGGTGTAGCAATTTTTACTATGTTGGATAACAAAATTTCTCGTGATCGATGGCAATTCTTAAATGTAGCGCGTTTGTTATATTTATAGTAATTTGAACTACGATACAAAATAAAATTTGTATTGTACTAAATTAAAATTAATTTTTTTTTATTATAATTATTATTAAGGTCTGTATGAAATAGTTACTACAACGAAATTTTTACTATATAACATTAAATATATTAATTATTTCTATTATTATAATAAAAATTCGGCATAATGCACGTCTGTTCGTTCATTGTTACAAAATATACTAATTTTTAGCAGTTTTTTAAAATACGTCTGAATAGATTTTTTAATGAAAAACGCAAAAACATTAATGTCTTATTATACATAACAAAACAATGACTATACCTATCGACAGGATTTTCTTTTAAATTGTAGATGATTTCATAATCAAAACTTCTTCCCTGAAAACTAAGAAATTAAAAGTCGATATAAAACAAAAACGAAGGTCAAAGCCATACCTACTTACTTTGAGTATTCATTGACAAAAATAATATCAAAATAATTATAAAAAATGCATGATATTTAGTTCAAAGTGATGTGAAAATAATGCGAAAAAATCAAAATATTTTTAATGATAAATATAGACGATATATTTATAAAATATGTAACGGATTATTTTATTACGGCTAGCTACAGTTGATAAGAAAAGGATCACGTTGACAAAAAATGCGAATAGCGTAATACTTATTCGCAAATGCCGCGGCTAAGCTCTCAAGCTTCGTGCAATGCATAAAAAGTACTTTAGAACAGGGGATGTTAAATAAGGATACGAAACTAAAATAATGTGGAGATGTTTACATAACAATTTAGAAAACGATATAAAATGTGCAGGTACGCAACCATGGAAGACGATCCGAGCCACTACTAGAGCGAGCGAACGAGCGAGCGAGCGAGGGAGCGAGAGAGAGAGAGAGAGAGAGAGAGAGAGAGAGAGAGAGAGAGAGAGAGAGAGAGAGAGAGAGAGAGAGAGAGAGAGAGAGAGAGAGAGAGAGAGAGAGAGAGAGAGAGAGCATAATTCTGGCAGGATGAGGAAGATCTAGGTAGATGCGGTTCGTAGATTTATACGACACAACGTCACAGAATGTAGTGAATTGCGTGATGCCTCCGCACGAACAGAATGTTAATCTCATGCTTATACGAATTAGTTCACGCCAATGCAACAATCGATTCGCGTGCGCCTCGTTTTTCACGGCCTAAACGACTCTGCGCGTTCCGTCGCAAGGACGACGTATCTGCTATCAAGCAAACATATAAGTATCTATCTTTCTATTTCCTTCTCTTATCAAGACAGCAGCTTACATTCCCTCGTTGTTCATACCTGTAAGAATCTAAATAATCATATAGCATTAAACAATTTTTTTTTGCTGGGGAGAGAGGTGAAATAATTTTCCGTCACAAATATAATAAAATTTACAAATATTAACCAGACTTTTTTAATTTAGTATTCAAAAGAATATTTCTTATGCGAGTTTAACGTTTTCAACATACAGAACAAAAAATGGCAGTACACTATTGGTGTCTAATGATATGCAAAGAGACCTAAATTTTTTAATAACAAATATAACTTAAACTATTCATCCGAATCGATAAAATTTTGCACCAATATTGCTAATAGGTACTACATTCTAAATTCTCTGTAAATTTTAACACACACACGCACGCGCACACACACTCACATCCGCATACCCATACATTCACACCACATGTACCAACACACACGTGCGCGCGCGCAGAGAAAAATCCTATCCTATCTTTAAAAAATGATGGATTTTTTATGATATCAATTTATTCGTGATTTGGTTGGTGGAAGTAATGGGTTGCTAGTAGGTTACAAAAACAAAAGTGGCGCGAAGGCTTGTTAAAATTACGGCGCGCTAAGGCTTGCTAAAATTATGGCGCACGAAGCGCACTTAGAGATGGCTAGTTTCCAACAAATTCTAAATGACTCGAAAGGCACTCTAAATTTTTTTTAACAAAACTTATATTTTTACTATTACAAAGCTTCTTCTAGGATGAAGCAAATAAAAAGTTTCTCTTCCTAGTCTTACTCGCTATCTATCACGCTACTGTTCATGTTGTTTATTTATTAATGTCGATGTTTTAAGATAGAAATAATATTTCATAACTCTTTCAGATTTTGAAATGTTAACTGTGCATCGCACCTTGTACGAGACTTTGAACTTCTTATGCATTTTGAACTTCTTATGCATAAGCCAGCGGCCTAATGGCCTTATTTTTTCCTTTTTTTTTTATTTACAAGAAGTTTGTCTTTTTCACTTCATTGTAACAATATTGTGATATAGGCTATAATGCACGCTCTAATCATCTACAACTGCGTTTCATCCTCTGTCCCAGATAATTTACAGTATTTTCTTAATGTACCTTTTGTTATTTGCTTGCTCTCCCTATGGGTCTACAGGAAATTATGCTTTTTACAATACAAGCGATATTCAAACGCGCTTCGCGCGTACTTTTCTGTTTTTGAGGTTATGTATGCTATCTTCATTACGTTTTACTTTTAAATTATTTAAGTATTTTTTCAAAGTCAGAACTTAATCATTTATATTCTACTCTAAATGTAAAAATTCCATTTAAAAAATTCAAACATTAAATTCAAACAGTAAATTTCTCGCGCCTTCTTCTTATCGACCAATCAAAATCAAGCCTTTAACATGCTTCAACATGGCCGCTCATCACTTTTTTAAGAAGGGATTGACATGATTTTCAACTCTAATTCGTCTGCACGAGCCGCAATGTCAGAAGGCTGCTGCGGTTGCTATTCATCATAACGGACGGAAGTATATCCTGTTTCTCATACGTGCACAAGTTTGATGAGCGGTGAATCAATTCGGTGTATGACTTTCTTCCTTGAAACTCTCTCTCTCTCTCTCTCTCTCTCTCTCTCTCTCTCTCTCTCTCTCTCTCTCTCTCTCTCTCTCTCTCTCTCTCTCTCTCTCTCTCTCTCTCTCTCTCTCTCTCTCTCTCTCTCTCTCTCTCTCTCTCTCTCTCTCTCTCTCTCTCTCTCTCTCTCTCTCTCTCTCTCTCTCTCTCTCTCTCTCATCAAAGTAAATGTTTTCCTATCAGAAGCCTATAAAAAAGGCAAAAAATAAATAAATATCCCGCCATTTTAAAGGTACCCGTGTAGAAATTCAAAAAGGATTCAAGCAGGAATCTGCTAAGGATTCCCTGCAACTAGTAGGAATCCTGTAGGGAATCCTATTTGGATCCCGTCCAGGTGGTGTCCCACTTTTTTCTGGGATTCGGGTAGGGAAATCCGATAAGAATGGGGACTACTTTTCGGGTACAATTCGATCGTGATTTTAATTATTCTACGATGAAATATGTATATCCTCTCTTAAAAAAGTGATGGAGGAAATCTGTCATCACAATAAGACTGTTTTGATTGGTTGTTGCTGGCTTATTTGATTGGTCTACATAGAATAAGCGCCAAAATTGAATATATTTGAATTTTGAAGATTGGATTCTTGCCTTTGAGTATTTAAAACTGAATGATTAAAATAGTATAAGAAAAATTTCACCATTTTATTTATCAAACTTACGTTATTATCGTATAATTTAAACTATTTGAAACAAACTTTTAAAATGAAACTGACAAACTTGATCATGTTCATAACCTCAAAAATAAAAAATAGATAGAGAAATAATACGCGCGAAGCGCGTTCAATGTGTCCAGTATTATTAATTAACGAACATTTATTTAATGTTGTATAATTAATTTCTTACCAAAAAAAACATCGTTATTTGTTTAAATTAAATTTAAATTAATTTATATTAATAATGATCATTTATTAATAAAAAATAGTAAATAAAAGCGATTGTTAATAAATAAAATATAAATAATAACACGGATATAAACAAAAAAAATCTTTTATCCTCATTTTCGCGCTTATTATTAATTATTTAATATATTTACTTTATGCACAAGTTAATATTTATTTAAGTGTTTATTAAATTGAATATTGTTATTGAAATTATTATTTTTAGTTTATAACATTATTTATATGCAAATTTAATTATAGCCCGAGTAGAAATTTTCAAACGGCAATGACGTGGGACGAATCCGTCTTCCGTGATTCCTGATCCGTACCTGATGTTGACGGATGAGTGCCGTACGAGGCATGTAACGCTGACCTGTATGAGCGCCGGATGATTTTACCTATCGATATCCGTACGTCCGGTAAAACATATGGCCCTGATTCGTCCCTCATTCGGGCAACACGCGGCTTATTGCTTCTAAATAATCTTCGTAGTTTTTTATTTAGGTCTCAGGATGCGTCTAATACGTAGTTTAGGTGTTCGCGGTAGTCGATGACACTGTCTATAAGTGGTGCGTTCTGTAAATTTTTGCCTCTAGGTGTTAGAACCCATCAAATATGTAGTCTAGGTGTTCGGGGTAGCCGATGACGGAGTCTGGGTGGTGTGCACCGGAGGTTTTTGCCTCTAGGTGTTGAAACTCATTAAATGCGTGGTCTCAGTATCCAGGATGGCCGACGACGGAGTCTAGGTTGTGCGCTCCGTAATTTTTTGCGTCTAGGTGTCGGAATGCATTCAATGCGTGGTCGAAGTGGTCGAGGTAGCCAGTGACGCACAGTGGGCTACAAAATGCAAATAATGAATAGAAAAATGAATATTTCTTGATTATTTTTGCGCAAATCGATAGTTTCAAACATTATCTTTAATACTTTTTTGATCGTTTACAGGATTATTTCATTTTACTGAAACTGCTTTACAGAATGTGAATAACATTATTTAATTAGAATTTTGACATTATGAAACTATTATTTTTATCAAATCATTATGAAATTATAATAATATAACCTATTAAGAAAAATATTTTTTTACAGGTTGCGTAAGAATATTTTTCTGGCCGATTTTAATACATATAAAAAATTCCTTTTTATTATATAATAAATAAATAAATAAAATAAAATATACATATATACATTAATGCGTGCGTGTCTGTGTGTGTGTGTGTGTGTGTGTGTGTGTGTGTATGTGTCTAAGTGTGCGTGTGTGTGTGTGTGTCTAAGTGTGTGTGTGCGTGGGTGTGTGCGTCTGTGTGTGCGAGTGTGTTGAAAATTAAATAAATATGGATATTTATTTATTATTTATTATTATTTATTATTCGCACCTGTCCCATGTAATGTCCCAAACTTTAATTCACGCAAAAAAAAATTATTTATCCACTTTTCGAGTAAAGCTCGAATTTTAAAAGCGAAAATAATGATTCTTCAACTGTTTCAGCTTGTACGCATTCCACAGTTACAGTAAAATGAAATAATCCTGTAAACGATCAAAAAAATATTAAAGATAATGTTTGAAACTGTCGATTTGCACAAAAATAATCAAGAAATATTCATTTTTCTAGTGTATCGAGAATTTTGATACTTTTTTGCATTTTATAGCCCACTGTGTGACGGTGTCTAGGTGATGCGCTCCGTAGTTTTCATTGCCCTCCACGTTTTTCGATGCATTCCAATACCTAGAAACAAAATACTACCAAGCGCGCCACCTAGACTCCATAACCGGCCACTCCGATCACCTAGACCCCGCATTCGATGCGTTCCAATACCTAGAGACAACAAACTACGGAGCGCACCACCTCGACTTCACCATCGGTCACCCCGAACACCTAGACCACGCATTCGATACATTTCGATATCTAGACGTAAAAAACTACGGAGCGCACCACCTAGACTCCATCATCGGCTACCCCAATGACCTAGAACACGTATTCGATGCGTTCCAACACATAGAGGCAACAAACTATGGAGCGCACCACCTCGAGTTCACCATCGGTTACCCCGAACACCTAGATCACGCATTCGATGCATTTCGATATCTAGATGTAAAAACTACGGAGCGCACCACCTAGACTTCATCATCGATTACTCCAATGACCTAGACCACGCATTCGATGCGTTCCAACACCTAGAGGCAAAAAACTATGAAGCGCACCACCTAAAATCCACCATCGGCCAACCCGCACACTTAAACCACGAATTAGATGCATTTATAATGGAAAAATGACACGTACCTTATCCGGAAAATATCACGGCTTTATACCGGCCCGGATAAGGCTTATTGTAAGTGAGTTTATCGTAGAAACGCAAGTACCTTACAATAGAAGCGTTACATGCCGCGCGAGGGCCTTGCATGGCATACGCCATCCGGCCCGTGTGATACCTACGGCACGCCGTATTTCATTTCTACTCGGGAGAAAGTCTGAAATTGTAAATAAAGAAATTAAAAAAATTTTGATGTCACCGGGATTTGAACCTTGGTCCTTTCAGCTATTAGTCCAACGCCATAACCATTACTCTAAGATGGGTATTGGTATACACAGTTCTGATTACGACACTTGCATAGTTCAACCTTCTTTACTTTTATTATACAATAATTATTATAAATAAAAAAAATAAATATTAATAGAACTTAAACATTCCTATCATTAATCAAATGTTTTAAACGCTATTGAAAAATTATTATTTATTATTCTTACATGTTAAATATGGCTTTTACAAGATTTCCCTATCAGAATCGGGTTCGGTTTCCCGAGCTCTCTGTGGGTAAAACAGAAATCTGCTGACAACTTCGTAAATCAGACCCGATACTGCCTAGGAAATCTAATTTGAAAATTTTAGTAAAACCCTAGCGGAAATATTTTTGTTCAGAAAAGTTTGAAACTATTAATAAGAGTTATAAACTGTTAAAAATAGTTATAAAATGCAGTATTTTGGGCGTTACTAATTATTTATAACTGTAACATTTTTTAACAGTTAATAATAGTTATTAAATTATTTAATAACTATTAAATATTTATCAATTATTATTATTAATATAATAATACTTTTATATTAGTAATTAATAATTAAATAAAAACTAATAACTAAAAGTATTAACTAATATAATTAATTATTAATTGATTATTATGACTAGAATAATATGGCTGTTAAAAAATTATTAATTACTAATTATCATTATTAATAATAATAATTTAATAATTATTCAATTTTTCTTAAATATATCTTATTCTTAGTAATACCCATTAGAATTTGTTTCGTTTTTCTGGTTAATTTCCTTAATTTTCCTAAAAGCGGAATACACGTAGGATTCCTATCCGTTTTTCTATTTAAGACCAGCGCCACCTGTTGACTTCTGTAAATTTTGGGTTGTTCTGACCGGATTCGGTCGAGGAAAACTAATGTTCGTTTGAGGTTATGTAGATTCGAGGATAACAAACAGGGTTCTGGTCGGATCCCAGTAAATTTTACGCATTTAGGGACGAATCATGGAAAACTTACCGGGATCCCGTCAAAGGGGGGAGGACTCGGGGAGATTTCTACACGGGTAGTAAACCTTTTTATCCATGTCATTACGAATTTTTAAAATTTTTTATTAATCCTATCTTTTTTATGTTTAGAATAAGATATATTAATGAAAAATTGAATAAAAAGAAAAATTTGTTGTTTTGAAAATATTATAAGTGTAAGGCCGCCTTCAGTCTTTCCAGTTTTTGCTATAAAATATAGTAATGTTTCATTTTTTATTAAAGCAAAATATACTTTTAATAACAGTATGTATATTTTTTGCTATATAAATATAGTTGAAAGTTATCCCAACACTCGTACTAAAACATCCTATAATAGTAGCAAAAAGCGGCAGAATCAGAGCATATCTTCGCTTTGATAAGATTAATGATAATTTTTAAAACCAAATTTTTCTCCGTATACTCGTTCTACGATCAGTGATTGTAAAGATGGTGTTAGGCGCTATATCAATAAGGCAAGAAATGAAGAATTTTTGTTTCTCGTATGAATTATTCCTTCAGATTATAGGCAAAGAGGAAAAAAAATAATGTGGCAAAGCCGAAGAATAGAGAGCCGGTGAATCGATTTCCCGCGGGTGTACAAGGTTCATTTCCGCGGAAAACCGCAGGCAGAAGAGCCGCACGAATCTAGTTGACCAAGTGGCAGCAGTTGTGGAATACGATTATTGTCGGTGGCGTCCGGCCGGAAGAGAGAGAGAGAGAGAGAGAGAGAGAGAGAGAGAGAGAGAGAGAGAGAGAGAGAGAGAGAGAGAGAGAGAGAGAGAGAGCTCGCGAACGAAAACTTAACTGCAGATGAGATCTGTGAAATAAGGCGAATAGTGGAAGCCCAATATAACGATGAATGGCTCGTGGTCTGCGTTCACTTGAGAATCAGCGTTCCTCCTCGGCAACGTCACTAGAGCCGTATCTTGGCCGGCCTCGCGGCCACTGTGAATTAACTTGTTTTTATGACCGGTGGTGGAATCGATGTAAATTGTACTTATTCCTGTGAGATCTTGATTTTACGATCTGAGCGATCCGCCATCTCTTTTCTATTTTATTTTCCGCGGCTTAACCTCTTGTTGTTGCTCTCATAACGACGAGAGCAAGCAAGATTCTTAGCATATTACCAGCACGCAAGGGCAAATTCGCTTTAATGAAATATTAACTATTAAGTCAACTATGTCAAGCTAATTTATGAAAATATCATAATTCAAGACGAGGCAAATGCACATTCTTCATCTTGCCGGTACTCTGCCTCAGTGTTGCTTAAAGAAGGTACGCGGAAGTATAAATTTCACGCGAAGTAAGCCAGCTGATAGATAGTAGAGCATAAAAGCCCCATTTCAGTAGCTATTGATCCGTCGTTTTTCCCACTCTAGGTCCCTTTTTTGTTGGACCTGGCCCTTTGTACTTTGCGCCAACACTATTCCTTTGCACGGCTATCCTCTGACCGAACCAGTCAGACCGCCATGTCGGCGTGGGTAAAAAACCGGGATGAGAGATGAGAGCATGAAAAAGGAGCGCAACCATCAGAAAGCATGGGGCTCCCAATCTTGTTTTAATCCCTCACACTCCCTCTCTTAGCCCTCGCTTTGGCGGCCGAAAGTCCATTAGCTGCTCGAGCACGAGGAAGCCCACGCTCCAAATATACCTATCAAACGGAGCGTACTTTAAACAGCTTCGTGCAAATATACCTCCCTCCCCCAGCTCACACCTTGTAGAAAAATTACGTTTGGCACAAGTTAAGGTGTCGTTCAAGCTCACCAATGTCTCTTAATCGTGTCAAACGAGACTTTGACACACTTCGAATACCAGACAAAATTAAGTCATTATATACTTCTCCCAAAATTCAGATGAAATTAATAAGAATCTCATGAAAATTATAAAGAATAGTCGAAGGCTTGAGTGGCAATTCATACGAGCTATGAACTGTACACGTTTTTTCCTCCCAAGATGCGTAATATACCATTCAAATTTGAACGATATTTAAAAAAGTACATATTCAACCGCCATATGGGCTGACCTTTTACATTTGCAAAAAATAGTCCGATGTAATCATTATTAGCGAGATATTTCTAAAATCATCACATAAAATAATCACCAAGCAGGGCGTTACTGCGCCCTTTGATTTCCAACGAATTTCATTAAGGTTGTATTGGCTATACTATCCAAGTCGCAAGTCAGCATTACTAAAGATTATCAATAATTAATTGTCAAACCGTATTTATCACTTTTTGTTTAATGTGTTTATTAAAATACACTTGATAAGTAGTTTAAGTGCTCAAACCCAAGAATTGGACGAAAATTTTCGAAGCATTTCCACTTTTAAAAATCATGTAGGATCTGAATACCATTTTAATTTCATTCAAATACTGTCACATCTTCAAATTTTAATTAATTCTTATTTTTTGGTTTTATATTGTTCGCAGAAGAATTCCTAACAAATCGCGGAACTCGGAAATAAAAAATATGTCTTGACTAATTACTACACTTAGATTTTCCAAAAAAGGACTCACTTTTTAAGTTGACTGTACTTTTGGAAATTTTTAATTATTTGAAACAAAAAATATATTTTAAGTTTCTGAGTTCCGCGATCTGTTAGGAATTCTTCTCCGAATAGTATAAGACCAAAAAAATAATAATTGAATAAAATTTGAAGATACAGCATTATTTTGAATGAAATCAAAAATGTATTGAGACATATGATTTTTAAAAGTCGAAATACTTCAAAAATGTTCGTTCCATTTTCGGTTTTGTGGGCTTAACTCTTTGTCTAGTATACCTTGATAAAGCTGTCAACTCGAAAATAAAAAAGCGTTCATAGTAAATTATTGGTACGTTAATTAAGTAATGGACTAACCTTTGACGTGGATTATATATCCAATACCTTAACTATCTGCAACAGTACGTGTTTCAAAGCTTTTTGCTTCCTGTCTGTGTAATGTGTTAGTGTGTGTGCGTGCGCGTGTGTGTGTATGTGTGTGTGTGTGTGTGTGTGTGTGTGTGTGTGTGTGTGTTTATGTGTGTGTTTATGTGTGTGTGTCTTTGTGCCCGCGCGTGCGTGTATACCTATCATAATTCAAATCATAACTTACAATGAATCACTTACTCATTGTCAGCCTTGAAAATTTTCTTGTTCAATTTGTCATTTATTGATACAGCTCTGTTTGCTACTCTGAAAAAGGCGCCGCTTGCGCCCGCTGGCTGGTTTCTGGCGCTACATATTATGTACATGTGTACGTGTGTTTGTGTGGGTACACCCGAGTGAACAAATTTTTTGTGCGATAGAGTGCTAATGTGTGTACAACTCTGCAAAGTAGTGCTAAAGTATGCCAAACTGTGCCCGACTAGGTAGATTTCGGACATTTTGCACAGATTTAGCACAGATGGGCACACTTTGGGACATTTTTGCACAGTTCATCACAAATAATTTTCAACCATTAAACAAAAATTCAACAAAAGACGCTATTTGGGCGGCGCGTTACAAAAGATGCTATTTTAGGCGCAATTTTTTTTTTATCAAAATTCAAGTTGGTAACTGTATCTACAGAATCTTTGAGCTCAAAATTTTTTTTTGTGTCTTGGTTATAATTTTGAACAAATTTGTAAAGTTTGAGTGGTTTTAAAATTTCGACGTGCACAGTTGCTGTAAACCCGCCCATATATATGTTACAATTAACTAAAGTTTCTAAATTTAATTGAGTTTACAAATCTAACTACATTGCGACCCTGATAGCTACTATTGAGAAGTTCGTGAAGCTGTTTTTAATTTTGTTTTTTCTTTTCTATCATTTTCGTAACTTGGACATTCGATAAGGATGTGTTTGATACTAATGGTGTGGTTTCATTGAACAAACTATAGATAAAGGCGTGCAACCACATACGAGGGGTGTTCAAAAAGTAAGTTTCCCTGCTCCGGGAAAAAAGCAAAACACAATTTTTAGGTTAAAGTAACATATGTATTTATTGTTTGACTTATAAACTATTTTTCTACATAGTCCCCTTGGACTTGAATACATTTTTTATATCTGTTCTCAAGCTTTGACAAACCTTGTTTATAAAAATCCGTGCCCTATTTTTTAAAGAATAATTTAACGATGTCTTTCACTTCATCATTTGAATTGAAGTGATGGCCACCCAAACGAATTTGAATTTTTCCATTTGAATTTTTCCAGTAAGGTTTGTGTTTTTTTTGCTGAATGAGGCCGTTCATTGTCGTGAAAAAGGTGGACACGTTTTTCACAGGTAGCTCCATAGTTTCCGAGCCAGTACTGATGAAAAAAAATTTTTCGGCAGCTAAGACCGGTTCCGCTCTTATCGGTATATCCTAAACTAAAACTATGTTCGGTCCCAGCTCGCTAGATGGCGCTGGGGCAAAACGGCAGACTAGGGAAACGTAGAATCGTTTTTCTAGACAACTTGACTTTTTTTCTAATCTGATATTTTTACAAAAATGAAAAATGGACCAGTAATAAAAGATCTATTACCAGTTAGCGACGAGTGGTATAGAAGCAAAGCTTGAAAAAATCTCATATGAAAAACTGGCAGAGCAAAGGAGAAATGATTGATGTTTAGAGAGAAACCAAAATTGTAGGATCAAGTGTTTTAGCACGAGCAGTGAGCGTCAAAAGCCCCTATACAGAACAAGGGATAGGGGGTGCGTAGCCTCCCACGCCAAACAAAAGTCCTCAAACTTTACACTGAACATGATACTCCATTTATAGAGGCGTCAGCCTGTCTACGTGTATACAAAATTTCAAAGTTCTCGTTCGGAGAGGCTGCAGGTTCCTAAGAAGCACAATACCTTCGAATTATGTAACCACCCGTTCATTCATTCGCACGCGGACTGAACTCGCCAGTTCATCCAAGCGCGAATCAAAAATAATCCTATATCCTATTTAACCAAGCGAGATTGAACCATTTCCATGTATACGCCTGTATATGTGTTATTCACAGCCTTTGTACAGTTCATTAATAATTATTGCGTTTATGTTTTTCATTATTTCTTCTTTCCTACGTTTGTTTTCAAACAACAAAGATTATTAATTTCTTCATATTCCTTCTCATAATTGAAGAAATTCACTAAATTTTAATGAATATCTATAAGTTCAAAACATTAAAATTTCCTTTAGATGTAAACCTCCCAGAATAGGATAAAAAACGAATTTAAAAAAAGAATTTTATAAACAAAACATATCTTCTGTAGCATTTTATTACATTCATAAGCATATTATAACATTCATAAGTTTTTGCCGATCCACAAAGAAGAACACAGTTTTTGATAGGTCGAAAAATCATCCGGGCAAAATGGGATGCCTCTCTAATCTTCAAAGGAATCACAGATAAAGTTACCAGAATCTTATAATAACATACATCTTTTATAAGCTAATGTTCAGTTCATTATGTAATACAAGCTAAAATATGTATTTAAAAAAAGGAAATTAATTTCGCGATATTTATTACGAGCGGGATAATCCCGATTTGCCCGTCCCTTTCTCCCTGGTACTAATAATACTTCTTAAAAATAGGGATCATATAAAACTGATAAGAGCATAAAAAATGCGTGCAAATTTAAACATCTACATTCGAATTTACCGGTATATAAAATGGAACATAATTAAAAGTTATTTTTTATAATTTTATACTACTGAATGTCCTATTACGTATATGAGAAGGGCGATGGAGCGAATTAAGGTGGCTCCGGTATTTTTTTACTTATATTCACAAATTTTTTACGATGCTTACTTCACATATTATAATTTGAGAAACAATATAATATGAATAAAGGGTTCCTGAAGTAACAAAAAAAATTTTTTCAAAGAAATTTCAATATTGTTAAAGAAGATATCGCTAATTCAAAAAAATCAACAAAACACATAAATTTTTTTTCATTTTTCATCCGATTTTAATTTCAAAGGACTCATTTTGTTCCTTGCACAATTTCGTGTGGGGTTACCGATATAAAAATGGAAAAATTCTCAAAACCTGCAAAGTTATTCCAATTGTTTGTAGATTTCTCCATGAATTTTATAAACAATTGGATATAACTTTGCAGATTTTAATAATTTTGCGATTTTTCTATCGGCAACACCACATGGAATTGCACAAGGAATAAAAAGAGTCCTTTGAAATTAAAATAGGATGAAAAATGAAAAAATTTGTGTTTTGTAGATTTTTTTTTTTTTTTTCAATTAGCAATATCTTCTGTAACAATATTGAAATTTCTTTGAACAAATTTTGTTTGTTACCTCAAGAACACTTTTTTCATATTATTGTAAGTATTGTAAAAACTTTGTATATTTAAGTCAGAAATAAACGCCAGAGCAGCCTTAAATGATTAAGTCACATAAAAAATAGACGGCAACCCGGGCGCGAACTGACGAATCTGATATTCTAGTTTGGTGCTCTGACCACTGAATTAATGTCGCAAGGCTTGTTCCAAGGCCTTGCCCGCATCTTCGTCTTATCGTATTATAACGCGTCAGGGTTCAGATGATCAGTCGAGCTGAGCCCGTAACAGTCCCGTGAATCACAAATTTCTACTTATTTCAGCAAACTTCATCCTTGTGTATTCCAACTTTCCCTTCACTTTCCCAGATAAAATTTTTTTTTTTTTAAATTTCCTATTTTGACAAGCTCTGCACAATGGTATTCGCCTTTGTTCAAAATCACTATGTAGAATGAATGAATAAGAATGTACTCTTTATAAAGAGGTCAATAACAATATCTATACTTACGTAAAGAGGTCAATAACAATATCTATACTCAAGTAGTAGCTCCTCTTTATCGAGTAACTGCTACTCGATGAGCGCATGGTAGTAAGTACACGGAGAGAAAGAAATCAGTAAAAATTACCAATCTGTCAAGAGTAGCCCGGAGTCAGACCTGAAAACTTAAATGTTTTACCAAACTTTTTGGCACTTTTTCCTAAACTTTTTGTAAAATTTATAAAACTTTTAGTAAAAAATGCCAACAAAGTTTGGTAAAAAGTTTAGATTTTCAGGTCTGACTTCGGGTTACTTGACAGTTTGGTAATTTTTACTGATTTCTTTCTCTCCGTGTAAGCTTAGCAGCTCTCGTTTCGTGCTGCCGCTACTCTACGGAGCATAGGAGCAGCATCGCAAATCTTCTTTCAATGTAGAAAAATAATTTCACTAGCGTAACCAGTCCAGATTTTTCAAAACTCTACAGCGGTTCTAAACTAAAACGTTAGTAAAAACACAGAGTGTCCGAAATAGGGCTTTTTTCCACGAAAAGTCGAGATGGGACTTTGTTACGTACGAAGCCGAGATAGGACTTGTTTCCACGCGACGTCGAGATAGAACGTTTTTCCACGCCGAGGCAGGACTTTCTCTCTCCCAGTCGATTATTAGCACTTTTTTTAGTATTTTTTGTGACATATGTATAATAAAAACCGCTGCCAATTCATTGGCACTTAGCTTCCTCAAACTTTATTCATCGATGCCTACAAAAAAAGGGTCAGATAATCTCTTTAAATTTTAGCTAATTTTTGTACTACATAAATGTAATAAGTAGTTAAAATTTTAAGTCGATAAATAAAATATTTGTGTAGAAATGTAAATTAAAGAAGTATAAACCATATTTTCATTGTTAACAAATAACAGATTAAATAGTATATTACACACCTAGGCAGTAAAAATAAGAAATGTCTCAGATCACATGTAATTGTCGGCCGAGGCGAAGCCGAGGTTGACAAACATGTGATCTGAGGCTTTCTTTTTTACTGGCCAAGGTCTGTATACTATTTTTCTGCTCGACGGCGCCGGAAAGCGGCAACTTCGTTTCCCGCAGCGGCTGGGAAGTTGGCGCTTTCCGGCCGGAAGACAGAAAAATAATTTTGTTGTCCTCAGGCCGCAAAATGAATTTTTGCGGCCCGTATAGAGGCCGCGAAATATACCAAATGTAAGGCCTAGGCCACAAAATACATTTAGTATTTCGCGGCCTCTATACAGGCTGCGAAAAGTCATTTTGCTCGCTGCGCTCGGCTCCAAAGCTCACACTCGCCAAGCATGTTACATTTTGCGTCCTTGGTGCATAATTTACTATTAATTAAAAAAAATGTAGGTAATTTCAATACGTTTCAATATAAATGTATGATGTTAAGTAATAATAGCTGTGTCACATTTATAGTCGATAAATCTAATATTCCCTTATAGAAAGGTATTAAACAAAATTTCAATAAAATTTTTAACCTCAAAAACATATTTTTAAACATCTTTGGTCGTAATGGTTGGATTCTTTTGGGCAACGAACTCGGTTCGAAGATATAAAAAAAGCTATATATCTGTGCCAAATTTTACGATGATTGGTTGATTTTTACTCCTGCTATCGTCTGGGAACGAAAACGCACTTTTTTCTAAAATATTTTTTTCTCGGAAACAAGTGCAGATAACCTCTTGAAATTTTAGCTAAATATTGTACTCTATAAGTATAATAAGTGGTTACAATTTAAAGTCGATAAATAAAATATTTTTTTAGAAATAAATTTAATAAGTATAAACCATATTTTCATTAATAACGAACGACAGACTAAAGATAATTTAAATTAAAACAAAAAAAATGTAGGTTATTTAAAGATCTTTCAATAACAATTTATGGTGTTAAGTAATAACATCCCGCGTAAAAATTGAAACTATTGCAACAACATTGCTACTGTATTGGAAATAAATATCGCTCATATATTGGCGATAAATTAGTACAACAATTGCAAGATTATTGGCACTATTTGCATTGGGTGTTATTGCCACTGTATTGCACATATCTTTACATTTAACTATAATTAAAAAAAAAAAATTCTCAGGTGGATTTGAACTAGAAATCTTTGAATTATTAGACTTGCTCGCTACCCACTGAACTACTTCGCTGTTTCTGTCCCCGAACGGAAATTGACTTAGGGCTAACACTAGAGCCTTGTCCGATGCCCTAGAAAAATTACAAGGTCATGACATGGCACCTCGTAAGGCCTGATGTAAGGCGAGTAACGGGGCGCCTACGCGGCCCTGCCAGTTTATTCGGACTTGTTATTTCATCTTAATTTCCGGCATTAAATAACTATTCTCGCGCAAAGCTCTAAAGTCGCCCGAAATGATTAAGAAATCATCATTAAGTTGTTTTAGACAAGTTACCCGCGTAATAACGACAAAGTAACAATACCGTGAAAATTTATTGTAACCCCAAAAATGAAACCACGTCAAATGCGATTTTAAGGCTTTCGTAGAGCGGAGATCCGGGAATGAACGTCAGGTTATAGTCAGAGCGTCACGCAAAAGCCCTTATACGGCGTCTGTCTGGCGTCACTAAGGCCCTATCATTACTATCAGCGCCGGACGGGAGCGCCGTTACGCGCCTTGCTAGGGGTCCTTACGGAGAATCTTATTGGGCCCTTACAAACATCTAGGGCAAACTGGCGAGCAAGTCTAGTAATTCAAATATTCCTAGTTTGAATTCACCTGAGAATTTTTTTTTTATAGTTAAATGTAAAGATATGAGCAATACAGCGGCAATAATACCCAAGGCAAATAGCGCCAATAGTCTTGCAATTGTTGTACTAATGTATCGCCAATATATGAGCGATATTTATTTCCAATACAGTAGCAATGCTATTGCAATAGTTTAAATTTTTACGCAGGATATTAAAAAATCGAAAAATGAAAAATTCAAAATCGTTTTTTGGTTACAAAACAAAACAAAAATCGGAAAAATCAAAAAGGTGGTTATGTTATTTTTATTCTCCTTCGAAACGAAGAGAATAAGATTTGTTTGATCAAAATCGGTCGAGTAGTTCAAAAGTTATCGCTGACACACACACACGCACACACACACACACACACACACACACACACACACGAAAATTTTTTTGCTCAAAAATGACGAATTTTAGTACCAAAAGTTTTAAAACATGTTTTTAAACATTTTTTGTCTCAAAAATTGTTTTCACCATTACAAAGCTTCCTCTTTGAAGAATATATTAGGATACATAACAAAAATTACTATAAGATAAGACTTGGTAAAAAATCAATTTCATGTAAGTAGTTTTACACTTACTAAGCCGTTCCTAAATGTTCAATAGCGTTTCAACATCGACCACGTGATTTTACGTGCTTGTAGTACAATTATTAAACTATTATTGATTTTTCACTGAGACGTATATGACGTAATTCTAATTGTCTGACATCGATCATGCGATCCTCGTGGTGGCGTGGTGAACTAGAGCTAACGCTGTACAGCTATATATATTGGCCACGCCCCCATGTCAGATCCCAATATTAAAGAATTTTTACGTAGGTAAGTGGTTAGACCGTTTGATATCCGAACCGTAAATAAGTAGAGCTTGCCCTAAGTAAACGCAAGGGCCACTAGCAAGGCGCGTATCGGGAACTCAGATAAGGTCCTGATGCGGCCTGATGATATCTTAACTTTGTGTGTCTGGTAGCTTACAAGAATATTAGTAATTAATGTAAGGCTACTAGAGTGGCCTTTGTTTTGCTCTGATATGGGTTGCTCGACATGTGCTTTGTGGAGTCGTGATCAAGCTGTGCTGTTGTAATCACATGTTTGGATTTTAAAAGACAGAAATTATTTTGAAATATCCTGGGTACCAAGCCGAAAAGTTGATCCGTTAATTGTGTTACGGATGGATATACTTACGAATATGCAGAATAAGAAGAGACAAGGAGTACAGTTACAATATGAAGACGATTATCAGAAAGTCTAGTAGTGTTTCTGACTCACAAGTTGGCGGCTCTGGTTCAAACTCAGGGTCCGTCTCTTTTTATTATTAAATGTTGCAATAGCTCACTCGTAACAATTGTTATTTAACAATTTTAATAAACTGAGAAAAATGTTCTCTTACGGGTTTATCTCAGATGCATAGTTTCCGAAAAAAAATTCCCAAATATTTAAAAAATCGCACTTTTTTTCAAATCATATTTTATGTTTAATATTGTAAAAAATATGTCCTGGTATTTATTCAATAAATATTACAATAAAAAAAACCACTGCCACTTCATTGGCACGTAGCTTCCTCCAAATTAATGTATGTATAGTATATATTTTAAATATAAAATATGTTTCTTCATTATACTTCTTTTTCAATGATTTATAATTCATTAATATTTAAAAAACTGCATAGTTTTTTCTTATTATTGAAATTATTTGTTATTTGACACTTATTTTATTTAAAAAAAAAAAAACTATTTTAAAATATAAAATTAAAAAATTGCTATCTATCCTGAGATCAACTTACTCACATTTTCAAAATCATATATATCATAACTCCATTTTTTACATTATAAATATATTATTATTCAATAATTATATATCATCATTATAAATAATTGTATACATATTATAAAAATTGAAATTATACTTCTAATTTTGTTATTTTCAATAAAATATCGTTGATTGTTGATTTTATCATTTCTTACACCATCTTAATAAAAAAAAAAAGCAAATTAAATATTATGTAAACACAATTTTTTTTTCTCTAGTTATCATGCGACAAAGAAAATGACTGCAAAATACAAAAATTTTAAATGTCAAATATCTCAAAAAGTAATCAAACGATCTTGATGAAAACTCGTACATATATTATCTATATCACACACAAAATTGTTATAAATTTGGAGCTGATTCATCGAACCGTTCTTGATAAATTACCATTTGAAAAAAGGTTAAAAAAATTTTAACCTCAAATATCTCTGAAATTTATTGACCAATCATTTAGCCCAAAGAACTTAACCGAGCGCTATCTAAAATCTACCTCTACAAGGAATTTCAAAGCGATTAAGTCAATTTTACTAGCAAACGTGTTTCATACAAAACACATTTTTCAGTAAGTAAAAGTAAACGTGCTTCATACAAAACACTTTTTTTCATTTTTCAATTTTTTTTCTTAAAAACTAGTCGACAGAATGGATTCAAATTTTTACAGATTATAGTTATTTATATTCTGCATTATCATGATTTTTTTCAAAAAAGTTGACCGTTTCGGAGTTATAAGCTTTAAAAAAAAAACACGCTTCTCTTAATAACAAAAGAACCGCAATAGCTACTGTAATTTTTTTTGTTGAAAATATAGGTTTTTATGCTTTTTCGAATGCTATCTGGCCGATTAAAATATTTCAATGTTATCACTAAAAAAACGCAAAAATGAATTTTGCGAAAATCGAAAATTCGAAATAAAACAAAAACACATCGGCGAATCAAAAAGAGGATTGTCTTCCCCATTCACACAAAAAAAAAGAACAAAAAAAAAGAAAAATGAGACCTGTCCGGTTAAAATCGATCGAATAGATCCTTAGATAAACCGGTACACACACACACACACACACACACACACACACACACACACACACACACACACACAGATATATATATATTAAAAATCTAGATATTATCATTAGAAATATTTAAAATGTTATATTTTCTCTTATTCCGAACCGGTGGTTAACCGTTATCTTACACTTGTTGTAACCGTTGGTTAAAAAGATTACCGAACAATTACTTTACCAGTTATTTTCGTTAGCTTATTTTCTACCAGGGAATTTGCGTATTAAAAATCATACTTTTCTATTTCATAAAATAGTTAAATAATGCATATAATATAATAAGTAAAAATCTATAAGGCAAGAAAAAAACGTATTAAATATAAGTCCTACTGCAATTAGTCGCGTTTTTAGTTACTGGTCGTTTGATCAAGTTTGTTCCGGTTGACTACGTGAGTGTGAAGTCACGCAAACAGGAGTGTTATAAAGGCCTAGAAAGTCATTATTTAACCTTTTCCTTTTTACAAGCATATAAATAATGTCAGGGAAGTTGAAAAAACACTGAGCAGTAGCAAGTTTTGGGGAGAGCAAAAAGTGGTCGATGAAATACTAAATCGATGAGAACGACTGTTCGGATGCAGAAGTCGATTTCCCGTATTCTTCATAATGACATGATCACGCGTGATAATCTGAATTAGTGCATCGCGAGCTAGCTGTTCTTTTGCTGAATCAACGGTCTCTCGTCTTCTAGGTTGTCCAAACGTCGACTGAAACATCCATGACAGATGTTATAATTCGACAAATGCCGATTTTTCTTTCGAAACCAAATATCGAAACGGCTTAATTCAATTGGAATGCATTTAAGAGATTAGTCTTACACAACTTTGAAGGTATTTATAAAATTTATAATTGTTAGAGTTAGTGCATTTTTTGCATTACAGCATAATTAAAGTATTTAAAAACAGAGGCTTTTTGTTTAAGGCAAAAAGTATATTCCTAAAATGTTTTCATCAAAAGTCGAGAAAGGCGGAAACGGTGAGAGGAGAAGGGTCGCGTGACAATTGTAATGAGCAGAAGGAGAGAGTCGATAAAAAGTGCAGATTCGGTAGCCGCTACGGCTCTACTGTGTATATGTGTGTGAGCTCTCGGTGTGCGGAAATTGCCTGGGCAAAGAATGAAGAAGGAGCAAAGAGGGAGATAGAAATGGTAAAAAAAGAATCCAGAAGCGGTGAGAGGAGGAAGGTCAAAAGAAGGAGGTACCCTGTGCTGCGCGCACGAACGGCCAGATATATAAGAGCAAAGAGGAGAAAAATTGAGAAGAAGAAAAAGAGGCTAAATAAGAAGGCAACTAGTGGTTCAGAAAGGATGCCGCTCGTAAATCTGTGTCGGGGCCTCATCACCAGCTGAATATACTCTCCTCTCTCTCTCTCACAAACACACACACACACACACACTCTATACTACATCTCTCTACCCTCTCTCTTTCTTACCGCTCTTCAGTCGCTCTCTTTTTCTCTGAACACTCTCTTGCACCTATATCCTTCCATCCTCTCTCTTACACGCACGAGCCAGTCTTCATCAGAGCCCTCTTTTCGCCTGCCCACCGCGACTAACTAAAATGGGCCTTACGCCCCGTGTCGGTCTATACGGTAGCAGATTCCCCCGGAAATTGACGAGCTATAAAATTAATTATCTGACGTACTTTATTGTCTGTCTTGTCGTGCACTCGATTTGCCTTTTCTTTTCTCCTCCATCTGCACTCATCTCCTACACACTACCATATGCGGAATTACTATTTTTTAATAATATTAGTAACGCCCTGCTAAAGGAAGTCTATTGTCACCTCGCTGACAAAGTTATTCGTAGCATCCTTCGTAGAAGTTATCCTTCAATAGGATCTGATTATAAAAACCGAGACAAAAATGCAAGAGAATGCATGTCTCTTTAACTCACTCGTCTTTTTCTTTCTATCTTTCTCTCACGATATAGCTTTTCGAGGGGTCAAACAAGAGGTTAAGAAATGAGAGTACACGGCGACCAAATCGCTTAATATCGCCGGAAATGCGAAGAATCTCGAGAGCCTCAGGAAGAACGTTGAGCTCATCGTCTTCTAAAGGTCTTTGCCACCCTTGGGTCTCTCCTTCTTACACATTTCCTCCCTCTCTCTCTCTCTCTCTCTCTCTCTCTCTCTCTCTCTCTCTCTCTCTCCCGCTCTCTCGCCTTCTCCCTCAGTCGCTCTTTTGCTCTCTCTTCTCTCTTTTTCTCTCTCTCTCTCTCTCTCTCTCTCTCTCTCTCTCTCTCTCTCTCTCTCTCTGTCTGATGCATGCAGCTGAGCTCCAAGACGAAACATTCTCACACTCCCACGACTCGAGTTTCTCGTCCCTGCCGTTCCCAAGACAAGCGAGAGGCCAGCTTCTGAATTTGTAGCAAGCGTAATATTGCTAGTACGCATTTGGTCGATCTCGCAAACAGGAGCACTGTTGCTGCGCTTCTATGAAGCGCATTCGAGATTCTGTCTTCAAATCAAATTTCCTGCCTTTCAAGACCTTTCGATTCGCTACAGTGCTCACGACTATTAGAAAATGACTTTTTCGTCTATAGCTGTGGCTCATGAGGCGGCTTGGTTGGAGAAGCAAGCCACGGCCACCAATTACCACAAGAAAAAAGAGAGAAAAAGAAGGACAGTACTCTATCGATCTGCGTAATGATAAACTCGCGGCTTTTCCATTACACTTGATAACCGATCACGCTTCAGGTGAGGGTGAGAGAAAAGTATACCACTATTTTCTATTTTAATCTATTCTTCATTCAATACGATGCCTGCTATGGTTTTTGCATTACATGCAGGTAATTCAGTTGAGAATTAGATTCTGCCTCACAATCCGATCAACGCACAATCTATAGCTCGTTTCCTATACTTTACGCCACTCACGTGCGTTTTCATATTAATTCTATTATTTTACAGCAGACAGTTTTATAATAGAAGATAATTAAATTTTGCTTGCGTTATTCTTCCGAATATTCATTGATACTCGAATAAAAGTCGTTTGAAATGAATTTTTGGATATTGGGCGAGTTGACTTGTTAAGTAAAGATATATATTTTTCAATATAACATTTTAAGATAAGGTACTTTTCGAATAATCCATGAAGCCACATAAAAGATCATAAGTTAAATTCACTTTTGACTTTCGACGTATTTCTCTAATGTTACATATGGAAAATCTAAGAGAAAAAATATAAATAGAGAAGAATACATCGTTGATGTGTATTTAAGTATGGGCCACCATCCCCCCTCTCCCACCGTCATATCCCAGTTTCGTTCCAAGCCCCTCTATTTCTCATTTTCTCCCCCTCGTCACTAGCAACGCGAAAAGAAGCGAGATTAGATTGAAATGGAGGGGGAACAGCGCACGCCTGGGAGAAAGAGTGTGTGAGAGAGAGAGAGAGAGAGAGAGAGAGAGAGAGAGAGAGAGAGAGAGAGAGAGAGGGAAGAGGGGTACGGGCCCACTTCCTAGGGATGCTGCCCCCGAAAAGCAGGTTCCCATGGCCTGTGATGCTGCATCTTTGTCGCACTGCTTGGGTAGCGGATCTCTTCTCTGTTGCTGAGTGTTGCGGTAGTAACGTAAACGAGCACAGCTTGCCACCTGTCTCTACGTCTTCCTACGTGTAAAACACGATCGCCTGACATCTCACATTGTCCCTATCTTTCCCTCGCCCTCTTCTTGTCTCGCTTCCTCCTCTACACCCCTCTCTTGCTCTCTGGGCATTTGCTTCCCTCGCCTTCTTCCCTCTATTTTCCTTGTTTTACCACCAAATGCATTGGCTTTTATTAAAGCGACCTATTGTAACTGCTTTCTGGGATTTTGTAGCCCGCGACCATTTCTTTGAATCTACGAGAAGAAATTTTCTATACAGATCAAATGGTTGCATTTCAATTTGTGTACAGCTACACAACACTACAATTATGCCTAATTTATTAAATTATTTTGCTAAACTATGTGAAACATGTTTGTCAATGATAAAGAAGATATAAAAGAGTCATGCTTATACGAGAATGTTCGCACGGTGATTCCCTTCCCTCTATAGGTCGTACTCGGAAATATCGTTTTTAATGAATAGCACATATTTGAATTGAATTTAGAAGGACATGGCAGTTACCCTCTTGTATGCTGTTTAAATTCGTGTTCGAGTATCCAGATCAGGGACGAAAAAAAACCAGCAAAAGCAAAGAAAGCTAGGTCGAGACCCATTATTATATCTATTATAAGAGTATCGAATTTATACAATCGTTGTGCGTACGCTTTGCGGATTTCCATATTTTCCATGGCCTTGTTAAAGTATTTGCATATCCTCATAAATGTTGCGCACTTTTAATAGTAAGGTCAAAATGCCTCGATATTTTAGATTGAACTCCGGGAAAACTTTGCGTTTCGCAATAGACTTGAAGTTATTGGGTTAATTTCTTTAATATATGTTATGCTTCATTGATCGACTTTAAACATATAATCACATATGTACAAAGTCAATTTCATTAATACGAGTCTGGAATGGTTACACAAATGAGATAGGAGAGAGAGAGAGAGAGAGAGAGAGAGAGAGAGAGAGAGAGAGAGAGAGAGAGAGAGAGAGAGAGAGAGAGAGAGAGAGAGAGAGAGAGAGAGAGAGAGGGAGAGAGTGTGTGTATGTGTTAGATCTGGGAAGAAGGATGTGTGCATAAATTAATTATTTATAAGTAACAACTTTCGTTAGTAAGTAAGTTAGAAAAGTTAGTTTTTTATTTTCAGTATATTGCTTTACGAAGTATTAGATTTGGAGATTGACTAAAGTCATTACAATGTAATGTTGTATGTAAAAAATGTGAGTAAAAATAAATGTATAAAGTATAGACGAATGCATAATTTGTTGCTAGTAGAAGGAATGAAAGGAAAAAGTTTGGGTTGTTACGTGTTAGTTGATGCAGCCAGGAAATGAGATTGATATAGCCAGCTAATGAAGGACAGCTTGATCCTTTTATTCTCCCGACGCGGGCGGTTCACCTCCCACGATAAGTTTATTCTATATAAGGCTCTGCCGAGCCTGTATATCCCTATCATCTACGGGCAGCCTACACATTGAACGCGTGCATGTACTCCTCGGGCCAAGATATTTTTTACCTGCCTTCGATGCTCGCGCCCAACCGACGTATATCTCTCTCTCTCCCTCGTTCTCTTACTCGCTTTCATGTGTCGGCGAAGCCGAGCCGCATATGGCCAGATTTTGTTTCAAAAAAACGCTCCATGTGCCCTGTGCAAGCGTTTCAGCCAGGCCCTTATCAAATAGAGACGTTGCATTTTGCACCGGACCAGCCTCAGCCTTGTCCCTCATCGAACCGTGGGACCGTTTTACGCCGTCAGACCTCTGTATTTTAAGCTTTATCAACGATGTTATTGATTATCGTGCCTTGGACTCTTTTATATTGTTTATTTGCCGTCGCACCCCCCTTAGTGGGTATTAGCGACTTATACTTTTACAGGAGCTACTTTTACAGTAGCTTAGATCTTGTACAATTAATAATTCATTACAATTTTAGATTATTTATTTATATTTACTTACGCATTTTAATCTCTTCTAAAAATTTAATGGTTATTTTACATTGTTCTTTTGTCCTAGCAGTTTTTAAACTTGATTCTTCATTTTAAATTTCTTTCTCTCATTCTGGAATTTTGGCCATTCTATTATCAGGTGCTTTACATTTACAGGTTTTATACAGTAGTCGCGTAGGTCTTGGCGTTTTCTTTCAGTAAGTGTTTGTGAGTGCTTTTCGGGTGTCCTTTACGCAATCTTGTTATGACTTGATCTCTTCTTGTTTTAAAGCTGGGTTGATATCTTGTACGTGGGGTTTGATTTTTTCCAGTCGGCATGCGTTATGTTCTAACTGCTTAAACTCATATCTGCTCATAATACACGATGAAGGAATGTGATGTTTAAAGAGAACTGTTGAACGTGAAAAAGAAAAAAAACTTATAGAAAAGTGGGACATTCCATTAATTACATGAAATATTGGATAAGGAACACTTGAATAAGGTGCCAGCGAAAAAAGTTAGCAGAAATATTTTTTCCAACAACCTGTGCGAATCCCCCGACGTGCTGCTTCCACGCAGACAGTATTTATCCTCTTGTCTGTGTGAGCCGTACGCTCGCGCCTTTCCTCTCGTTAATTTTTTATCTCCGCGGCTTCCTAACACAAGCTTAATCCAGCCTATGATCTCGCGGTCAGAAAGTAACTTTTGAGAAAGAGAGTCAAAGACTGAGCACGCGTACGGCACGCGACCGGCTTTATTCCCCTTCCTCGCCTAACCAATTTTTTGCACTCTTCTCTTTCTACACCCTCCCCACCCCTCTTTGCCCCGTTTCGCTTTCTCCATCTACCTACATATCTGTCGATTTGTCTTAACCATTACTACGCGCCAATAGCAAATACGGAAGAAAAGCGAGAGGGGAGAAGTAAGAAATAGAAAGGTGGACGTACGTGCTCTTGCTGAACCGTTGAAGCGGGCTTTTTTATGTATAAGAACTTGCTGTATCAAAGCGCAGGGTGTGCCTATTGGATTTATGACTATATGGATTTTTCAAAAAACTCGGAAAAACGGACAGGCGCATGCAGCAGCTTTCGCTCCCCCCTTCGAAAAGACACACACCGAACATACGCGTGCGCGTTGCGTTTTTTATGCAGCCGCTCGACCACCCCATGCACCGGGCCCTTCTTTCTCCTCGCAACAGTGCGCGCTACCGAAGAAGAGAGAAAAAATGGATAAAAAAAGCGAACAAACCGCTTCGTTTCCGGGGTCCATGAAGCCGAAATACAAGAGGGTGAAAACTAACGCTCCACATGCTTGGGCGCTTATTCTTTTTTTTGCGATTTTTTAGCCCATGGCCGCTTTGTACGCCCTTGGTCCCCAGTTTTGCGCCTGGACAACGTCCGGCAACAAATATTTCCTCTCCAAGTCTCATTCCTTCTCCGATGTTATTATTATTTTTCTCACCCGATGATATTAGATCTACCGTCTATTTAAGGTGGCTCCGGCCATTTTTTCTAACTTTTATATAAAAGTTTTTTACAATGCTTACTTCACATATTATAATTTGAGTAATAATATAATATGAAAAAATCGTTCTTGAAATAACAAAAAAAAAACTTTTTCAAATAAATTTTAATATTTTTAAAGAAGATATCGGTAATTGAAAAAAAATCAACAAAACACACAAATTTTTTTTATTTTTCATCCGATTTTAAATATCATTGACTCATTTTGTTCCTTGTATAATTTCATGTCGAGTTACCGACATGAAAATTGAAAAATTTTCAAAACCTACAAGTTATATCCAATTGTTTGTACATCCGTCCATGAATTTTATAAAAAATCGATACAACTTTGCAGGTTTTAATAATTTTTCAATTTTCATATCGGTAACTTCACATGAAATTGTACAAGGAACAAAATGAGTCTATCATAATTAAAATCGGATGAAAAATAAAAAAAATGTATGTTTTTTTTTTAATTAGCGATATCTTTTTTAACTATACTGAAATTTCTTTGAAAAAATTTTTTTCGTTACTTCAAGAACCCTTTTTCATATTATATTGTTTTTCAAATTATAATATGTAAAGTAAGCATTGTACAAAATTTGTCAAAATTTGTGAATATAAGTAAAACAAATCGCCGGAGCCACTTTAATCGTTTTCATACAAACTGGAAAGACTAGAAAAAGTGCATTCAAATAACCCGCGACCGCTATGCTTAATGAACACGAACAATAAGTCTCCCCCCCCCCCCTCTCTCTCTCTCTCTCTCTCTCTCTCTCTCTCTCTCCACCTCTCTCTACCTCTCTTTGTATCTTTCGCTCTCGGAAAAACATCTGTAATCCGTTTAGCTCTGCAAATTTCTCATTGATAAACCGCAAAAGAATATAAAAGCCAGTAGCCGCCCGTTACAAAAATCGAAGAGAAAAGTAAAAATTTCTGTAGTCCGCAATTGTTTACTGACTAAAAGAGAAATATTATGGAGAACAAAACGTCGTTGCAAAACTCCTGACCGGCCCTTCTAAATCATTTTATAAGGCTATATGTGCAAATCCGCGATTAAAGTTGAAGAATAGAGCTTTAATTTGAGATGAGAATCGTTAAAATCGGTCGATTCTGTGCAAAGCTACGTGAATTTGAAAATGGCGAATAATGACGAAAATGAGCGATTTTTTTTCAAACCCACGTAATTCTTCAAATTTTTGTCATTATTCGCCATTTTCAAATTCACGTAGCTTTGCACAGAATCGACCGATTTTAACGATTCTCATCTCAAATTAAAGCTCTAATTTAATCTAACTTTAATCGCTCTTTTGTGAAATTTAGTTTGGCCTCTTTAATAGTTTGCTATTGGTTAATCATCAATGACTACTTTTCGTCCATTTTTCCCATGTTAAATTTAACTTCTTATGGAAATTTCCATAAGAAAAATTGATTTCGTCGGAAAAAAAGTTTGGCAACGGATAATGAGTGTACACGAGTATTTTCATGTTGGGGGACCCTCAAAGAACCGAAAAAATCTTATGTGGTAGGTGTGCCCTCAAAAACAATGTTTTCCGTTTTTGTACCCCAGTTGTTGTCTGTAGTCCGCGGATTTGCACATATAACCTTATAAAATGATTTAGAAGGGCCGGTCAGGAGTTTTGCAACGACGTTTTGTTCTCCATAATATTTCTCTTTTAGTCAGTAAACAATTGCGGATTACAGAAATTTTTACTTTTCTCTTCGATTTTTGTAGCGGGCGGCTACTGGCTTTTATATTCTTTTGCGGTTTATCAATGAGAAATTTGCAGAGCTAAACGGATTACAGATGTTTTTCCGAGAGCGAAAGATACAAAGAGAGGTAGAGAGAGAGAGAGAGAGAGAGAGAGAGAGAGAGAGAGAGAGAGAGAGAGAGAAAGAGAGAGAGAGAGAGAGAGAGAGAGAGAGAGAGAGAGAGAGAGAGAGAGAGAGAGAGAGAGAGAGAGAGAGAGACGAAGAGAGACGAAGAGAATGCAACGTACAGCTTGTTCTTTCTATTTTTGTCAAATAGGGTAGATGTCCGTATTAGTGTGGGTTTAAGAAACTCTTCAGTTTTGTCGCATAATAATAGACTATTTAAGCTGTATCAGAGATTTCGGGCAGGTTTATATAGTAATAATAATACGTAATAATCTACACGAAACAATTTTTTTTTATAGAAAAATATTAATATTTACGAAAGTTACAACCAATATAAAAAAAAAAATTCTCAGCCCTCCGGCCGGAAAGCGTCAACTTCCTGGCCGCTGCGCGAAACGAAGTTGCCGCTTTCCGGCGTCGTCGAGCAGGAAAATAGTATAAACACCTTGGCCAATAAAAAAGAAAGCCTCAGATCACATGTTTGTCAACCTCGGCTTCGCCTCGGCCGACAATTACATGTGATCTGAGACATTTCTTACTTTACTGGCCTAGGTATGTAATATACTATTTGTACGAATTTGTGTGCCCTAGCAGACAACAAAGTACATTTTTGTGTGCCCCGTATTAATGTGGATGTACACGTTTGTGTGCCCCACAATAGTGTGTCTTGATAATATTATCATTGCCAACAAAATTATTTTGTTAACTGTAGTGCATTTATAATCAATTTCTAACCCTTGTTTACATTGAATGTTAATTAATTTCAATACGGTAAAAACTGCTGAAGGTCGTCAATGCGATATGAAACAACGTTTGTGCGCAAACAGCCTAACCTAACTTGTCTGTTCAAACGCCGATACGAGCATGCTCGTATTGTATTTGTGCACACACAAATCTGGACAAGTCGTTTTTCACTGCCCTATTAGTAGACACCATTAATTAAATATTAAAATCAATTGAAAACCTTTATATTAAGGTTTATTATATAACATAATATTATTTTATGATATAATTAATTGTATCCCACATTAAAATTCTTCCGAAACAATTATTTAATGTTACTTTTAAAAATGTCATTTCTTAGCAAGTTTTGACAGGGAAACACCGTGACATACCGCAAACCGTGAAACATATTTTTGAAAGTTCTTTTTTAATGTTATAGTAAATGAAAACAAATTAAGTAATTAATTCTATTTAAACTTAATTAACTATACTTTATGAAAAAAAAATATTTTAGTGTTACGTTTTTACTCGTTCATTTCTAGGATATGTTTTAATAATAGAGCACACAAATATGGACAGGCACACTAATACGGACCACTACCCTAAGTAAAGTAAAACCAACGAAATCAAAAAGCATTACTTGAAAGGAAGACAGAGATGAGACTCTGTCGCTCTTCGTTTGAATCACAGCTGTGTGGCTCTGACGTGTGAATATAATCCGCCGCTAATGCTGATGTCGCCGTCACTGCAGATGCCTTTTCAATTCTTGTCGTTTTGTATCTATAAGTTTAAACGATCAAAAGGAGCAGCCACAAGTTACATTGATTTTTCATCAGCTTCTAGTCCGTTCGGTTTGCACCCTTAATCGCTCGCTCGACACAACTTTTTTTACTCGTGCGCCCAGGTTTTTGCAATGGTGTTTTCATTTACCTCTTATGTCACTTGCTCTTGGGAGCATGCACGCCACTTTTCCACTCATTGTCGATCGTTATAACGGAAAAATTGAATCTTGTGTGCTGCAAACTCACTAGCAAGGTCCCCCATATTCCAACTATTCTGCTTGGTATAATAAATTTTTTCATAAAATCATATTTTTGCAGTATCCTGGTTTGAAAAGAGAACTTTGCACTTACATATAGTTACTGGGCACAGAAATAGCTGTGTTAAAATATTACCAAATTTTGATTTGTACAATTCAGTATTTTTTTATAATTTTGATAAGTTTTTGAGAAAAATCAAAGCAATTTAAAATAAGTTACGCAGGTTCCTTTTCTTAGAATAATTAAAATATCCGTAAAGTTTCATGAGACAGAATTGGGAGAAGCACAGCTTGACATCGAAAACAGTGAAATTTAATGACAGATTCTGAGATGTTGTTTAAACTCATCTTAATCATCCCTAGGCCACATGTTTATGATAACAGAGGACTAATAAAATAAATGGGTATGAGTTTAGAGTGCGTTTCTAGATTTAATTCTGTTGCGGCACTTGTTCAAATATTGGCTCCTTTTGAATTAGGTAGCTTCCCTTGACCTCTCTACGCTGGCTTGTTTGTTTGCTTGTTTGTTTTTTTGACTGTGAATCGTGCATCAGACACGCTCCCTCTGCTTCTATCTCAGATTGGCGTCTCTGCCTGGCTTCGGTTATCTGCGCATATGAGCTATTCCCAAAATAATTTCCCTCTTACATCTTGAAAAGAATAACAAAATTTTTTAAAGGCACACTCATCGGACAAGGTATCTTTTGTTCTTTAAGCTTTTCTGAATGTGAGAAAAAAAGTAAGTACACGCTCAATTTAATGGTATCATTTTTCGGTGACACTTTTAAGTCAAATTTGGATTGAAAAGAATTGACCGAAATTTCACCTTTTTTTCTAAACGATGAGACTTGAAAAGATGATTTAATTTTGAAGGCACATGTACAGGACAAAGTTTTTCTTGTTCTTTAAGTATTTCTGAATGTAAAAAAAATTATTCACAAGCTCGCTTGAATGGTATACTTCTTTGGCGGGAATTTTACATCTAAAAATTAAGGAATATTTCGTCTTTTTTGTAAACGACGACACTTATAAATACTACGGCATCTGCCTATTTGATTTTTGCATAAATAATTATATACACTGAAATTATTACTTCAAAAGTTACAGTTTTCTAAGAAATAATCGGTATTACAATTACAACTTCCCATAATAATTTGCTACTAGCGATAATTCAATAAATATTTGAAAATAATTATCGATCTTTTTTCAATCTTTCCATCAGCTTTACGTATTCAATGCATATTATAATTGAAATAACTAAGTGAATAAAGAACACCAGTCATTCCACTTAATTTTTTATTTACCAATTATAAGAAAATTATAAAATAAGTCTGAATAAGTAAATTCATAGCTCTTAAATTTTACAATTTTCAACTGCCTCATCAACATATTTACATGTCTTATCGCTAAGGCGGAAAGTATTGGTTTTTTGCTTTCCTTTACCCTTGATAAATTTGTTCCTCTGCGCGCGAAAAACTTAGTAATTTATACGTTTTTTTCGTTTTCGAGTATTACGCCAGGATACCATTTGTTATTATAAATTACTGCAATCCAACTGTCTTCTAAATAATTATTGGTAATAATATTGTCAAAAGATTTTTGTGTAATTGAATAATTGATTGCACTATCAACAAGACTGTAGTGATTACAGAAACGTATCGATAGACAATCGGTGCATGATAGGTAAATAACGAAAACGTAAACTGTTCTTATTTGAATTCCACCGAATAACTTGGTTTTTCAAAAATTAAATTTAAAAATTTTAATTAAATTTTAATTTTACCAATAAATGACGTTGAGCCGGTTATAGAAGAAGAAAGCGATAACGATTGATATATCGACGGTTTGGTGGAAAGGTTTCGATTCAGATTATGCTTGAAAACATGTCCATTAAACTTTTGCACTGAGAAAAGGATTTGTTTACTGTTAACATGGCATTGTAACTGTTAACATGCGTATGTTTAAATATGACCAAATATAGGCATTGTAACAGTTATAATACCATGCTAACAATTAAGTTACCATGTTCACATAAACAATTTCAATATGTTACCTGAGAACATTGATATTGTAATAGTTACAATATGCTTATTATGTATAATAAAACTATTATAGTAGTTTTTGAATCTAATGGCCAATTTTTTACCAGGATGATGTTTTATAACAAAAACGTTTGAAATCATCATTTATTTTTTTACTCCAACTTTCGGACATTTTTATTGTTTATCCTGATGAGGAACATAAACAATAAAAATGTCCGAAACGTTGTAGTAAAAAACTAAATGGAGTTTTTATTTCAAACCTTTTTGTTACATAACAACATCATCCTGGTAAAAAATTGGCTATTAGATTCGAAAACTACAATTTACAAGAACTTCTACCATCAGCTACTTTCAAATCTGAATATGTTATTAGTTAATATAGATATTGTAACTATTACAATATCACATTTTACCCTTAAACATGTCAAATAGTTGTATTTCAAATAGATAAATATGTTAACAGTAACAATATTCTTCTCTCAGTGTGCTAGAAAAAGGTGTCATTTCAAATTTTGCTTGAAGGTTTTCATTTCAGAAGCACTTTATTTTCCACAGATTTCGTTGTGGTACCACTGCAATTTACTTTTACTATTGTTAATTGGCACGCCTACGTTCGTCTTTTCGTCGTTACATAAATTGCAATGGTACTAAAACAAATTTCATGGAAGATAAAATGCTTCTGAAATGACATCTTAATCAAGGAAAATCTTAAATAACACCTTCTAGCAAAATTCGAAATAACATTTCTGCAATCATTACAGTCTTGTTGATAGTTCAATCAATTATTCAATAACACAAAAATCTTTTGACAATAATATTACCAATAATTATTTAGAAGACAGTTGTATTGTAGTAATTTAAATAAGAAATGGTATCCTGGCGTAATTCTCGAAATCAAAGAAAACGTATTAATTACGAAGTGTTTCGCAACGGAGCAAATCTCTCCTGGCCACAAGTAGACGACGTCCAAAAGGTATTCCCGACTCGAATATTATGGGGAATTGAATCTCCATTTAAATATAAGGGTAAAGAGAAGCAAAAAACAAATAATTCCCGCCTTAGTGATAAGACATGTAAATAAGTAGATGAGGCAATTAAAAATTGTAAAATGTACGAGCTATGAATTTACTTATTTAGACTGATTTTATAATTCTCTTATAATTAGTAAATAAAAAATTAAGTGGAATGACTGATGCCTTTATTCACTTAATTATTTCAATTATAAGAGGCATTGAATACGTAAAGCTTATGCAAAGATTTAAAAAAGATTGATAATGATTTTACATTTTCAAATATTTATCGAATTATCGGTAGTGGCAAATTATTGTAGGAAGTTGTAATTCTAATACCGATTATTTCTTAGAAACCTGTAACTTTTGAAGTAATAATTTCAGTGTATATAATTATTTATGCAAAGATCAAATAGGCAGATGCGGCAGTATTTATAAGTGTCGTCGTTTACAAAAAAGACGAAATTTTCCTTAATTTTTAGATTTAAAAGTCGCACCAAAGAAGTATACCATTCAATCGAGCTTGTAAATAATTTTTTTTACATTCAGAAATACTTAAAGAACAAGAAAAACTTTATCCTGTACATGTGCTTTCAAAATTAAATCATCTTTTCAAGTTTCGTCGTTTAGAAAAAAAGGTGAAATTTCAGTTAATTCTTTTCAATCCAAATTTGACCTAAAAGTGTCATCTAAATAATATCATTACATTGAGCGTGTACCTACTTTTTTCACATTCAGAAAAGCTTAAAGAACAAGAGAAACCTTGTCCGATGAGTGTGCCTTCAAAAAATTTTTTTATTCTTTTCGAGACGTAAGAGGAAAATAATTTTGGGAACAACTCATATTCCCCTTCTTCTTTTTGCCCAAACTGACTTTCCAGCATTTCGGCGACGCTATTAATAGAAAGAATCGTTTTCCTTGTCTTTATTCTCATTTCCCCGTGCTCTGATTAGTTGCGGTTCAGATACAAGCTATCAGATTACTCTCTCCTGTATATACAAATGATAAACAATTACTCCAGTAATACAAGGGCCATTCTCTACTAGCTGACAAGAGAAATTGTAACCGGCGTATGGTACGGTACAGGAAGCTGGAGGCGCGTTCTCCAGCATACAGCCTCGCTCATTCAGAAATCACAGAGTAAAAATTATATGCTTTCCAAAACACGCTTGCTACAAAGATACCGCATCAAGTGATGATGAGCTCGGCAATCAGCTGTGAAAACCAAAAAATCTCGAAAAAAGTAATGCATTTACTACAGGTAGTGCGTAGCACATGTGTGCCTAACTTGTAAGAGGGGAGTATCTCCACAAAGCATGCCCGATCAATGAAACAAGAAATATCACACAGCTTCCTCAACGAGTGACTCACGAGCTTAGTAGAACTTAGGATTCACCTGCTACACTTGATTCTAACACTTTGGTTAAAAAAGTACAAAAACCTGAAGCGCCATAACGCCAAACACTCCAGCCCAATGTACCTTTTTCTACATGGGAAAATAATAACGTAAGAGGAAGACCACTAAAATGAATGCCCCCCCCCCGTCTCTCTCCTCTCTCTCTCTTTCTCTCTCTCTCTCTCTCTCTCTCTCTCTCTCTCTCTCTCTCTCTCTCTCTCTCTCTCTCTCTCTGTCTTTCGGAGCTTATTCTACCCGGAGGCCTTATCACGGTCCAAAGAGATCGAAGCAAGTGTATTTTAATTAGAGATGCCAATAAATAGCAGACAACTTGTTCGCCAGAGTCAAAGGGGAAGGGGGGAATAGCTGCGGCACGTGCCAGGCAAGAGGCAAAAGGAGAAAAGAGATTGCGGTGACCCGTGAGCCTAGCAAAAAGATGAGGGGAATTGGAACCCTTTTTTTTACCCTCTTTTTCAGGAGCACTCGACCTTTCGTCGCTGATCGATCAGCTTCATTTCGAGAGCTGTGGCGCGTTCCTGCGGCAAAGGATGAAAAATAAGCGGCTCTTTCATATTTCCGACGCTTAACACCTTCTATTCTTTCTACTACGGACGCGCGCGTGTGTGCCTGCTTTAAAAAGAGGGCTAGCTCTAAAAAATCGTGATCTCCTTTCTAATGCAGGCTAAAACAGCTTTGTCGCGAGGGTAATTCAGGTATTGAATGGTCCAAAACCCTTTCTCCAGGCGGGTAATAGATTTTTCCCGATAGCATTGTCCTTGGGGTTTCGTTACATTGAGCTATCAAAATATTAAGGCTCGAAGCGTGTTGACTGCATCAGATGGCCGATGTCGTAAGGCCTCCTATTGACGGTGCGACTTATATCGTACGCATACCTCTCTCTTTCCCCCTCTCACTATCTCTCTCACTAACTCTCTTACACTCTTTCTGTTCCTTTATAGCGTCATAAATAAGCGCTGGAAAGGTCTTAGCTCTATTGATAATCATTCATCAATTGTGAGATACACTAACCCTTCGTTACGGATTTTGGCCCCGCGTAAAACAAGTTACTATGGCCCAAATATTGCACATAGTATTAGCCAAGTATGGGCAAGATGTGGCCTACAAAAAACAATATATGGAGAAATATTGGCTTTATAATGCCACAGCGCCGGACCCACACACGGCCTATCTTTAGATATATCTTGAGGAACTATTGCCCATATATTGCTTATATAAATTCAATGTTTCGATTAACATTGCCAATAAACGAAATTTTTCCGTATATGTAGCAGTAAAAGACGCAATATTTGGGCCAAACCTATCCACATTTTTATAAAAAGTTACCAAGATGTGAGAAAAATATCCTTATATATTGCAGAACTATGTCTACATATAAATAAAATGTGTCGATTTCGTGGAATTAATAAAAATAAAAAATAAAAATTATATATTATAATATGAATAATAACAAAAAAATACTTCAAAATATATTAAAACATGAAAAAATTCTCTCATGCCAAGCATTTCAAAAATATCGGTAAAATAAATTAATATCGTACAAGCTAAAAAATGAAGTAATAAAAGTTATACAGAAAAGAGGTACATTTAAAAGAATTGAAATAAAGAAATTTTTTAAATACAACATTTTATTTATTTAAATAACAATTTGCTTTATACATTTTCCCTGTTTCTCAAAGTTATTAGCTGGTTCAATTATGTATTCTCCTTGCTCTAAAGCAATATAAAAGCATATAAAGGTAGCACCACAAGGGCTATTAAGGCAAGGCACTAACGACCATATGCCACTGGTGAGCGCAGAAGTTCAGAACGCAAATGCGTTCCGGCTATAGAGACAAAGATGTCACTCCATACAATGAGAGAAAAAAAAAGCAGAAACAGATTGAATTTCTGATCAAAATAACTGCAATCGTCGGGTACGAAAACAAAGGTTGGAATTGCCCGAATGATCGGGTCAAAACAGCCAGAGCGATGGGCACACGCTCAAGCTTCAAAGGTCACGTGACCTTTGCTTAAGTTGTTTCTGCCCGACTCTCAAAAAGAAACTGCTTCACTCTTCAGTAGTTTTAGCTTAATGTACTTAGGCTATGCCCCCATGTCTGACTTAAGCTAACCAAGCTTATTTTTATTCTCACTGTAGCTGCGCAACACGGTGCGCGGAGAAGGCCAGGGAGTGGTCTGTCACGCACTTGTGCTGCCAGCGCGCGAAAGCTTTGCCTCCAATAACAAAACGCGCGGGAAACTTATACGAATTAGAGGCCAGCGCGGGAAGTATGGGCCAATGAGGATGTGATCACTCGTGCATTCTTAGTCGGAAAAGCGAGCTCCTTACAGCGATAACTACGCGTGCTGAGCCATGTGTCATTCATTCTCATTTTCGTTCTCGTTGCGAAAGGTCGCCTGCGAGCAATAAAAAACGCCTTCGTTATTATAAAACAGCACTGTTATTTATAGTAATCAAATAAAGAGTGTAAATTGTTTGTAGACGTTTGCTTTGTTTAACAGTGCTGTTTGACAGCCCACTCCCTGGCCTTCTCCACGCACCGTGATGTGCAGCGACAGTGAGAATAAAAATAATTGGTAGTAATTTTGGCCACTAGCTACAATTAACAATAGAATAAAAATAAGCTAGGTTAGCTTAAGTCAGACATGGGGGCATAGCCGAAGTACGTTAAGCTAAAACTGCTGGAGAGTCAAGCAGTTTCTTTTTGAGAGTCGGGCAGAAACAATTTAAGCAAATGTCACGTGACCTTTGACGCTTGAGCGTGTGCCCGTCCCTCAGGCTGTTTTTATCCGAGCGTTCGGGCAATTCTAACTTTTATTTTCCTACACGACGATTCCAGCTATTTTGATCGGACATTCAATCTGTTTCTGCTTTTTTTTTTCTCACTGTATGGAGTGACATCTTTGTCTCTATAGCCGGAACGCATTTGCGTTCTGAACTGCCGCGCTCACCAGTGGCATATGGCTGTTACTGCCTTGCCTTAATAGCCCTTGTGGTGCTACCTTTATATGTTTTTATATTTCTTTAGAGCAAGGAGAATAGATCATTGAGTACAATATAATACATAATTGAACCGGCTAATAACTCTGAGAAACAGTGAGAATGTATAAAGCAAATTGTTATTTAAATAAGTAAAATTTTTTATATAAATAATGTCTTTATTTCAGTTCTTTTACCTCTTTTCTGTATAATTTTTATTACTTCATTTTTTAGCTTGTACGATATTAATTTATTTTACCGATATTTTTGAAATGCTTGGCATGAGAAAATTTTTTCATGTTTAAATATATTTTGATGTGTTTTTTTTTATTATTCATATTATAATATATAATTTTTCGTTTTTATCTTTATTACTTCGACGATATCGGCACATTTTATTTATATGTAGACATAGTTCTGCAATATAAGGATATTTTTCTCATATCTTGGCAACTTTTTATAAAAATGTGGATCGATTTGGTCCAAATATTGCTTCTTTTACTGCTACACACACAGAAAAATTTCGTTTATTGGCAATATTAATCGAAACATTGAATTTGTATAAGCAATATATGGGCAATAGTTGTCCAAGATATATCTAAAGATAGGGCGTGCCTGGCTCCAGCGTGGTGGCATTATAAAACCAATATATCTCCATATATTGTTTTTTATAGGCCACATCTTACCCATACTTGACTAATATTATGTGCAATATTTTGGCCATAGTAACTTTTTTTACGCGGGGCATCTCGTCTCTATGTTATTTTTAAATGCGAACTATCTTGTATATCGACGGCTGAGACGAAGAAGAACGTATCTCGACGCGCGGATGAAGAACGATGTATCTCGGCGCGCGGATGAAGAACGACGTATCTCGGCGCTCGGATGAAGAACGACGTATCTCGGCGCTCGGTTGAAGAACGATGTATTTTGCCCAAAGAACTCGACCAAGAGCTATCCAAAATCTACCTCCACAAGGAGTTTTGAAGAAATTACGACAATTTTCCCTCCGGAATCGTTAGACATACAAACCTCATTTTTTTCATTTTTCATGTTTTACGTTTTTGTTAATAACCAAAGAACCGTGATATCTAGAAACTTTTTTTTTAGAAAATATAGGTATTTTAATTCTCTTTTAAATGCTACCTATCCCATTCTGATACATATAGCCGTTCTCGAGAAATTACGATTCGAAAAAGAAGTTACAAAAATTTTAACCTCAAAAATCTCTGAAATTTATGAACCAATCATCTATCCCAAAGAAAGGTACAGGTGGCAACCAAAAATTTACCTCTACAAGGAATTTTGAAGCGATTAACACAATTTTACTCCCGTAAATTGTCGCCACCTAAAACACGTTTTTTTCATTTATTTCTCAAAAACTAACCAACAGAATGGATTCAATTTTATACAGATGATAGCTACTCATAATCTCCATTATCATGATTTTTCTCAAAAAAATTGACCATTTAGTTTGGGAGTTATAAGGATTTAAAAAAAAAAAACACGTTTTTGTTAATAACAAAATAACCGTGATAGCTAGAAAAAATTTTTTTTTTTTAAATACAGGTTTTTTTATGCTCTTTCGAACGCTACCCATCCGATTATAAAATTTAAATCCAATCATTAAAAAAAATCAAAAATAAATTTTTCGAAAATGAAAAATTCGACATAAAACAAAAACGAATCAGTTAATCGTACAAAATTATTTTTTTCCCGAATTCAGATTCAAAAAACAAAAAAAAAATGAGACCCGTCCGGTTAAAATCGACCGCGTAGATCCGAAAATAAAGCGGTATACATACATACATACACACACACACACACACACACACACACACACACACACACACACACACACACACACACACACACACACACAAATCCATACAGACATTTTCTAAAATCATGTGACACAAACTTCTAACACTTTTATTCATCTTTCTAGAGCAATTTAAAGAAAATTAAAATTTTACTATTACAATTAAGCTTCCTCTATGAGGAAGCAAAAGCAAAAAATAAAAATACACAGAAAAAAAATTTTAATATATAGAAATAAACGAGAATTAATAATAAAAAGTAGAAACTAACAGGAAAATACAACACATAATTTACAAAACAAATTTTTATTAGTTAATTTTACTTTGAATAAATAAATTATAGTTTTATATTTAAGGATTTTTTAGAAATAAATAAATAATTTTTTAAATAAACTAAGTATTTTATTCTTATAACGTTTTCATAATAAAATTTACAAAATCGTTTAATATGTTTAAATACATTAATCAGTAGTATTTAATCAATTACAGTAATTTTTTTAAAATTATTAAATTATTCCTGAACTATTAAAGTTACTTGAATACGTTTGAATACATTAATAAATGGTATTTAAGGCCATGTGGTACTCCACAAAAATCATGTTGGGTTTAGTCGATAATGTAGGTGGAGCCAACTATTGTATATGGAACAGTAGATGGAACTTTTAGTTCTAAAAAATAGTCACAGTGGGCATGCATAATATAAGAGAAGTTGTAATTAAGCTTTTTGTACAAGATTCTTTTCTTGTAAACTTGATATTTTTTAAAATCCATTTTCAAACTGGAAATTTGCTTACTAACAACATTATACATTTCAAACTGTATAAAAACATTCTATCATGTACTGCAATTGCATACTAAAAGTAATTCTTTGATACATAATAGTACTAAATAAGGTAACAATACATGCACTAGTGTTATTAAACACAACTGTTTTACAACATGCATTATGAATTTTCTTATTTATAATATATCATGCATTCTGAATGTTCTTGTTTCTAATATCATGCATTCTGAATTTTCTCATTTCTTATAAATCATTCACTATTAATTTTCTTATTTCCTATAAATCATGCATTATTAATTTTCTTATTTCTTATAAATCAAACATTATTAATCTTTAATATTATGCTTTGCTAATAGTGGTAAGCAATTGATCATGTTATAAAAGCGGAGACCATTGAATCAGAATTAGATTTATTAGGAGATTACTAACTTATTCAGAGACTGGAATCTTGCAGAAAAATCTACTTAGTCTCTTTTGAATAATGAATATATACAAAATAATTGTTTTTTTATAAAATTAATATTTTTTAAAATTCCCAAAACTGGAAATTTGGTAACGAACAAAACTTTACATTTCAAACTGTATAGAAACATTCTATAATGTAATGCAATACATATACTGATAGTAATACTGCAGTATACATATACTGCAACTTTTTAAAACATGCAAAATCATAAAAACATTATTTCCATTGCAGATTCATAAAGGAATCCATATTACTATGATGATAAATAATACCATGCAAAATTATAATAATTGCATTTGATTGCAAGTCGATAAATACAAAAATACTTATATAAGTAATAGCTGCAGATTAAATAATGTCATGCAAAATTATGAATACAATCGACGATAGCAAATTGATAAAGTAATTATCAATATTAAATAAAATCAAGCAAATTTACAACTACAGCATTCGATTGCAAATTCATGTAGTTACCAATTACTATAGATTGGTATCAAAGAAAATAAATGCCAGCTGACTTTGTCAGACTTACAGCGTGGCAGAAAAACCTTAGCTAGGCAAGTCTCGCTGGGAAGTCTGCGGAATACACAATAATGTATTATATTCAACAGATTCCCTCAGGCGAGTTCCCATACCCTGGTGAAAACTAGAAATTACTAAAAAGAACTAAGCGATGGGTTGAATCTACCTATCCGCATCCCCTCTAAACACACACCCTACACCTTTTAAGTTTCTCTCTGCCTTCTCTACCTACCCCCTCACATTCTAAAGCACTGACACTCGAAGATCATTGAGGAAGCTGCAGAAGTAGCCCAGTGGAGTTGGATGGTTCAGGCTGGCTCTACCTCATGGACACCAGCCTGCTCACTACGATGATCAATCTGCTAGCAGCCCTCCGTTAAGCGATGAGCTACATCAACTAGGAGAAAAGACGGACAAAGATCTTCAAGTCACATCATTGTCTGGGACAGCTACAGCAGGGAAGTTGACATAGCCCAAACCGCAGAGCAGCTCATCATCTGGGAGCCACGCAGAGAGAGTAGAGCACCTAAAAATCACATATAACTAATAAATAATCGACACTAACAACATTACCAACTAGAGAGTAAAGCTGACAGCTGTGGTGGTTGTTCTCTCCTCTCGCTGCCCCAGCTACCTGTAAGAAAACATCAGTATCATCAGCATACCTATCAGAGGTTAGGAACGTCAGAGGGGCTTATCAGGTCTGCTCTCGTCGTTGACTCCGCTGCCGTGCTGTCCACACTGAATCGCCACTAGCCAACGGACACGATAAGGAGAAATACACCTGCCGGAACACCGTATTTACTTCAATCGAAGCTGTCATCGCTGAGAAGGGCATACAACGCAATCAACACCGGGAGCCGGACGACACATGTGTTTATGTATACGGCGTTAGTACTCCACACGGCCGCGCAGATACGCAGCGCTAACGTCCAGACGCGGCAGAAAGAAAGCAGAACGAGCTCCGAAAGAACATTTCAAATAAGCAACGTAATAAGCAGCGGTTTTGGAGAAAATTGTTCGACTAAAGATTATTTATTGGCTCTCGAAACAAACATATGCGATGCTTTCGAAACCAGCCAATCTCTTCTAGCAATTTGTATGGATATGGAAAGAGTATACGGTCTTGTGTGGCGCAACTACTAATAAACCATAAAGTGACAGACAATATTATGTTCCTGTTCAGTAGAAATTTCACAAACCGAAATACTGAGTACGTGTTAACAATATTCTTTAACAAAAAACAAATATAGAAAATAAAGTCTCAAAGAAAAATCCAAAGTGAAACTTATAAGGTAAATTGCGAACTATAAAATACATTCTAATCGATTGCCCTACGTATGTCAACAAAAGAAAAAAATTCAAGGTGAAGAATCATCTTCAATTATGTAGATTAACTACTTACGCAGAAAGCTCAGTTGAATTCTTAAATGCAATCATGCGATTACAAGGTCAGTAAGATGATACCTTGTCGCAGCGTACAATAATTTGAATCTAATTTAATACAATCTAAAACATGGTGTATCGCTCCTACAAGTTGTGCCTGCGTTGTACTTGAATCTGAAATAGAAAGTATTTAATGAGAATCACAAGTGCTGTATTGTAAAGTATATAAAGAATTATTTACTTAAATAACTTGGATACATACAACTCATCAGTCAATAGTCATATAATACCAAGATTTTAGGACCTGTTCCATCAAAATATATGTAGTTCCTGGATTTGGAGTCGACGGCAGAGCCCACAATTTTACATTATGTAGAAAACAGCTTTAAAGATAAAATTACCAAAATACAACTGTATTTCTGTAATTCTTCTTCTGTAACTCCTGCTCTGCCCTGAAATATAAAAAAAGTATTGTTTTTAGCTTAAAATCTGTTATATTTGGAACAAGTATTCTGATACCTCAGTTTATGGTCCATCAGATTTGTAAGCTATATGAGCACACGTAGCAGCAACAGCCATAGCTACATCAGTCAGTTAAGCATTGTTGCGTGGTCAAATATAAACTTCCTTTGGTGCTACATATTTTTAATAAACCTTTTCACACATAGGTAATTATATACTGAGGTAAATGTAGAATGTGTTGAGAAAGTCAAAATCTTTAATGCATGTTATGAAGCCAGTAGCGCCTTAGCCAAATGCTTAAAAAAATGTTTATAGCAGCAACACTCCTATATAATTGATCTTCTTTTAATATCTGGTAGGGTGAACCTTTTTACTTTTTCTTCATTATTCTTTTTCACATATAACATTATTACTTAATAAAGAGAATACGACTAATATATATTTATTGCAATGAATAACAGTTTTCACTTCAGTAAATAAAATGTCAATTATATTATATTGAGATTCAGACGATGGTTGATGATGGTAGCTTTCTGGCAGAAGCGAAAGTTCTAAAATTTTTTTTTTTACACAATAGCATATCTTTCACTTCCTTTCAAAATTGATTTGAATCTGTACACTAAATTTTTTTTCTAAAAGTCAGTATGGACTTATTTTTTCTTTAGTATCAACCCCTGTTATTTTAAGTATAAAGTTTCCAATAAAAGTTCGAGTACTAAAAAGCTATTTCTAAAACTTGAATTCAACTGTCACTGAACACTTGCATTATACTTTTAATAACTTTTCTAATATACCTTCACATCTTATACACTAAATGTTTACTCAAAAATCCGTTTATGAATGCAAAAAATGAACACTAAGAACAACACTTTGTATAAAGAAGCTTCTGATATCACAGTGGTTAAATTATTAACCACTTTAAATTATTTCTTAAAAATAAAACATTTCTAAACATACAGTCCACTTCAGAATTAGTTCATTTTTGAAAAAAATAATTATCATTTTAAGTTAATATTTAATTTCTATTTCTGTATAAAACTTAAAGGAGTGTATACATAATGTGCCTTGCGCCAAGGCACACAACTTTGAGCCAATCGGAGCCAATCTTCGGCTAGGAGGCTTAATTTTCTCAGATTAGCTCAGAATCGTGTGCCTTGGCACAAGGCACATTATGTAGACACTCCTTAAAGAAAATAAGAAACGAACAAAATTTCAAAATATGCCACTATTTAATATCTTAAAACATATAATTTAAAAAAAAATTTCCCCATTGTCTTTATGTATTTATTTTTCTTTTTCTTTATATATTATTGTTTTTTTTCTGTTTTTTTACTGTTTAATTTAATTATTTAATAAAATAGAGTTTGGTAATTTTGTCATTGCCTTTATCTATTTGTTTTTGTTTTTCTTTATATATTATTGTTTTTTTCTGTTCATTTTTATTTATTTTTTTTGTTTTTTTCTGTTTATTTTCTATACCCAATGTTCCAATTCGTACAGGAGAAAACAGAATAAAACAGAAAAAAATTTTTAAAAATCGAAACAAATAAGAATAAGCAGAAAAAAACAGAAAGAAATAGAACTATTTTCTATGCATACAGATTCTAGATACGAGAAGAACTTCGGTTGACAGATGGACTTGTGGGAAAGTATAAGGTCAATACTGGTCATTATTTTTTTTTGTGCCGACGGCAATTTATAGGGCGATGATGAAAAAGATGCAGGTTTACGTTTTGACGTACTAAGGAAGAGGGAAAATCGGCTCACCTGGCTCTCCCGCGTGTTGGTATGATGTAAGCGCAAAACCTTCCCTCGGTAGCTGGTCATAAGTACATGCAAGAAACCACTGGCCAAGGGAGAGTGAGAAGGGAGCCAACCCCCTAAAAGCGAGGTGAAAGTGGGTCCGAGCGAGCGCTGGACCCCCACGAGTTCCCATGCTCTCGGAAGGTGCGGTGCGCAGCTCCTTATGTATGCAAGCAAGCCCTTATGCAAAAAAATAAAAGAGATGGAGGGGAGGTCTCCTAAAATCTGAAAAAACCTATCCCACCCAGTTGTCTGTGAGGCTTTCTCGTCAAATCGGAAGGATCTTAGTCTTTCGATTATGCAAGATAATATACGTGACATAAAACCCTCAGCGGACAGAGCGTGAGAGAAAAAAGTAGTGGAATTAGAAAAGACTTCCAAGCGCTGGTGATCGAGTGCACAACGGCGAAAAAAGAGAACCGTTAGCGATTTCGCCGGGAAACGAAAATAGTCTAAGTCCCATACGGGAATATTCTAATATAAAGAAATCTCCCCCCCCCCCTCTCTCTCTCTCTCTAGTTTACACACTCCACGACGAGAATTAACGATTATCGCTAGGCGATGCCTATATTTTTCTCTCTCTCTCTCAGGTCCGTACTCCAGGTGCGAGATTTCAGTAATTGGTTAGCCGCGCGCTCGCTATTTACAGGCATAAGTCGATTTGCCTGTCAGACGTTTTTCTGGGCAGCTTGACTTGTTTCAAAGATTTTTTTTTCTAGTTGGAAAATACCAGAATTCTTTAAAACAAAAAAGAATAAATATGGCAAACCAAATACAATTTTAGTTCCATTCAAAAATTAAAAAATTGTAAAGATTGTGGAAATAAAAAAATGGAGCGTGAACACAAAAATTTAAATAGTTAGCGTTAACAATTAAGCAGCAATAAGTTGATCAGGAATCTGAAGAGTAGAGAATATCAATTGTTTCAGTAGAAATTGAGTTGTGTGCGTTCACTATTTCACAATATGAGAGTGGGAAGAGAAGGAGAGATGTCGAAGATAAGACTTGTGTGAGAGAGAATAGAGTGCTCGTATCGAAAACCCCTTTGTAAAAATGAGTTTGTATAGATGTGTTTAAGCCCAAGCTGTTTAGGTCTGTCAAAAAAGGCTTTGAGAGAGAGAGAGAGAGAGAGAGAGAGAGAGAGAGAGTGAGAGAGAGAGAGAGCTGTGAGAGTGGTGTAGTACTGTAACTATATAAATGGACCACAATGGGCCTTGGCGTGTGGGCCCACCGCCGAGGAGAGCCGGGCTTCAATAAAATTTTACTGTTTTACCGCTGGCATGCGGCCGAGGGAAACGAGAGAAAAACGAAAGGGTAGTGCCAATTCTCTCTCTCTCTCTCTCTCTCTCTCTCTCTCTCTCTCTCTCTCTTTCTCTCACTGCTTCAATTCTATACTGACCTCTGCCCACGGACTGCTTTGCTTTCTCCCGCGCCCGTTTGGCAGCTCCCCAGCGAAGCGCATAGTAGTCAACTGGCCCTCGCACCTTCTTCCCTTCGTATGGCTTACGAAAGGATAATCGCATAGCTCTTCCGACCTGTGAGGATGGTCCGCATGCAGCAACTGCACTGCTGCCTTCTTTCCTTTAATATTCAGTTCTACATGCACCCTTTCATTCCATATAACCTGCAGTATAACTCGAGTGCTCAAGCGCTTTCCTAGACCCAAGCGAAAGGATTAAAAAAACTGCTTCAGGGTCCATCGCAAACTCGAATTTGGCAATAAAACTCTCAACGAAGCGAGAGATCCCCGCTTTTCTTCTTCTCCTTGCCCAAACCTTTTTGCTTTCAGTTTTCCCCTTTTTCCTTTACCCGGTATTCAACTCTTTCCACGTGCTGCTGTCAAATGACTCGAAAAGTTTCACTCATCAGTTACTTCGATCTGCCGAGGAGAGCTGCCCTTTTTTCTCCTTTTTTTATGCCAACCGGCCCAGCCTATAACCTAAAGGCGGCTCCTTCTGCGGACAGCATGTTTATCTAGAGAAAGAATGTCAGCAGGGAGAAATTATCTCAATATTTATAGGAAGCGCTCGAAACGTTTGCCGAGTTTTAATAAACCTATATACATGAATTCTTAAAATCACTTAATTGAAATTACATTTGACGAGATATTTAAATATAATCTTCAAACATTGTAAAATAATATACAATTACACAACGGAGCACAAGTATGTTGTGATTCATGAATATTTGATTTGTATTATGAGTGATAAGCAAATTGTCTTTAAAAATCATGCAGTGCTGCGACTACAAATTTTGAGAAAAAAAGATCTTGTCTGAGATAGAAGATTTCCGAAATAGAAAGTCTTTTAATTGATATATTGAATTTGACGTTATATAAGCGTATATCGTCGCGCGGTACGAAGAAAAGCCAACTTAGAAGAACCAGACGAAGAAAAGCCAGTTTCGCACGAGAGAAGTAAAAAATGTGCCCATTCGTTGGCTTTTTTCGCGCGAAACTGGCTTTACTTCGCCTGGATCTTCTAAGTTGGCTTTTTTTCGTACCGCGCGACGATGTCATCATAAATACTAATATATTATGCATATAAATATAACCATATTTAGTCAAATATCATCATATTTATACAAAATTTTCGGTGCTACGATCGCGCATTTGTATATGATTTTATCCGGCTGTTATATAATTATGATAACATCCCTGGTAGAAATTGAAATCATTTTTTAGGTAAAAAATGGCTAGTTTGAACCAAGATGGCAAAAAAAATGGACTCCAGTTTTCTACTGTAAGTGTAACGATTTTTTCAATCAATTTTTCACATTTGTTGGTTCCATAAATGGTCACAATATTGTACTATCTAATTTGGCATTTAAATACTAGTTAAAATAGCTAGCCGACGAAGCCATTAAAAATCGAGTAACAACTTTTGTTATGGCGATGAGTGAGAGAGATAGAGTCACGTGGCAAAATAACGATTTTGGTTTATATCTTATAGAATAAAGCTGTAAATAGTAAAAAGACTACTAAATTTTGTTTATATCCCAGTAAACTATCTCTTAAGAGTATAAGTTTTACAATATGTGATTAAATTGTTGTGTAATTTTAATGTGAATATTTTGAGGATAGGACCACTCCGTAAAATGGGAAAAGTTGATGGAAAAAAGCGTTACAGTTGTGTCTAATAACTAGCCATTTCCAATGGCCACACTGAAAAAACGTTAGCAGAAAAATTGTACCCATAAACACGACCGTTGACTATAGAAAAGGTTATTCACTATACTGGGAGTTGGTAGAGACAGTAATCTGTTTTGGGAGCAATTTTATACAACGAAATGTAAACATTGCGCCAACAGCAGAACGCAGCAGCGCTCCTCAAGGTCGGTTGCTCGAGATTGGTGTAAATATTCTACCAAAACTCGCGAATCGATTGTGCGAAAAGGGAAGGGGAACGTGTTCGCTTAAGAAAGCAGAACGTTTCAGCCACCGTTTTTTCAGTGCAGTTTCTGTTTTCCTGCCCATTTTTAATGAACTAATTTCTACACTGAAAAATGGTTAGCGCGTAAGACGCCCTCTCGCTGATACGTGAAGCTCTAAACGGCTTTGCTGTACCGGCACTTCCATTTAGCGCGTACTTATACTGTCCGCTTTTAGGAAAATAGGAAAGCACTCGCGCGGCCGTAGCGCATGCGTAGTTCCGTATATTATTGCGGGTTCATTTTAGGACGTATGTTGCGCTAAAATCAGAGCAACATCTACTCAAAACCCGAGCGCAGCTGTTTACACACACGCGGCGCTTGTAGCGCCCTAACCCTTTTTCAGTGTATCAGGGATATAGTCATACATGATCATATATGATTTGTATATAATTATATATGATTTTATATACATATACATAGTTATATATAATATGTATATATAATCATATACAATTTTTTTACTCGGATTTTTACAATTATTTACAGTTACCCTGGTAAAAAAAAAGTTATATGACCGAATCCATCTGAAATTCAACAGCCAGAGTATGCCTACATCACCGATCATTTTGGAATTAAAGTATTGCTGTTCTTCTCGAAAACGATTTGACACGTATTTCTTCATTTTTCGATTGCATCAAATTGCATCCCGTTTGCAATGTTCAACATTTTTTTCAGAATCCTAACTTTAAAATTTTATGTTTCAAGATCATCTTCAAACTGCTGCGTTTTTACGAGTTTTTTTTAGCTTATTTGTAAACAATGCATTATATTACTTAGTCTAAAGAGCTCCTTCAGACAGTGCATGATATTTTGAAAAAAATGCATAAGCATAGGGGAAAGTGGGGCACGAGGAGCAAGGCAGCACAGTTTGGCACCTAAATATCTTACATATTAATATACGTAAATAATTCAATTATAGAAAAATATTAATCTAAAATACTTCTAGTATTTTTCTTCCGACTTATAATATACAATAAAAATTTTATTAATTAACTAGGTGAATTTAAAATTCGGAGCAACAGAAAAAGGTTGGCTTCATTTTTAATGAATATGATACTACTTGAAAATAATACTTTTTTAAAATGAAACTAAATCCGTTTGGTAGCTTGAGTCACGATCTTTGAACTCCTATTTTGTTTTTTGTTTAAAACTTATTATAAACAATTTGAATAATGTTTAAAAATTATGATAATATGGGGCACGGGTGGCACGGGATGCGGGGCACGGGTGGCGCACATCAACAGAGCGGCGCGCGGTGGCGGTGGCGGCGTCTGCGGACTGCGCTGTTCGTCGATTTTTAACCTTCAAAATAACCAAAGATGGGTTGACTCCGTGACCTGTTTAATTAGGTTTAATTAGTATTATTTCATTTAGTATTAATTAAATTAGCATTAATCAAAAGTTTGTGTAATAACGTATACACACAGATTAAAAACATAAGTGCGGAAAAGTTTAATATAAGGGGCAAGGTACATACAAGTAATAATAGTAGATAATGGTTAGAGTTTACAAAAGAAAAACAGATAGATATTATTCTTAAAAAATAAAATTTCATGTTTCCAAGTCTAATGATAACCATTTTGCATTATATTATTTAAAAACCATTCATCTGATCATCAGGTATACATTTAAATACTTCTTAAAATATATATAGGTATACATTACGACGTCGCGATGACCGTGTCACTCATGCCCCACGCTGTGCCACTTTCCACCCGCTAGTGGGGCACGGAGAGCATTTTTCAAGGTTTATATTTTTGGCTGATTAGAATAAATTATAGTTTAAAATAAAATTTTTTTACCATCAATTGAGTTTCTAGATATATTCATTTATTTATTTCTTTTTTTAAATTATTGAAAATTGTCCACATTTAATTGCAATCTTTAGTTAAAGTTAGGGTGCCACTACCGACCCACCTTCCCTTATGCAGTTTCCTCTCTTAAAAAAAATGATGGCCGGAAATAGTGGCTCATTTAATGAATCGATGTGATTGGTTATTTGAAAAAAGCGCGACTATTTGAATTTTGTTTGGATTGGAAATGTGTTTTTTCCGCTTAAAAAAACGATGGCCGGATGTTGTGAAGCATTCAAAGATTAATTTGATTGGTCTGTAACACTTTATTTTTTTGCTTAAAAAATGTATCTAATTAATATATCATTTAAACTAATTAAAACTAAATCACAGTGAAAAATAGTACGCGCGAATCGCGTTGGAATTTTGCTTGTTTGCTAAAGAATGCATTTTTCTTCAACACGTCATTTTTTTTGGCTGAAAGTTTATATGATGCTAGAGGGTGTAAATACACTGAGAGAAGATTTTTGGAATATTTACAAAGAACTTAGAGAAATTTTACTATATTAGTTTTAGAATCCGACCACAGACTCTCCATCTAGTAATTTTTATTAGCCAGTATAGTAATTTTTGTAAATGTCCGAAAAATACAGAAAAAAATTATTTTTAGCCAATTGTTATATACTTTCCCACAAGAGAACGCATATGAATAAATATCAAGAAATCAATTTTAAATAAATATTATGATGAAAAAAAACCTCCGGGACGGGGAATCGAACCTGGATCTCCTAGTTGAAAGGCGAACTTCTTACCGACTGCGCCACTGCGTACACTTACATGTTGATAATCCGAATCGTCTACATATGTTACATTATACTGACACTCTTAAAGTGAATTCGTTCTTCACGTATTTTTAAAATAATCTTGTAATGAATACATGGAGAATTATTTGAATTAATTAATTAATAAATTATACGAGTGTTAATTAAAGTTATTTATACTGAAATTATATTGTTTTAAATTAGTTGTTAGGGCTACATCATTGCAGGTTATGACGAGTTAAGCGCGCATGCCCTCGTGTTTTGTTTATAGCGCGCATGCGCAGCGCTGCACATATACTGTATATATCGTAAAAATTACTATACTGTCTTGTAAATTCTGTCAGCTCTATAGGAAAAATTCTTATAAAGTCTAAGAATATTTGCCAGTTGCCTGGTAAAATTTATGATAACTGATTTTTACTATACTGTCTAATAATTTTTCCAACTTTTTTATGTTAAATTTTACAATACTTTTCTTGTAGTTTTTCTTAGTCAAACTGTAAAAATTATTAGAAATCTAATAAATAGGTCACTTTTACTAGTCTGTGGTCAGATTGCGCGTACAGTATAGTAATTTTAACCAATCATCTCATAATTATTCCAAAAAATTTTTCTCAGTGTACCTACCAAACCATGTACGGTAGATCACCTGTTTTTGTCCGTGGATAGAGAACAACATTAAATAAAAGACAACAATTTTTTGCTATAACCTCACAATTATAGTCCATGGTAGGCGAAGTAAATTGATTGGTGTACAATTGTATACAGTAGTGATGTACTTACACATGCCCACACGGGCGTGCAAAGATACAGATCTGTAATAAACAATTCTCATTTTTTAATTTTAATGTTCTTAGATTTTTTAATCTTATAAGTATCTGTGTCATTTTTTTCATTTCTTTTCATTGGGGTAAGGGTGTAATCAACTGTTTTTGCTGTAAAACAATGTGCTGTATAGAATGTTTATTCTACAAAGACGTCATATATGGCCTTTAACTTATCGACAACGTTACTACATAATGTTGGAAGTAGATCTTTTCTATGTTGCTTCATAATTTTCAATCCATCTTTCAAATAAAAGATGCTTTCTTTTATAAGGCAACATAGACCATAAAAAAGAACTTATTTCGTTATTATACTCTAGAATGAATTCGCAAGTACTCGGCAGAAAATGTTTGTCCTTATGGTCCATTTAGAAAAAAAAATTATTGTATATATGGTTTTACAATATAAAATTAAAAAATCTAGGAATATGGAAATTAAAATATAAGAATCGTTTTTGCGCATGTGTATCTATGCACGTCCGTTATGTGTACATTATTAATGTATATAAGATTAAATCTCCAGAACTTTTGACTATTGTGAAATATTTTTTTAAAATTATTTATTCCTGCTGCATGTCCAGTAAAGCACATATAAGGTGTAAAATCTTCAATATAAACCTGGAAAATAAGTCATGTACGCACATGTGCTGTTCCGTGGTTCGACTTATACAATTGTATTAAAAATGAGCCATGGATCGACAATGTGTGGCACTAAATATTTGATGCAATAAAATAATTTTGATGAATAAACACATTATAGAAACCGGGGCTTTAGAAGTGTTTTGAAAAAATATTCCAAAAAATTATCAGTCAAATATTTTTTCGAATAAGGTAAAACAACCATTACTGGGACACTTACGACCACTTCACTCTTATGCATATGATTTAAGAATAGTAATTTGTTGTGGTTTTATGAAATGAAAATTACAACAGATAGTTAATACTTCGTTTAATTGATTTGTCAAAATGTTATAAAAGTTAAAAAACCGCTGCCAATTCATTGGCCCGTAGCTTCCTAAACCGTAATTTGTTGATTCCTTTAATTAATTTTTAATAACAAAATTTATAATTTAAAAAAAAATTAATTGCATAATTATAATTAAATTCATTTATGAATATTAAAAATTGTTAATTTTTAAATTTATTTATTTATTTATTATTTATTTATATCAAATTTATATAAATTTTGAGCTGATAAATAAAGTTATCATTTGAAATAGAAGTAAAATATCTATATTTTATAAAAAAAAAAATTTATAGCTATCATTGTTCTTTTGTTATTAACGAAAACGTGTTTTTTTAAAAAAGTTCATAACTCAAAAATAAATTATAATAATGCAGAATATAATGCATTCATAAAGCATAATTCATAATTATAATAGATTATAATAGATATAATTTTTAAACATGTTAATTCATTTTATTACACATCATTGGAGTTATGAGTTTAAAAAAAAAAACACGTTTTTGTTTTTGATGATAACTAAAGAACCGTGATAGATAGAAAATTAGTTTTTTTAGATAATATAGGTATTTTAATTCTCTTTCGAATGCCATCCACCCCATTCAGATACATAGAGCCGTTCTCGAGAAATTACGATTTTTAAAAAATGTCAAAAAATTTTTAACCTCAAATATCTCTGAAATTTATGGACCAATCATTTTGCCCAAAGAACTCGACCGAGAACTATAAAAAATTTACCTTTAAAAGGAATTTTGAAGCCATTAAGTCAATTTTACTCTTGTAATCGTTAGACATACAAAACTGATTTTTTTCATTTTTCAATTTTTTACTCAAAATCTAGCCTACAGAATGTATTCAAATCTTAACAGATTATAGCTTTTTATATTCTGTATTATCACGATTTTTCTAAAAAAAATTGACCGTTAAGTTTAGGAGTTATAAGCTTCTAAAAAAAAAAACACGTTTTTGTTAATAACAAAAGAACCGTGATAGCTAGCAATTTTTTTTTTTAGAAAATATAGGTATTTTAATTCTCTTTCGAACGCTACCCATCAGATTCGAATAACTCGATCCTATCATTAAACAAAATCAAAAAACAGTTTTGAGAAAATCGAAAATTTGAAAAAAAAAACAAACAAAAACGGATCGCCCAAATCAAAAAACGGATTTTTGACCCGCCATCACGCAAAAAAAAACAAAAAAAATGAGATCTGTTCGGCCAAAATCTACCGAGTAGAAGCTGAGATCTAGGCGTATACACACACACACACACACACACACACACACACACACACACACGCACGCACACACACACACACACACACACACACACACGCACACACATTCATACTGACATTTTTCAAAAACCATGTATTTTGATTCCTAACACCTCGGAACACAATTATAACATGTTTTTACAACAACTCAAAAATTTACTATAACAAAGGTTCCTCTAGGAGGAAGCAAAAATTCACTTAATAGGTTACATCTCTTGAGTAGGACACGATTTGTATCTTATATTATATTAAAATATCATATTAAATATTTTATATATATATATATATATATTATAATATATTATATAATAATATATTATTATATATTATATTATATTATATTATATATATTATCATATTATATATTATATTAAGATATATATTTGTATCTTATATTATATCTTTATTATATCAACTTTGTATCTCACTCGGGAGGATAAAACAGTTTGGTCCATTCCACAAACAGAAAAATTATAACAAAATGAATTTTCCGCCCTTTAACCTCAAAATGCCATCTTAAATGTCATTTTGCGGCCTCGGACGGAAAAATACGTTACTGAAACGTGGACGTAAGAGAATTTTTACCTCATGCGACTTTTCGACCTCGCTTCGCTCGGCCGAAAAACGTCGCATGAGGTAAATAATCCTCTTCCGCCCGCGTTAGTAATATACTATTTCTTACTCGCCCACCCGAAAGTACGTACTTTCGGCCCGCATCTCCGGGCCGAAAGAGAAACTTTCGCATCCTATTTTAGACCAACCGCGCGCTCTGATTGGCTGCCGAAATTTCCTGACCCGCGGCGCTTTTGATAAAAGCAGTCGATAATTTAAAGTCGAATTTTTTCTTTCTAAAATTGCTTGTTTCTTTTGAGAATACATAAGGTTAATTTATCGAACACACACACACACACACACACACACACACACACACACACACACACACACACACACACACACACACACACACACACACACACACACACACACACACACACACACACACACACACACACACACACACACACACACACACACACACACCCACACACACACACACACACACACACGAACTATATGGCTGTATTATCGTCAAATACTGTAAAATTAATATATTTTTTTTAATATTAAGTATTTGTTTGAAAATAATTGAATATGTTTTTCGTTTCTCGAAATATATGATGGAATTACACCACATTCGGCAAGAGTTGAATATTATTTCGTGAAATATGTCTCTTTTAATATTTTAACTTGAAAATTCACAAAGTTATAAGATAATAGGGTAGAAATAATTTAATATTTTCTTAACAAATCTGCCTTTCTATTTTATGAAATAATTAGTTATTATTAATTAATTTAATGTTGATAAAACTAATTCACCCTTTTATAGAACATGGTTCAAGGATTATATTCTTGTTTTGAATTCTAATTTTAGTTTATATAGCAGTAAAAATTATCGCTGAAAGATGAGTTGTGAAAATTTTCTATGTTATTGGAATGTTTCAGCTTCAATATAAAATATTGTCATTTTATAAATCCAGGTGAAAAAAGTCATATATGATTATATATAATTTCTACATAATGATATTTATGAAGATCAATAAGCGTGATTTTCGGAACTAAATATTATATGTAAGCGTTACTTCTGGGACGTGCTGTTATATCTGGGATGTCCCAGAAAAACCTGTGGTATATAACCGTGATTTCTGGGACACGTCCTAGAGTCTATAACCCCAGGGTTCATTTATTCTTTAGTCGTATGTATTTTCTTAACTCTGAGGAACGAGTTTATAGGTCTTATAAAACAGGGTTAAAGGAACTGATATTTTACAGTTTTTTAGACTTCTATACATTTTTATTAACATTTTATGACAGTTTTTTTACACCTATGTGATTATAGTGTTTTTACATTTTTTTTACATTTATTAACACTTTATTATACTTTCTTTTACACTTTCTTACATTTTTTACAGTTTTTTAACACATCCTTGCAGTATTTTTATACTTTCTTACAGTTGCTTATATTTCTTTTACATTTTAGTGTTTTTTTTTAATGTTTTTAACACTTTTGTACATTTTCCCTAGCAAAAATCGAAAATGTAGCAAAATATTGTTTAGTAAGTGTAGAAAAGTGTAAAAAAGTGTAAGAAAATGTAATAAAATGTAGTTTAATGTTGGATTTCGGACATATTTTACATCTTTTTATACTTATATACGTGTTTACATTTTTGTACACTTTTGTACATTTCATAAAATTTGTACAAATCCGTAAAAATTTACAGTTTTCTACACTTATTAACACTTTGTTGCATTTTTTATGTATTTTTTTTCTTTTTTTTTACACTTTCCAGAGTTAATAAAATTTGTATTAATCATAAAAATCTATAAATATAAAAAAAAATATAAGAAAGTATAAAAAACTGTAACAAAATGTTAATATATGTAAAGAAGTGTAAAAGACTGTAAAAGAATTTTTGAATTATGAGTATCAAAGAAAATATAACAAAATATAAAAAAACTGTAATATAGTGTAAAAAATTTTAAAAATTATAAAGAAAGTGTAGAAAAGTGTAAAAGAATGTAAAAAACGTCCGAAATCCAGCATTAGTTTACACTTTTTTACACTTTTACATTTGTTTACACTTTTTTACATTTTTTTCATTTTTTTACATTTACCTGTATTTATTTACATTGTTAAATTTTTGCTAGGGTTTTTGACATTTTTTTACTCTTTTTTACATTTTTTTATATTTATGAATTATTATGGTTTCTTTACATTATTTTACACTTTATAAAATGTACAAAAGTGTACGAATATGTAAATAAAGTTTAAATAAGTGTAAAAAAAATGTAAAATATGTCCGAAATCCAGCATTAAACTACATTTTATTACCCTTTCTTACACTTTTTTACAGTTTTCTACGCTTACTAAATAATTTGTTATACTTTCCATTTTTGCTAGGATGTGAATACACACGAGAAAACGACCACTTTGCGGAGCTAGAGTCTCTACGCTCAGAGTTCGGTCAACGTGACTAAAGAAATAAACCCCTCTCTAGGTAGACAAAACTCTAGATCCTCCTCGAAGTGCCAAAAATCGACCCAAAGTGCCCCGAGCTTCTCAAAGTGCCCAATTCACATGCATATGTACGAAAATTTCTTCACGAAGTGACACTTTAATATATATATATATATATATAAAATATATATTCAATTATTTTATATATATATAAAACCGCTGCCAATTTATTGGCCCGTAGCTTCCTCAACCGTAATTTGTAGATTTCTTTAATTAATTTTTAATAACAAAATTTATAATTTTTTAAAAAATTTATTGCATAATTATAATTAAATTCATTTATGAATATTAAAAATTGTTAATTTTTAAATTTATTTATTATTTATTTATATCAAATTTATATAAATTTTGAGCTGATAAATAAAGTTATCATTTGAAATAGAAGTAAAAAATATCTATATTTTATAATAAAACAAATAGCTATCACGGTTGTTTTGTTATTAACTAAAACGTGTTTTTTTTTATATTTCATAATTTATATTTTTTAAGAAAAGAAAAATTATAGCTATCATTGTTCTTTTGTTATTAACAAAAACGTGTTTTTTTAAAAAGTTCATAACTCACAAATAAATTATAATAATGCAGAATATAATGCATTCATAATGCATAATTCATAATTATAATAGATTATAATAGATATACTATATACTTTTATAATATACTGATGATAACATCATTGGAGTTATGAGTTTAAAAAAAAAAAAACACGTTTTTGTTTTTGATGATAACTAAAGAACCGTGATAGATAGAAAATTAGTTTTTTTAGATAATATAGGTATTTTAATTCTCTTTCGAATGCCATCCACCCCATTCAGATACATAGAGCCGTTCTCGAGAAATTACGATTTTTAAAAAATGTCAAAAAATTTTTAACCTCAAATATCTCTGAAATTTATGGACCAATCATTTTGCCCAAAGAACTCGACCGAGAACTATACAAAATTTACCTTTAAAAGGAATTTTGAAGCCATAAGTCAATTTTACTCTTGTAATCATTGGACATACAAAACTAATTTTTTTCATTTTTCAATTTTTTACTCAAAATCTAGCCTACAGAATGTATTCAAATTTTAACAGATTATAGCTATTTATATTCAGTATTATCATAATTTTTCTCAAAAAAATTGACCGTTAAGTTTAGGAGTTATAAGCTTATAAAAAAAAAACCGTTTTTGTTAATAACAAAAGAACCGTGATAGCTAGAAACTTTTTTTTTTTTTAGAAAATATAGGTATTTTAATTCTCTTTCGAACTCTACCCATCAGATTCGAATAACTGGATCCTATCATTAAAAAAAATAAAAAAACCGTTTTGAGAAAATCGAAAATTTGAAAAAAAACAAAAACGCATCGCCCCAATCAAAAAACGGATTTTTGACCGGCCATCACGCAAAAAAAATAAACAAAAAAAAATGAGACCTGTCCGGTCAAAATCGACCGAGTAGAAGCTGAGATCCAGGCGTACACACACACACACACACACACACACACACACACACACACACACACACACACACACACACACACACATCCATACAGACATTTTTCAAAAACCATGTATTTTGATTCCTAACACCTCGGAACACAATTATAACATGTTTTTACAACAACTCAAAAATTTACTATCACAAAGCTTCCTCTAGGAGGAAGCAAAATTACAAATGACCATGTATGTTTATATATTGAATTTGACCTTATACAAATATATATTGCTTCCTCCTAGAGGAAGCTTTGTGATAGTAATTTTTTGAGTTGTTGTAAAAACATCTTATAATTGTGTTCCGAGGTTTTATCAAAATACATGGTTTTTGAAAAATGTGTCTGTGTGAGCGCGCGTGTGTGTGCGTGCGTGCGTGCGTGCGTCTGCGCGCGTGTGTGCGTGTGTGTGTGTGTGTGAGTGTGCGTGGGTGCGCCTTGATATCAGCTTCTACTCGGTCGATTTCAACGGGACAGGTCTCATTTTTTTTGTGTGATTGTGGGTCAAAATCCGTTTTTTAATTGAGCCGATGCATTTTTGTTTTATTTCGAATTTTCGATTTTCTCAAAATTGATTTTTTCTTTTTTTTAATGATAGGGTTGAGATATTTTAATCGGATGGGTAGCATTCGAAAGAGAATTATAATACCTATATTATCTAAAAAAAATTTGTAGCTATCACGGTTCTTTTGGTATTAACAAAAACGTGTTGTTTTTAAAAAGCTTATAACACTTATAACTTTCAAACAAACTAAATGATTTGTATGTATATATATATCAGATCAGATGTAACTATGTATTATATAATTATATTAATTGTTTTTCACCCTGAAAGTTTGCAACTTTTTTGCGAATATCAAATTTTCTAATGTAACACTTCATTGTATAGAAAACGAAACTGTATCAATAGATTGCTTGAAAGAATGTTTGTTAAGGTGGTTCCCTGGGTAAGAGAGAGACAGACAGCTTTGAGCGAGAGAGATGGGGAGTGCATGCTGGCGCGCTGAGCGTACATAACCCTCGAAACATATCAAGTTTGCGAAAGCGATATTTTTAAGACACTCTATTTTAATAATGAAACGATGAATCTATTTCATTCTTGCGCGAAAACATTCCTTATTATATATTCTATGTGTACATAAAATTCCAAGTCTGACTTGAATCTCGATGCTTAGATATTGTTGTAAACAGATACATAACGCGACAGTTTCGATATATATATATATATATATATATATATATATATATATATATATATATATATATATATATATATATATATATATATATATATATATATATATATATATATATATATATATATATATATATATATATATATATATATATATATATATATATATATATATATATATATATATATATATATATATATATATATATATATATATATATATATATATATATATATATATATATATATATATATATATATATATATATATATATATATATATATATATATATATATATATATATATATATATATATATATATATATATATATATATATATATATATATATATATATATATATATATATATATATATATATATATATATATATATATATATATATATATATATATATATATATATATATCGAAACTGTCGCGTTATGTATCTGTTTACAACAATATCTAAGCATCGAGATTCAAGTCAGACTTGGAATTTTATGTACACATAGAATATATAATAAGGAATGTTTTCGCGCAAGAATGAAATAGATTCATCGTTTCATTATTAAAATAGAGTGTCTTAAAAATATCGCTTTCGCAAACTTGATATATATATATATATATATATCCCATGTAATCCGTGTAGCTTTACACAGCAATTACTCAGAAGCCAAACGATAAAATGCTCTGAAATTTAGATATGACATTCGTTATATCTTTATTGATCTACGTGTGTAATTCCAAGTATGTGTTGAATCAACTCTGATCTCCAGGGAACCACCTTAAGTAAATTGAGATAGAAGTCCAGAGGCGGAGTTTACGAAAAGGCAGGCTGGCGAGCTACCTGAGAGCAGCACGTGGCCCGGACAGAGTAATAAACCTTATAGGACAATAAAAGTGTGCATCAGTCGTAAATTGAGAGAAAGTGTTTGGTTAGCCACAACAAGCAGACCGAAAATGGGATAAAACTTGGGGGGTTAAAACAGTTAGACAATAGTTGGTAGATTTACCGGGGCTGCCTTAAATGAGGGTTTTCCAACAGTTGTTTGCCAGGGACAGGAGACACTCAGAATTTCGGCTCCTTCGCAGCCTCCTTCATTAGATTGGGTCCGCTCGGCCGTTTTCTCCGCAGAGCATTAGGTCTGCGGCAGCCCTTCGCTTGAATCCTCGATCGAAATGATCGACAAACGTAAACGCGACAAGGTCGGCGACAGCGGAGACATGCGCGCGCGTCCTTCACGCCGACTTGGTTTTCACGCCTACTATTGCTGCTTGAACTTCCCCAGCGGTTTCACTTCTAAACGCTAGTTTCTATTGATTTCACCTCTGCCATGTCACATGTAGTGAATGATGCAGGAAATAAGATTCGAGGCTCAGTCTCATGAATAATCACTAGAAATAAAATAATGATCTCTCTGGCGCCGTTAAGCAGGCAGTTGCAGCCAAGTCTTTACCCTATTGTTATTCTTTTCCTTTTTCATTACGCATACTACTAAAACGTCCCGAACTTTTCCCGGGAACGCGTAATGTTCGCGGACGATTATAGGTCCTGAGCGGCCAAGAGCAAATTACGGGGAGCGGGCGAGCGCTTTGCCGCAACTTTTGCAAAACTTGGTAATTGAATAATTGAAGCGAGAAGGGGAGGGGGAGGGGGCACGTCAGTGCAGGAGAGACACGAGCTCGATACGAGTTACAAGCTCTATATTCTCCTTGTCTCTGCAGAGTGCGAGGTAAAAAACACATCTGCGAATATCTTTCATTTGTGTGTTGTAATCAAATGAATTTGAAATTTGAAATTAAAATAAAACTGACATTTATAAATGGAACGCCGATGTTTTGCAAGCCTACTAGCGATAAGCGCTGTCAGAATAGAACGTGCCTCAGAATAAGCGGTCGACATCCTCAGGAAAGTCATTAGGCCAAAGCACTGCAGGAAAGCCGAATTCCCGGGGTAATTATCATAAATAAAAATAATTTGGAGGCGAGGAGAATGATGAATCTCGACTCTCAAGAAGCAGTACCGATTTTCAACGTGGGGGTAAGCGTGATTGATTATCGAATAGGAGCAATTAGTAGTTGAGTTCTGAGCGAGAGCGTAAAAGGAACCGCGGCTGCGCTTCCGGTCTATCATCCAAGCGCCGAGGCGCTATCCCACGGTGAACCGCGCTATCTCCCTCCCTCGTGCCCTTTCTCCCGGGCTCTTTCTCCCGTTAGGAAAATTCGTCTCTCTCTCTCTCTCTCTCTCTCTCTCTCTCTCTCTCTCTCTCTCTCTCTCTCTCTCTCTCTCTCTCTCTCTCTCTCTCTCTCTCTCTCTCTCTCTCTCTCTCTCTCTCTCTCTCTCTCTCTCTCTCTCTCTCTCTCTCTCTCTCTCTCTCTCTCTCTCTCTCTCTCTCTCTCTCTCTCTCTCTCTCTCTCTCTCTCTCTCTCTCTCTCTCTGCAGCACCGCATTTAGACGCATGTGAGCAGAACTGCGCTAGCTCTGTATGTTTTGTGGCGGGTGATGAAAGCGCTCATTAATCTCCCGATTGAAGTAGACGACAATATTTGCATATCGGGTTGCACGAAGCGCTCTTACCTCGCTGCGAGTTTTCGTTTCGATCGATCATCCGCCACCTTCTCAATGAACCATACTGAACCGAAGGGGCAGATTCGTCTTGAGATCTTTGCGCCCTTCGTCGTTTAGTCTCATTTAAACGGCTGAACGGCTGGCGCGACGAGATCGGACGGTTGAAATTGGGGCGGTCGCCCAGGGGACTGGTGTCTCCGTGTGGAGGGGATGATGATAGCTGACGACCGGGGGCCAAAGGGAAGAGAGAGAGAGAGGGAGAGGAAGGAGCGCACGTAGTTAAACAAAAACGCCGAACCAAGGGGATGGATGCTGCTCAAAGTGACCTGGACCATATGCAGATTAGGCACACACATGCCTTTATCGCCTGCACCAGTCGTAACCGTTTGAGAAATCCGGTTTTTCGCACTCGTCACCTGAACATGAAAAAAGTTTTCTATCGCGAGGTAGTCCAATCTGTGGCTGACGATCAGCTTGGACAATACCGAATATGTATTGCCGGGCACACTGTGCATTCCCCAACTACCTTGCGCGCAGGGGACAGCGCGCCTATGTTTTGTCCTTCCATAAACCCTCATGGCTGCACATTTTTTCCTTCTCTTTCCTGACGTTCTTCTCGTCCTCGAAACACAGTATATGAAGAAATACACAAAAACTTTTCACTTTTTACAGCCCCAAAACTGGTCAAATTTTGCTTCGTCCTAGAGGAAGCTTTGTGATAGCAATTTTTTGAGTTATTGTAAAAACATGTTATAATTGTTTTTCGAGGTGTTATAAAAATACATGATTTTTGAAAAATGTCTGTATGGATGTGTGTGTGTATGTGTGTGTGTGTGTGTGTGTGTGTGTGTGTGTGTGTGTGTGTGTGTGTGTGTGTGTGTGTGTGTGTGTGTGTGTGTACGCCTGGATCTCAGCTTCTACTCGATCGATTTTGACCGGACAGGTCTCATTTTTTTGTTTTCTTTGTATGATGGCGGGTCAAAAACTCGTTTTTTGATTCGCTGATACGCTTTTGTTTTATTTCGAATTTTCGATTTTCTCAAAATTGATTTTTGCTTTTTTTAGTGATAAGATCGAGATATTTGAATCGAATGGATAGTATTCGAAAGAGCATTAAAATACCTATATTTTCTAAAAAAAAAAATTTCTCTAGCTATCACGGTTCTTTTGTTATTAACAAAAACGTGTTTTTTTTTTTAAAGCTTATAACTCCTAAACTAAACGATCAATTTTCTTGAGAAAAATCATGATAATGCAGAATATAAATAGCTGTAATCTGTAAAAATTTGAATTTATTTTGTCGACTAGTTTTTGAGAAAAAAATTGAAATGTGAAAAAAATGAGTTTTGTATGTCCAACGATTACGGGAGTAAAATTGGCTGTAAAATTTCTCTGTCTATTTTCTATCCCATTCTACCAATAGATTGATAGAAAAAAAGGAGAAACTTTAAAATAAGTTACCAGGCAGCTTTTCTTATCAATTATACGTGAATTTACAGCGATTTTTCAATGTTTATTTTTACATATTCAAAAACTTCTTTTTGAATGTAACATTTTCTATTCGTTGTTCGCACTTTTAGCAGTGTAAATATTTTTCTGTTCACTTTTCCAGCAGTGCAATGTTTGTATTCCTTTGATTTCTTTAGCACGTTCATCCTATTCTACTTTTTTAATCTGACGGAAATATTCCAAATCATCCATTTGTAGAAAAAGAATGTTAATCGACGAAGAATAGTTTGACACCTGAGTCGCAAAATCGTCTGCATTTCTAATGAAACCAACATCCTTTTTAGACAGATGGTGGGTTGTGGCAGAATGTTTAACTAACCCCCCTGTTGTAGACAAAAAACCATTTTCTATTTTCTATTGAATTTTGGAGTTCATAGAATTGATATCTATTTTTTAAATGACTCGCAGCTCCATCTGAAATAATTGTAATATCTTCTATGTTCTATCTCTTGCGAAAATGGGTCTGAAGTTTGCATCGTTGGAATGAAACGAAATAATTTTTCACGATTGATTAAAATTTTTAAACAATGAAAATGTTATCTAAACCTTTGTTTTAAAGTTATTTTATACTATAAAACACTAAATCTACACGCAAAATTAATATTATTAGCATAAATGTGAAGTAAAATGAATTTATTTTTTTATTTCGTTGCACTCCAACGTTGCAAACTTTAGACCCATTTGCGAAATGTGTTCATTAACTGTTACATAACTGATTGTTGTATCATTTCCATAATAACAAACTAAGTATAATTATGGATATTTGATTTTTATTCCAATGATAGCATGGAATTTCATTTTGTAGTAAGATTGTCCAATTTTCTGCAAAGTCTACACGTATAACCAATTATGATTCACTATTTTTTGCTAAAATTTTCATTTCTTTTATTGAACGTACTGCATTTCTTTTATCTTTATGAGTGCTTACAGTGAGCGCGAGCTTTTTTAATTCTATTTAAAAAATTTCTATTGTATCAGTTTTATTTAGCAAATCTAATTTTTTCCAAATATTATAAGTTATTTCTTCACAAACATCTTCTTCTGTTAAGGAGAATACTTCCAAATTAAAACCATCTTAAATTGGGTATTTTTTGTGATTCTTTTAATACGCACTTCATATCATTTTTGGAACAAAATAACGAAGAAAATATTTTTGATTCGACATCTGAAATGCTAGATTTATTTTTGTTATAATTATGTAAAGTTATTAACATTTATTTAAATTTTTACAATAGACGCAAAGACACGTATCTGGATGGATGTGGTACAACCCATTTTGTTTCATTCATTACCATTTCAGGATTCTCCTCTATGAATAATGTGTACATTTCTTTCATGCTGCGAGTGAGAAAAAACTTCACTTTTTTATTTTCACTCTGATGAGAGCAATTAAAATCATCGTTTAAATAATAATCTTTGACTTTGGATATAATATCACTATCTAAAAAATGGCCCATGTAAGTTCTCGGCTATTTGTAGATATCTCTATATTTATCTCAGTAAGTCTTTTCTGAGTGTCAAATGAGAATAGTAAATCAAGATGAACATACATTTTTGTTTAAAATTTCAATGCTTTCTTAAACTTAAATCGCTATAAATTCACGTATAATTGATCAAGAAACCTGCCTGGCAACTTATTTTAAAATTTCTCCTTTATTGTAAATCGGATAGTAAATAGATAGAGAAATGGCATAATTTTTATAAAATGGTACGAATTGACAGTTAAGAAATTGAAAAAATCGATTAAAACTTTCAAAAATCACCCTAATAAAAAATTTAAGAAAATGAATATTCAAATTCGATTTTTTTAGTATAATCTATAAAATGTATATTTTTTCCCGAAAACATTTTTGTGTAGAAAAAAAAATGAAATTTGAAATAATTAGATTGAAATTCAGAGCCTTAAAATAACGAGCGCTAATGAATTTATCATCTAATGATGAAGGCAAAATAATGTAATAATCATCATTGAAATCAGACGTACTGCAAAGTTTGTTTCACGAACCTTATTTCCTTTTTTTAATCGATCTTTTCCGACGGGTTGATAAAAAGTTATGCTAATATTAAAAAAAGTATCGGAGCGGGGCACGAGGGTCACGTCAGGCGGGGCACGAATGATACACTAACACTCGATGCGGAGCCGCGCTATAGAAAAACAGCTGAGTTTTCTAACCTCAGATTGGTTTAAACAATATAAGATTGTAGGTTATGTAATCTTTAATTTATCATAACATTCGTGACTCACCCGTAATACACTCCATGTGTCTGGCCATGGGGCAAATGGAGCTTTTCCACACATGTTCATTTTTCCTTTACAAAAAAAATACATTTGCTAATTTTTTTTTATACAAAGGTGATTTGATTCTATGTGAGTATCTCTACTTATTCTTACTTTTCTTATATGATAAAGCTGCAAAATTACAATAAGAGATCTATTTAGAGTTAGGGTGGCGCTCGTGCCCCACTCTCCCCTATGAAAAACTACTATTTTGTGTAGTATCGCTGGGACAGTCTCAAATCCTGACGAAATTCACGATAGTCTCAAGATGTTTTGCTACTCTCTTCAACAATTTCTCTGTTTCAATTTTAGAAATTTAAAGTTCAGTAAGAAATTATACTATTTGCAGTACTAAAAAAATAAGAAATACTATAATTTTACAAGAATAAAGGAATCTTATTTTAGCATAACCTCAATAAAAGATTAAGTCTGCTTGAATAAAAAAAAAATCATTTTTTTTATAAAAGAGAATTCCGGATTAATAATTTTTTCTCCGTGTTGATAAAGACTTTTCGAAATAGGGAGCAAATGAAAATATTTGGCAAAGTATTGTATTTTGTTTGAACTGTATTTCTGAAATTGACTTTTCTTGTTGAGAGAATTTTCAAGAAATAAGTTTGACTCTTGCAAACGATTTCTCTCTTTGTCTACTGTTGGCAAATAATCTGCGAAAATTGCGTTTAAAAGTCGAGAATAAAAAAAAAATATTACAATTCGTCGGAACAAATACACAAACGAATGATCGACTAGTGGGGTATATCGTGCAAATAGATGCTGCGAAATTTAGAATGTGTGCATCACAATAACAGCCAAACTGCGTGCGCACACTAAAACGAGCAAGATCGAAATCACGCTTCGCTGACCTTTGCTATTGGAAACTAAGGCTACGTTGCCCCCCCCCCCCCGCTTCTCTCTCTCTCTCTCTCTCTCTCTCTCTCTGTGCGTGATATTGGTAGCTTTTTTGCTCTTTCTTTCTTTATCTACTATAGCCTCCTCTTCTTCAAATCACTCCTAGGCTCCTTTTCTCCTATCTATACAGAGTCATGTCGAAACATTTCTGTAACGTTCTAACACTATAGCCACCCACGCTTGGCTGCTCCTAATCGTAAACGTGCCAAGGTGGCTACCCGTGCGGTCACTTAAAGCTGATTTCTATCTGCATGCGTTCGTCGCGATTACCTAGTCTGATTCTCATTCTCGAAGCTTTTTATACCTTTTGCTGCTTGCTCTTCGTAGAGAGTTCATTGAATCTCTGGCATTATCATCCTCTTTCCAGAATAGACTCTCAGTTGAAATTTTCCGAAAAAAATCATCTCGCGATTCGTGCGATATCACGCAGCGATGCCTCCAAATAATGGTGTGCGCCTTCGTTTGCCTCCGAAAGCACGTGCCAAAACATCTGATCTCTCTCTCTCTCTCTCTCTCTCTCTCTCTCTCTCTCTCTCTCTCTCTCTCTCTCTCTCTCTCTCTTTTACTTTCATCACCCTGTTTATTATACACAACGGGAGCTGATGATTTCCAACCACTCTCTTCCTTTCTCTCTACGCGCTATGCTACACTACACTTCATATTTCCATGCGTTACGGTCGACAATGATTTTGGTGCTGTAATTAGGCTCACAATTATTTTGTCATTTTCGACAGTAAAAAAGGTAGCGATCGTCAGTAGGAAGCATAAAAAATGGAATCCAGAAGTTGGCTGCCATGAAAAAAGAGAGTGGCCTGTTGCAAAAAAAGGACGTAAGAGAGGAAGAAGTAACGTCGTCAAAACATTTTTTCTTTGATTTTTTCTTGGCGAGATGAAACGATCCCAGTGATACTCCGCTACACTCACCGGGACATAGAAAGAAAAAAAAACCATAGGAAATTGGTCGATCGAGGAGAGAAAAGTTGTTAGGCAAATGTTTTCAGTTCAGCGGAAGTGTTGACGTCGGCATATAATATAAATTATGGTTTAGATAAAAAATTAACAATATTTGGAATAAGGTTGGGAAATATTTTCATCTTGGAATCATTATTATATTAATGCGAAAGCCATGAAATAACTACCGTCTTGTATACTCTACTTCAAAAACAACTTGAAAAATATAAAAAAATTGAACATGAAATATCTCAGAAATGTATGTACCTCTCCTGCTGCTCAACGAACCGATCCTATATGTATATATGTGTGTGTGCTTGTGTGCGTGTGTGCGTGCGTGCGTGTGTGTGTGTGTGTGTGTGTGTGTGTGTGTGTGTGTGTGTGTGTGTGTGTGTGTGTAGGATCAGTTCGTTGAGCAGCAGGAGAGGTACATACATTTCTGAGATATTTCATGTATATATATATATACACACACACACACATTTCGCAAACCGGTACTTTTGAGGATCTATAGTTTTTTTCTCCAGAGTTTGTATATGCTTGACTAAAGAAATAACTCCCTCTCTGCGTTGAAGGTATTAATATAAATCCTCAAAAGTACTGTTTCATACCGAAGGAATTTTGAGGATCTATGTCAGCACGGATTCGATACTTTGAGGATTTTTCGGACTTTTGAGGACATCTTCAAAATTCCTTCGGTATGAAACGGTACTTTTGAGGATTTATATTAATACCTTCAACGCAGAGAGGGAGTTATTTCTTTAGTCAAGCATATACGAATTCTGGAGAAAAAAACTATAGATCCTCAAAAGTACCGGTTTGTGAAATATATATATATATATATATATTCAGAGATTCAGAGAGATTCAAAGAAGAATTTCAAAGTGATTCAATACTTTTTACTTGAGTTATCCTGTCTGAATGAAAAACCATTTTTATTTATGCTAATGCATAATATTATTATATTTAATAATATTTTATTATGTTTTTTTTCTTTCAAGGTTTCAATATTTAGTAAGCAAGATATATATTTATTTTGAAAAAATTCATGTTTAGTTGTATAACAAAAGAAAAGAAGATAGCTAATGAAAAATTTGAAAATGGGAAAAATATGCCATTTTCTGCTTTTCTGCTACATTATAACTGAATTAATTTTATTAACTATGTCGTTAAAAAAAGAGCGAAAAAATGGACTATCAAAACAGAAAAATGAACATAAAACGAAACCGCAAAGACACTTCAGCATACTATACATTCGAGCAGTGTCGACTTGTCAGTATAATGATAATAAGCAAGTGTCACGTCTACAAGGGTCCCAAGTCATCTAGTACATTTGTTCGAGAAGCGTTGGCCGCATATTTGTTCATACAACTTATTTGTCTGAGTCTGTTGTCCCGCGCCTACGTAATCCGTTGCTGTGCCCGTTCGGTCACAGGCATATGTTACACATGCAGCCTTATGCCGTATAAAGCGTATCGTTCGTTAGGGAAGCGATGCGCTATTTCTGCAATAAGTGGAATCAGCAATAGGCATATTAGTTTCAAGAGAATGTGATGTGAATTAAAGCAGAGTTTGAGGTTTGAAGAGTTGATTCGGCATAGCTGTGTTACGGAATGATTTGAGATCGGGGGCCGACCTGCTCTGGTTTTCCGGCCGTCTTCTATCGGCTGGCTTTGCTCGGCGTCTAGACTTGTATCGAGGGAGGCCCGAGTTGTGCAACAGAAGGTATCCGGGTATGACGGTGCGCTTTGGCTCCCGCGGGTCGCTCGATGGTTGAATTTCCCCGAGTCACGCTTCCTTGGCTCGGTTGCGCCTCGGATACGCATTATCTCCTGTTTGTTTCCCCTCTCCGGCTTCGAATTTTCTCGCGTAAGCGATCGCGCTTGCGCAACGCCAGGCCGTCGCCACAGGTAATTGTCTTTGGAAGCTCTAGCTCGGCTGCTCAGAAAGCCAACGTCAGAAGCGCCGAACTGTGGCTGTAGAAAAAAGTGACCTTTGTCGAAGACCATTTTGAAGTAGCCTCCAATTATTGACTTTTTCTCTCCTCCTCAACCTTTTAGGCGGTTGCGATGACAAGTATTTTAAAGCTCTGCCTTTATCATCTTCCGATTTATCCTTTCATTCACTCGTAGGTATAATTTCTTTGCTCTGCCCCTGAGAGTTACGCATTAATTGGGAGATCCACACTCCAAAATTAGAACTTATTTTTACACACCACGCTGGAAATGGAAAATGTATATAAATATAAAAAAGTGTATATAAATGTAAATAAATGTAGCTAAAGATCGCAATTTGAACATTTTTTACATTTATATACCTTTATAGACATTTTTTTACCCTTTTTTATATTTAGATACATTTTTATGATAATATTATTTAGTGAGAAGTTTGGAAAGAAATTATTTACATTTATGTACATTTATATACACTTAAATACATCTTTTTACATTTTCTTAAAGTTCCATTATATAAGACTTATAATTTACAATTTTTGCGAAGATGTATATAAATTATAAAAAAATATATTTACATTTATTAAATTCCATCATTTATGACATCAAAATAAAATATATATTTTTATAAATAAACACAAGTTTCTGTAATAAACCATGTATAAATATAAATAAATGTAAATAAATGTCAATTCATGTTCCAATTACGACCTTCACATACACTTATTTATATTTATATACGTTTTATTACAGAAATTTACACTTTTTTACATTTATATACATTTTTGAGTTCCACCAGGGCAGAACTCCACCCAAACCATTTTTATATTTCAGCTATTACACTTAAGTGAGCACTCTTTTACGAGACAATTGTGATATAAGATTTGATCAGGCGGTAAAAAAGGTAAAGGAGGTAAACATTGATCTTCGTTTGAAATAGCAAAGCAACTCTAACGAAAAGATCTACGCATTCCTCGAACGATAGACACACGCATTGAATTCTCCATTTGCAGCGGAGTTAATTTGGTACTGTACACTATCAGATCGCATTATTCCACTTGTTAACTATGTTAAATTTGAAAGTAATGGAAAATTTTTTGAAATATTTTTGTCACTTGGGTGTGAAAAGAGATAATTAATCATTCTTAGTAGAATATATTTGTAAATAGTGTAAACGAAACTTTGAAAGATTCAACGAATAAGTTTGCATTGCCCACAAAGAGAAGAACTTTTTACCATCACGATTGCTTTTCAATCAGGAACTTGCGTTGGTTATGTTGACATTGAAAAATTGGCGTTTTATCTCTCGCCTAACGGATTAATGATTCGAGAAAAATCACGATTCCTGTACATTGTTACGAGGTTTTGTCTATTAGCATACGTGACACAGCGACAGAGCAGCACGTTTCCATGATCTTTTTAATCTATGTCGGTACGGTTGACCCGCGCTAGTATATATCGTCCATAATTCAACTTCGTCTATTCAATTTTTAACGCGAAAAGTAAAGACAATTATCTGTAAGATAATTAAGAAGTGAACTGAAGTGTGCATCGTCAATTGTGAACGCTTGAATGTCAATCTGGTGTAAATATATGCAGCCAAGTGCCGGCTCCGCAATAACTGGGCACATGCGCCTTGCGCGCGCGCACACACACGCACAGCCACGCACACATTAGCCTCGCAGCGAACGTTCTTGACGGCGCAACAGTCTAGAAGCCCAAATTGCGGTAGAAAATACATGAGCGCATGCCATTGATACGGAACTGGTAGGCAGACTGCGCTGCTTCGTAACGTGTATCGCTCGATACTATCGTCGTGAAGGCAAGTGGTAGGTGAAAGATGCATCATGCGATATATTGGATGGCTCGCTGCCAGTACACCTGCATCGCGATGTATTGCGGGCTACTCGTCACCGCTTAGACACTTGAGTCGCAAGGTACATCCGTGGCCACGGATACTGAGAAACCCCGACGCATATACTATCAGTCAGAATTGATTAACAGATGTGGGCATAGGAGTGGGCTGACCGAAGCCGGACTGGGGTAAGAGACGTAAGTGCCGCGGGACAAAGACAGCCTGCCGAGGGGGCGGAGGGGACGGAGAAAAAAAGCAAAGACGAATAAGAGCCTGAGTTGGAGTTCGAGTGGGAGTAGTGGGATATAGGCGCGTTTAATTATCCCCCGGATCGCCTCCCAGCTCCCCGCTATCGCTCAGGCGCGGATGTGCAGAGCGCGGAGGAAGGCTCTCCGTCGGACCCATTTGGCTCCGTGGTCGAGAGTCGCCAGCCGGTAGCCAGCGCAACTCGTGGGGGCAGAGTGGCTCTACCGGTGGCCGCAGCCGCTCTGCTATTATCCCGCTCTCGCAAGGAGGCTACGCGCGTGGAGGGGCGTCGAGGATTTTCCGCGGCAACGGTGCCGCAGGGTGGGGGCCGCGGCAGCGGGGTGGGGGTCGCGGCTCGCTCTCTCTCTCTCGCTCGCCCGCTCGCTCGCTCTCGCCGGCTGAGCGCCGCGAGAGGAGAGCGGCGACGGGAGCCGCGGCGTGTCGAGCCACGGCGAGCGGCGCAAAACATTCAGTCGGCAAAAAGTAGCCAAGGGGTGAGCATTGCCCGGAGCTGTTATCCCGCCAAGAGCAGAGTCGGCGCGCGCGCTATCCCGAAAAACTGTAAACACCGTGAGCTTGCGCGCGAAAGCTCGCGGTCGTGAAGAGCGGGTGTGCCAGTGCTAACTAAAGCAGCAAGGACTGCGCGAGGAGACGGGCGCAGCCGCCGAGAAATGTGGACTTGATACGCCGGGCTGCAGCTATATAGGCGAGAGGACACGTGCTCCCCCAGCGTCGGCTGATCGATAGTACCGATCACGCGGAAGCCCTTGTCAAGCGCACGGCCTCAAGCTGGTCTACTCGAGCCTCGGGATCCCCAGCAGAATGGAGGTGCGCGCTATGGAATACCGGCCGGTCGTCCCGACGGGGGTCGTGCCCGGACTTCAGGACTACCACGCCGCGATACCGGACCTCAGTCCGCCGAGAAGCCAGGGATCCTCGACAGGCGGCGCCTCTTCCTTAGGTGATTATGCACCGCGCATGTACACGCCACCGACGCCACCGACGCCACACGATGATGAAAAGGTAAAAAGAACCTTCAACTATTCTTTCAAGGCTGTACTGGCTACAAGACGAAAACAGTCATTGTTTGGACTAGAAATTCGACTCAACGTTCGATAGTCACTAAATGTGATGAATATAAAGCGCTGTGCAACATTTCAGTGGCTTAATAAGAATACTTACGGAATCATTCCTATATCCATTTAACATTATATGGAAATATTCAAAATTAGCAATTAAATTTAAAAAACAAAGCCTAGATGTCAAAGTTTCCCATGACTTTGATCTTCGTGTAATCGTCAGTGTATGCAGGATAAACGAGTCTCATTTTTCTGAATGACCAATTTGAGAATATTTCTAAAATATAGCTCAAAAACTGTGAAACTGGAGGTACAATCATAGCAAAAAGTGAATAAAATGAGCATTATAATGTTCTGAAATCAATGTAAAATCTTCTTCACAGTTCTAAACAACATTTTACATTATTATTTATTGTTTGTACTGTAGAATAGTACTGTTTCTGAAATTTTTTATTACACCTTACGGTCAATACACCCTTAACTGGTCGCGACCACCTGTATGCTGCTATCCGACTTGGCCTTCCTGTTACTGCTCTCGTAAATCGTAAATTTGTCAGTTGCACCACAAAACACTACGTATACCCTTACTCTCACAACAAATAAGAGATTTGTACTCACTCTTCGATCGTTATTTAAGCTCGATTCAAACAATATTATAAAGTTAATATGGTGGCTGCCATTGAAATAATGAAATTATCAAGATGCTGGGAGACAGTCGGCGCTCAAGTACACGCGCGAATCGACAGCGCAACTGGCACCGGGGATCACAAACATCCCGATGTGCATTATTAGTATAGAACCACTCTCAAAACGATTGTTGCTGCCTTCGCTTCAGCTTCATTCTTGTTTAATACCGGTCTGCGGAAATCAATAGGCGTCTTCTCGATAATGTCAAATTTTTCCTTGGCACGTGTCGAGCCGCTCATCTTGTCGGTTCAACGAACGTGATAATGCAGTCTATAAAGTTTAACAAAACAATATATAAGAAAGGCAAAAGAAGATCGAATCACTTGTATCGAACGTTTTTTAATTATTCCCACGAAACGAAATATCTGTAATTTATGCTGTTTCCTTAAAACATTTTTACTGCACTATCAGGAATGAGCGTTGAGCTGCGAGGGATTCTTTACCTATTTTATGATGTGCTATGTTTGGTGGATTTATGTCGAAAGAATGCCTGTGAAAAATTGGTATTATCTAGAGAAGAGTAATAGTTAGTTGTTTTTTAGTTCGCAGTATCATTTTATTCACGGGTGGTCAAACGTGAATCGTAGTAAATGATCATTTAATTTTTGGAGAATTTGATACACATTTGCCATTCTTCTTTCTCTGATCTATGTGCCACTAATTCTTCTTCCCAGCATGGGATGAGGGCGTGACACTCAACAGATCACTCAAGTGAATCATATAGCTCTCGTTACCATAATGCTAGCACACTCTCTCTCTCTCTCTCTCGCTCTCTTTCTCTCTCTCTCATGGATCTGAAGTTTGCATCGTTGGAATGCAAAGAAATAATTTTTTACAATTAATTAAAGTTACTAGACAGTAACAATTTTTATCTAAACCTTTGTTATAAAGTTATTTTATACTATAAAATACTAAATCTTTAGGCAAAATTAAAATTAATCCATATAATTTTGAAGTAAAATCAATTTTTTTTTTCATTTCGTTGCACTCCAACGTTGCAAACTTCAGACCCACTCTCTCTCTCTCTCTCTCTCTCTCTCTCTCTCTCTCTCTCTCTCTCTCTCTCTCTCTCCCTCTCTCTCTCTCTCTCTCTCTCTCTCTCTCTCTCTCGTGCGCGCTCTACCTATTTCTTTCTTTTACTCTCATACCGCAAAATTAAGCGAATAAAATTATCAGCTGACGTACCGGTGGACCAGCTGCAACACATTTTCATTGTTTAATATACTTGATATTTTTAAATTGTTAATAAGCATTCTATATCAGACTTATAAATTTTCAGATAGAAATATTTTTGTAAAATTGAAACATTGAATACGAATATATTGTGTAAAGATATAATTATTTTTAATGATTATATATATTTAAAAAATGTTTAAAGAGATTTTTTTATTGCATTATTTTGATAGAGTAAAGTGAAGCTGGTTGTACACGAACAAGTAACGTTTTGAATGTACAGAATATGCATAATATGTCAACCGGATCCCCCCCCCCCCCACAATCTACCTAAAATTTGTTTGGACCGATTGAGGTCAATAAGGGCTCAAATTATAGGTAATGATGTGGCCATCATGAAAGATCAACGATCAATAATTTTAGAGCCTTTCAGAATGATCGTGTGGCACATGGAAAATCGTTTTATGATATTTCCCCTGCTTTTTTCCATTACCCTCGTGATAACTAGAGAGCCATCTTGAATACTCATAAAAATCAATAAAATGACTAGATATCATTACCTACAATTTGAGCCCTCAGTGACCTCAATCGGTCCAAACAAATTTTGGGCAGGAGGAGGGGGTTCGGTTAACAGAGAATATAACCCACATACACATATATATGATTCTAAATAGTGTATGGATGTGTTTATGCATATGTGTGTATATTCTAAATGGGACTCTTTCTCAGTTTAATTTACAATTAGTTAAACTTTGCAAATTTACGAGAATTAGAATTTCCATATTTAAGATCAATCGTAATTTCACCTGCGGTAAAAGACTGTATTTGTGTACCCTTAAAGCATACGGCAATCCGTATTAGTGACACTTTTCTTACGATTATTAACAAATAATCATCGAACCGTGTAATTTATGGGATAAAATGTCTTATTACTGTTTCTTGTAATAGCCTTCCATAATTGTTAAGGTTAAACCTTTTTTCTTACATCGTAAATTCCAAAAAAGGCACACAAATAGGGACTAGTACCCTACTGAATAAATAGTATTTTGCAAATTTCAATTAATCTACTTTATATTGTTGTATATTACGTTTTTCTAAACATTTTTAATACTTATTATTTTATGTGTTTAATGGTATACTTTTAGCGTTAAAAAATATTTTCAATTTCTTTTATTTTTGGAACTGTGTCACATATAATCATGTAATTAATTGATTAAGGATTCATCCCTAAAATTGAAAAAATATTAATATTAAAGTATTTGTTTCAGAATTGTATATTTTTTTGTGTATAATTAATTTACCAAAGATTCATGTTGTAATGAAAATTTTAGAAGAAGCCAAAGGAATATTAGGAGAAACTTTATTAAATTATAAAATAGTAATTTTGCTAAAATGCAAATTTTGTTCAGATATTTCTCCACGTATTAATCCAGGAAGTTTTTGTCTCGGCGCTCCTGTAAAACCGTTCAGCAAAGTGCCTAGAAGTATTTTAAAAATACGCTCACTGCAGCTGCTACATACGTGCGCATCCCTCGCAGGGTTGGGATTTTTATGCGTAATTTTCCCTTTTCTGGCATTCTCACCGTCGCAACTAATTGAGAGTCGCTCAAAAATAAATACAGCACTTAAAACATCTTCAGACTCGGGATAGCACATATTTTTCAAAAATCACGGGTCTCATCTCTCGCCTGTGCTTTTTCCTATCTTCTTTTTTTATTGTTTTCTTTTTTTTGCCTCTTCCTTCTCACCTTTTTCTTCAGTTTCTTCCGTTTCCTGACGCTTTTTTTCTCCTCTTGAACGCTTTGAGAGAATAAAAAAACGGAGTCATTCTTCTATTCTTAGTAACTGGTAAAGAAAAAAGAAAAATGCGCGCCTTCCTAATCCATCGGAAACGTAGTTCTGATGCCATGCGTATTAACTAGGCCGCTTGAGGGGTAGCCAGTCTACACGCACCCTCTTACGCTTGACACGAGTTGACAACGCCACGTGCGTGTGACGCGCGCCTACATCTGCCACTATTCTACGGCACTATTTCATACATAGTGTTTATTTTTTCGTTAATATAATGCAATTATTATTCACAAAAGAGATGCTTATTCACTTAATGCTAGCTCTTTTTATAAAGGTTGTGTTCAAAGATATGCTTATTTAAAAGGTCTCTCGCAGATACATTTCATTTATGAATTATTGAAAGTAGGGGAGACGCGGGCTAAACGGATATGTTAAGGAAAAGGTAAATAAAAATATATAAAATAAGAAAAATTTAAACAACTTTAAACATATTTTACTTTCCTTGATAACAACAAAGACAACAATCATATATCAAAGAATAAATTTTAACATATATGAATAATATTAAACAAAAAATATGTTACTTTGTTTCGACGAATCCGAATAATCGCTGGGCGAAACGGACATATCACCAAAAAGGAATTAAATCGCTACAATTATCGAGTAATAACTAATATGTTAACGTTTTTGTTTTGTTAGTATGTCACTCAAGATTGTGCAAAATATATTATAATGTTTTAAAACTAAGTTGATCGATTCTTTATCATTTATACTGACAGATGATACTTTTCTTAAAAATTCTTCTAATCAGCTTGTTCAACCTATTTTACGGATGTATTTTTACACTATTATAAATAATAACATAAAGCTGTGTACAAAAAATAAAAAATTTCAATCACATTATGTTTCAAAGCAATATGTATTATCCAAATAAGCCAGATAGGGCGTCCGTTTGTCCCAGCCCGGAGCACACCCAATCGTTTACTTTAAAAAGAGATTAATATTATTCTCTCGTATTATACACACAAAGCGTTATCTATGTATTCCTCACATATCTGAGGAGGTATACCGCTTTATTTTAAAATTTATCTACAATTATTTAAAAGAAATAGAATGACGCTATGATCGGGGCTTCCACCATTAATTCTCGCTCCATAAATGAAGTTTTTTTTTGTACCCCCTTTACAGTGATTCACGTCATTTGGTCTCAGCTTTTCTCTTGCCTTTTTCTTGATTTTAAGCTTGGCCCAACATTCCTGTTATTTGGATATTCAAGAGCGAGCAAGAAAGAGAGAGAGAGAGAGAGAGAGAGAGACAGAGAGAGAGAGAGAGAGAGAGAGAGAGAGAGAGAGAGAGAGAGAGAGAGAGAGAGAGACTTCCCGAAACTCGGTGGTGGCTCAGTCTAGCAATAGCGTATCGACCCTGATAATACCTGTAATAATAATAATCATCTGGTTTGAAAGATGCCCATAATACTGCAATTGCTGTACTAACAATATCACTTCTGAATGATTCCTTTGAAAAAAAATTTCGTGAACAAACTGTTATGCAGTTATTTGGCCGATTGCGTAGTATCCCGGTGAGCAATCGGAAGAATCTTTAATAAAACACCTGTCCAAAGTTCAAAATCGTTATACATACGAAGAGATACGTCTCAAATAAGTATTACTATAATTTCTATGAAAAATGACTAAGCTGGTTGGCCCAGTTGTGATAGCAATCGGGTTATCGATAATTTTGAGATGAGATGAGTTTTTTTATGGGTTTTTAATGTATTTGCAGTGCAAATCTGAATTTGCTCTGTTTATACGCTATTAATTAATTTATACTTGTTATAAATATTATAAAATACGGGGCCAACTATACCTTATGGCGCTAGTCCAATCGGCCGACAAACTTGCACTCCATTGAATATTAATATCTACTATAATAATTTTTGCTATACCCGTTAGTAATTTTATCTGAAAAAACTAAGGGGTAAGATCCGGATTGAAACTCGAGGATGCAGATGCAGAAACCGTAACCTTACTTCTATGCGCCATCCACTATAATGAGAAAGGTACGTTGTCTCATCTGCATACATGTTACATGGTGTTTGCACATATAAAAACCATCATACTTAAATTATATGGTCATTTGTTTCTTGAAGTATGTGGCTGATCAGAATTTTTATAAAAAAATGCTCGTAAAAAGTCATCATATTATAAGTCAGTTATTAAAACAGTAAAATATACATTTTGGGGTTATGGTAAATCAGATGATTTTACACTGAGTTGCGATTTCTAGTATATTGGTTAATAAAAATTAATATAGCTCCTGTGAAACCTTGGGGAGTAAAAAAATGACTGTATTGTATAGTAAAATTGAAAAGGTTTTTTAATAAAAATTGATAAAATACATATTGAAAATTATTTTTCTGGTCTATTAAAATAGGGTCCATAAAACTTTACTATATTCTATAGCGAATATTTTAGCAGTATAGCATACATTAAAATTTGATTGCTTTTTATGCTATCTAGTTAATAAAATGGTGTTAATAATAATTGCTTGAAATATATTAAATAGTTTCTGGAGACAAGTTTGTCGGCGCGTTAGTCGAAATAATAGTAATTTCTAATCATCAGTCAAACTTGTGGCAAACGTAATTCGTCAACGAAAGAGCCAGTTGCAATTAAGCTGGTTTCCAGCTGGATTATTAGCGCCTACTTCTGAGAAAAGAATGGCCCAAAAGGTAATAAAAAGGCAAATAGAGAATACGATCGGCGGTAAACTAAGCAGCACAAAGCAAATCGATCGAGGATCAACCGAGTCGTGCGGCTAAGAAGCGCAAAAGACGAAATTCAAAGGAAAGGAAAATCATTCTAGTACCCTTCCCCTGCGGCCGTAACGACTTTTTTCCTCTGGTACGTCTTTCTTAGCCTCAAGTGGATCCAAAGCAAGGATTGGAGCATTAGGCTATGAAAAATGCGGGCAAAGCCATGAAACGGAGAGAGGGAGAGAGAAAGAGATAAAAAGTCGTTGGCCGTTCAGCAGAGAAGTACGGAAAGGGAAAAAAGCGCGAAAGGAGATCGAGGGGAGTGATGGGGGAGGAGCGATAATGATAATAATTTTCAGCCGATGGATTTTCTAGGCAGCACCTTTTAACGGTCGCGCTCGAAGCAGCTTCATTGCGAGTGCACCGATAACGCCAAAGAGAACGGTGAGCGTCGGGGCAAAAAGCCCAAGCCCTCGAAACCGATGATTTCACCGAGGCTGCCTCGGCAAAAAATGCCGCTTTATATTTCAATCTCAGCACGAGCAAAGATCCAATAGTGAGGACCGGCGTGCCTTGCTTTACGACTGGTAATTGTTGCTAGCCAAAGGTATTCCGCGAGTCGTTCCTCGGAAACGCCCGGGAAAAATGCCCGCGGCCGCTTATTCTATACGTGCATTCGCTCGCTAGCTCGCGCGCGCTTCTTTCTGCTCTTCTGCTCTCGTCTCTCTCATCGCGCTCTCGGAATCCTAAACAGTATACTCCTGCGCCGCAAAACAACCTGCGCCAAACGGTAAAAGTCTTCATTCCCTTCTCCGTCATTTCCGCAGGAAATCCGCGCATCTACATCCATCTATCGCAGGACTTTTACCTTACCCACCTTGCTCCAGTATCCAGCTTCCGCCCAGCCTCCAGCTCAATGTCGATAGGCTATTTTCCCACTAGACGACTGGAGGGCAACAAAGTATGTTTACGCTCAAGAACTACTCTTTAAGAGAGAGAAATCATACCTTCAACTTAGTTTGATCAAATTAATGCTATTCGCTACGTGCTCATCAATATGCAGTTCATAGAATATAAGTTTATTATATTAATTTGCTCAGTTTAATTCACTCCGTCATCCTCTCGTACGTAACAAAGTATAGAGCGCGACATTGTTGTCTAGGCGCGAGTAAGGTCTAGCAACTTTAACAGAATTTTCAGAAGCTTTCCGTTTTCGCAAGAATTGAGCAATGCGCAATGTGTTTGTAATTGTAGTCTTGTATGTGGTGATGTGCCTGGACGGGCACTTATGCTAATAATCTTTGTTTTATTACATCGCTTCCTTCTTTTATCACTCATTATTTTTCACGTTTATCATAAAATTACGATTACGATAAGCGTTGAAAAATTTTTGAAACGCTTAAATTCTTGAGTTATAACAAAATTCTTGACATTCTATTAATAGATCTTTGTACATCATATCAATTTTCATATTCGTTCTGATAAATTATGAAGCTTATCTAATTAAAAGCTGAATTATAGAATTTATAAAAAACGCCTACCTATGGAGGTTATGTCTAAGACAATTATTCATTTTATGAGCCCTTGAGCTGTCATACGAACTAGCCAGGGCTTTGTTACTCTATCATTCAAGATCATTTTTATTTCGTTAGTCTTCTAGTCAAAGAATTGCGTAAAATATATTAAAAATTATAAATAAATTAAATCGCTTTAGAAAATTATAGATCGTTGAATGAAGTTTTTATTTGCCTTTTCGCCGATGTTTAGTTTTAGTAGGCAGGCTCACGCGGTAAAATCTGTTATGATTTTTGCTTATTGCTATTTAGAGGTGATCCAATCACAGACTTCTTTCTTACTCACAAGTTCATTACTACATTTAATAAAAAATTTTATTTGGTATATATAGCTATTGAAAATATTAAATTATAGATACTTTGGAAACTTTCTTTTAATAATAAATAGAAAATTCCAATTAGTCAAATAGGAATGAAAGAAAGTATTAAGTAATTAGGATGATTAAATCAAGCAGTTTAAATATAATGTAGAGCGGAAAAAATTGAAGGATACTTTTCTTTTCTGTAAATGGGATGAAACAAAATATTACATACTTAAAAAATGATAGCTCATACGCAAGTAGATTTACATTTGCAGATAATGTGGTGCCTGGACATATAAGTAGAAAAGGTGCATATAAGTAGACAAGGTGCTGCCATTCTGCCTTCTGCCCTTTTCCTACTTGCTCCTGATAGCGAAGAGCCTATATTTGTAGCAGTTGCTATGTGTATTGCGTCCCAAACGTGAGCCAATAAAATTAACTGTAATAGACTCACTCCTCCTCGCAACATTGTAGATTGAACTAGTGGCTCTGATAGCTAGAGCTCACTCCATTCTCCCTGACTATAATCGATTCGACTTATTAATAAGAATTGTCCAAGTATCAGTCTTCTACTTATGGACAGCTCAGCTTAAACATAATCACTCGTTCCTCATTAATAGCTTTTCCTATAATCTTGTTATTATATTGCCTATGGTTTTGGCGATGAAACCCCGTGATATATAGAGATGTAGTCGAAGCTCTCGTTTTTAGGACTAATTAGGTAGATGCTAGGGGAAGGGTGTAACCAACATTCACCCTTGTCCCTTGCTTCAAATTGCTTGTTTCACTAGAAATAAACAAAAATGAACCCAATTTTGCTTCCTCAAAGAGGAAGCTTTGTAACGGTGAAAAAAATTTGTCAGACAAAAAAGTCTTAAAAACGTTTCTTATGAATAGTGGTATCAAAACTTTGATTTTGAGAAAATATTTTTTCCTGTGATGTGTGTGCGTGTGCGTGTGCGTGTGCGTGTGTGTGCGCGCGCGTGTTCGTGTGTGTGTGTGTCTGTGTACGATAGATATTTCCAGAACGCATGGATCGATTTCGACCGGACAAAGTATATTCTCTTCGATCTTTGATCCCGCTTTCAAATACACAATCCTTTTTAAAGAGTTACCAATTTTCTTGTAGTTTATTATCAAAAAATATTTTTAAATTTCACTTTTTCTCAATTTTTCATATGATATGGAAAATTTTTGTCAATTGTTTGACATGTGTTTTAAAGGGCATTAAATTATCTACATTTTCTTTTATGAAAATTTTGAATATCTATCGTTCTTCTTTTGTTATTAAGAAAACCATTTTTTGCTTCTATAATTTTTATCTTCGAAACTATTAAATATATTTACACGAAATTTTTATCAGTTCTTAACTACAAAAAGTACTTCTTTCTGTAAATATTTCAAGGGGTTATCTTGAGAGGTTAACGATAAAAAAATTATTGAAGAAAAAAGTGCGTTTTTATTGTCGCGCAATAACTGGAGTAAAAATCAACCAATCGTCTTGAAATTTGGCACAGATATAACTTTTTTATATCTTCGAATCGAGTTCGTTGACCGAAAAAATCCCACTGTCACAACCAAAGTACCACCCGTCATAAAACAGAATTATAAATTTCAAACTGTATACAAACAAAACATTCATAATGTATCATGTAATGTAATCGCATGATAGTAATTTTGTTGTACATAATAGTACTAACATGGAGTGGGTCTAATCTGTGGAAACGGATTTTAGCGGGCATTGGAGAGTAGATTTCTGAAACCTAAAATTGAAGCTCAGTGCTGACAATTTCATCCAATGGGCACTGTTTCTTGAGATATAGGCAATTTAATCTCAAATATCCTCTATTTCGTAAAAAAATGATGTCTCTTCTATTGAGTGTCACATTGCAAATATTTACGATACGAAAACGACCAAAAAAGATTATAAAAGTAGACGGTAAAAGCTAAAATTTAAGCCCTGATTCTTTAAAAAATATAGATTTTTCAGGAAGTTACAAGCAATCAAAGATAGCGTACGAAAATGATTAAAAATACGATCCATTTAATTGGTTAAAATGAAGACAAATTTTTAACCATTTTCTTACGCTATCTGTGATTGCTTGTAACTTCCTGAAAAAGCATTATTTTTTAACGAAATAGAGGATATTTGAGATTAAATTGCTCATATCTCAAGAAAAAGGGCCCATTGGATGAAATTGTCAGCACTGGGCTTCATTTTTAAGTACCAGAAATCGACTCTCCTATGCCTCCTAAAATCCTCTCCTTGTAAGTGTCATTATATACAACTGTTTTATAACATGCATTTTGGATTCTCTTATTTCTAATATATTATGTATTTTTAATTTTTTCTTATAAATCTATATTTTCAAAAAACTATTTCCAAAATCAGAAATTTGTTTACGAACAAATTTATACATTTTAAACTGTATACAACCATTCTTATCATGTGATGCAATGTCATGTAGTACTAAATAATGCAACGATGCATGCACTCATATCATTAGATACAACTGTTTTAATAAAATACTAATAAAATTTATTGTCATTGTACTTTTATATGGAATAATTTATGTAATAGTACAACAAATTAATTTTAAGGAAGCTAAGTGCCAATGGATTGGCAGCGGTGTTTACCAGCAATAAAGAAATTATGAGGCGTTTCATGTCAACTGCCCCAGCGCAGCGCGCGAGCGCCAAATCGTGCTATTTCTAACTCATATTTATGATACTAAAATGTATCTAGAAAAATCGTTTGTTAAGCGTTTCCGATTTATTTTTTCCTCAGCTTTCTAATGATGAAGCCAGTTTTTCCCAGATTTTCCATTTTTACCTTCAAAAACTACAAAACATCTTATATCTCAAAAAGTATATTTTTAATATTTTTTTTTACCATTTAGATCGTAAGCTGAGCATTTTTTACATCGGAAATGATTTTTTTCAAAATGTGCTCAGGATGTTTTCTTCGAGAAATAGAACGCGAAAAAGTAGACGCTACGCCTTGCGCGCGGTCCCTCGCGCTACGTCGCGCGTCACGTCGCGCGATTATGATTATGATTAATTATTATAATTTATTTTTTGTTTTTCCAAGGTACTAGATGAATCTTCCGGGGCCCCCGTCCTTGCTTGCAGCAGAGAGGGAGGCCCACTAAGATCATCGCGGAGCGTCGGACTCCGTGGTGTGAGAGATTTCTACCCCCTAAACACCCAAAATCTTTTCCGAGGCGTTCACCAAAATCCGATCCGGAACAGTTATACACATTACTTCGGGCCGATCGGCGTATCTATGTCCTGCGGCAATCTTGTATATCGTGTCTGATCTGTCTATTCTTCATCTTCTGTGTCAGTTTTCAAGGTAACCGTCAGTGTTTTTGCCTTGCAGTACGTCAGTCACGTAGCGTGCTATGTCGTCCCAGATTCGTTTGCTTGATAGAATCAGTGTCACGACATTATCCGGTGTAATGTCACCTATCTTCGTCTGTAGTCTGTGTCTCGCGACTATCCAGCGAGGGCACACTAAAAATGTGTACTCCGCGTCATCTCTATTATGTCCGCAGTACCTGCAGAATGGGGTCGTTATCTTCCCCATCCGGTGCAAATACTGGCGAAAGTATCCGTGTCCGGAGAGGAACTGGGTCAGGTAAAAGTTTACCTCCCCAGTTTCCTCTCTTCTGCCAGAGTCTCACGTCCGTTGTGAGGCGTCTCGTCCACTTGGCTTTGTCGCTGTCCGTCCATCGGGTTTGCCAGGATGTCTGTGTCTCCGTTCGCGCGTCTGTCAAGGCCCTCCCACTTCCCCTTTCTTCGCTGTACTCGTAGATCCTCTTTCGCTTGAGAGTAATGTGGTCAACTGAGACAACCCTGGCGATCATCAGTACCGTCGTCTCCGAGACGGTGCGGTACGCGCACGCAATACGCAGCGCCCCTCGTCTTTGTACCGTCGCGATTTTTTGCGGTACTTTTCTATTCGCGTCGCGTCCGCTCACATCTCGGCCCCATAACGGAGCATCGAGTGGGTCATCGTCATAAGCAGTCATCGTACGCTCGGCCTCGGTCTCTTCGTATTCGCCATGAGGCGGGCGAGAGCGGCGGTTTTTAACGCCACTTTCTCAGCGACGCCATGTATGTGCCCAGAAGGTCATCCTCATATCCAAGCTCACCCCCAGATACTTGGCGGACCGCCCAGGACACGCAACGGACATCCCCACTGTCATGGGTATTGTCGTGTCTATACGTTTCCTCGTTAGGTATAGTAACTCCGTCTTTTGCATGGCCAGCTGTAGTCCCCGACTTTGCATCCATCCGCCCACTCGTCTTGTGGCTTGGGTTAGCCTCATCTGTCCTAGTCGTGTGTCCTTGTTCGTGATGACGATCAATGGATTTTTCTTTTCTTGACCTCAGTCTGCGTCCCGTAGTCTGAAACTGTACTGTCGTTCAGGCCGCCAGCGTCCCGGACTGCCTGTTGGATTTGCAGTCTCAGCAGCATTTCGAAGAGTTTGCCAAGTGTATTCAGCAAGCTCAGCGGTCTGTAGGATGACGGCGAGTCCCGATCCCCACCCTTTCCTTTATCAATGAGGATCAGCCGTGCCGTCTTCTAATCTTTGCTGAACACGCTGAACACGCCCTCCACCAGGTATATATATATATATATGTTCAGAAGTATCCTCGACCGTCTTTTTGCAACTATCCCGAGGATTTCCGCTGGGATGCCGTCCTGACCTGGTGCTTTCCCCGCCGCGAGTTGCGCAACAGCCAAGCTCAGCTCACCCCGAGTGAACACTGGCACCTCGTCGTCCTCAGCGTTGCCCTCCCCCCCCACACTTGTTCAAGGTGTGTTGACGATCTTGTAGCCGGCTCCCCAAGGGTCTGAGTCCACCTCGTTAATCAGTTTGGTCCAACTTTCCTTTTTACTGTCATTGATAGCGCGCCCCAGTTCTTTGCGCGCTACCCGGTACTCCTCCGAGTGGGCCACCGTATCCACTCTGTCGCGAGCGTGCTGGGTCCTCCACCGGAGCCGCAGGCATTCGCGCCGGAGGCGCGCGATATCTTCAGTCCACCAGTACACCGGTTCTTTGTCAGATCTCGTCCGTTTTCTTGGCATAGAGGCGTCACAGAGCTGTCTCAAGAGCCCCGCCGTGTCGTCTGTCAGCTTCTCAACCTTTTCCCTACCCCCGATACCGCGAGGGATCGCCGTTGTCTGGTCCGGTTCCCTGTCAAGTTGTGTCGGTAGTTGTCCACGTCTAGTTTTCTCATGTTCCATCCCGCGGAAGTTGGGGGGATTATTATTATTATTATTATTATTATTATTATTATTATTATTATTATTTTTTTTTTTTTTTACCTGTATGTGAATCGTCACGTCGAAAGTATATAATTGCAATGACTTTTCATCTTATTTTCCTTCGAAATTTTTTCGAATTTCTGTCAATACAATCAAACTTGGAGTTCATAGTGTCTTTGGTGTATTTGATGATTAAATCATCGGCGACTCTTTGTTTCACTTTTTTTTTGTTTATTGCAGCAACGAAAATGGATTCAACTTGGAAATTAAAATGCATAATCCTTTAAACAAAAAAAATCACCGTTCGTCTAAAGTAAAAGATTTTTTCGACTTTCCAACACTTTTAAGAAGTGCATATCCTTTAGTACCACACGGAGAAAAATGGTTTAGGAAAAATTACTATATTTATAGTAACCGTGAGACAGACTCAAATTATCACAAAATTTACTACAATTTATAGTAAAAACTCCTATGTTTTGAGTAATTTTTACTATGAATATATAGCAATTTTTGCTATAAATTGTAGTAAATTTTATGATAATTCGAGTCTGTCCAAAAGTTCCTATAGAATATAGTAATTTCTCTTGCATTTATAGTAAATTTTCCTACAACATTTCTCCCAGTGCAGAAAAAGCAAAAATTTGTTCTAGCTGTCAACGTCAAATTTATAAACAGAAATCAAGTTTACCTCCATCTGATGCTAAGAAAGCTAAAATAGTGTGTAACGATGAGTATCACAAAGCTGGTGTTGCAGTTCTCGAACAAATAAAGAAAAAAATGTCAGAATCAACAAATAAGCAAGCGAGAATTCAGTTACTAACTCTTGCGCCTGAGTTTTGGTCTCGTAGGGACTTATGGGAGAATTCGGTTGCAGTGAAGGGGAAGCTCGCGAAGCAAGAAACTTAGTAGCTAAAAGCGAAATTTTTTCAATACCTGCTAAGAAAAGTGGCAAACTATTTTCAGCTGAAACTATAAATTCAGTGAAAACTTTTTATGAAAGAGATGATATAAGTCGAATTATGCCAGGTTTAAAAGGTTACATATCTGTTAAGCAGAGCAATGGTGAAAGAGAACATGTTCAAAAAAGATTACTGCTTACTAATTTAAATGAACTGCATAGTTTACATAAAAAAGAAAATGAACAGGTTAATATTGGTTTTACTAAATTTACACAATTAAGGCCACCACATTGTGTTTTAGCTGTAAGTAGTGGTACGTGTAATGTATGCGTATGTGTGCATCATAAAAACGTCAAGCTCACGTTAAGTGCTATGAATTTAGAAATTTTAACAAAAGATAAATTGCCTCTTAAAACTACCACGATTGCATCCAAGCAATTGTTTGTAATGATGCACACGATATATGCTATTTGTAAACATGCATATTACGTAAACATTTGCTTGAATGTTTTGATTGTTACGTGTGGGTACACGTACACTGAGAGAAATGTTTTGGTAAAATTTATTATAAACATAAGAAAAATTACTATATTTTGTAGGAAAGGAGGGACAAATCGAAATTATAACAATTTTTGCTATGCAACATAGTAATTTTTATGAATGACCTTAAATTTCCAAAAATTAAATTTTTTCTTGTTCTTCCTGTTTTCAGAACTATTTTCAGACTCTAATCATACAATATTTAATGTGAAAATAAATTAAAATGAGAAATAAAAATATTTTTTTTTACGAGCGTTGGGATCGAACCTGCAACCTTCACCGCGCCAATCGGACGCGCTAACCACTTACCCAAATAGGGTTCTTGAGTGTAAAATTTTGGAACTTGTACATGTCAAACCATCGATTTCAAGAAAATTTCTGATAATATTAAATAATGACAATAAATAACTTTGATAACACAAAGAAACTTATCATTTATGTGCATAATATAAAAATAAAATAATTGAAGTAAGGTTTTGAATGTTTTGTAAACTTAAACGCAAGACAAAGTGAAATTCCCGTAGAAACATAACCTCAATCAGACACGTGGGCACCTTGATCTGCGCAGAAAGTACTAATGTTGTAGCAATTTTTACTATGTTGGATAGCAAACTTTCTTATGGCCTGTAGCAATTTTTGAATGTGGCACTTTTTACTATGTTTATAGTAATTTTTAATACGCTACGAAATAAAATTTATACGCTACAAAATAAAATTTAAACGCTACAAAATAAAATTTATATTCTATTCTAATAAAAATTAAAAGCATATATTTTAAATTTTATTATATCACAGTTTTTGCTATCTGTAAAGCAATTTTTCTTTTATTTCGTAATACTTTCTAATCAACAACTGTCATAAAAATTACAAGAAATTTTGTAATTATTCATACAATTATAATAAAAATGCAGCATAAAGTGTATTTATCTCACCTTCCTATACTTTATAGTAATATTTATTATAGTTATAATAAAATTTACTACAACATTTTTCTCAGTGTACGGATATGAAAGAACGAAATAAGCAAGGCGTTCGATTACAATATGACGCCGATTACCAGAAAGCCGCACGGTGGCGCACAGTGGGACAAAACAGCCGAAAAGTCTATTAAATTCGGCTTCACGCGAATTTTGCATAAAAAATGTTCTGGTAAAGAGGATTCTCTTCGTTTTGAAATTGTCTAGGAATCACCGCTTCCCTCGGAATCGCATTATCATTTTTTAACCTGATTGTGAGTGGGTTTTTCTGATCTGTCGGGAAAATAAATATAATTAAATAATGTAAAGTACGATCGCGTTAGGAAAATAGCAAAAAAAATTGTATATGTATATACAATTGGATTTATATATTATTTTTTACAATTTCTCTGATAGCTATATGCATTTTATGCATTTTACAAGCATATATACTGCAATATATAAGATTATATAAAAATATCTATAGAATGTATTTCTTCAACATTTTATGATTAATTATGAGTATATAGAACCTATATGACACACATACAAACACACACACAAACACTCACACACATACACACACACACACACATATTAGCATATTTTTATATATATTTAACATACAACATGATAAAAACGCGCGCGCGTGTGTATGTGTATCTGTGCGTGTGTGTGTGTGTGCGTGCGTGCGTATGTGTGTGTGTGTGTGTGGCTGTGTGGGTGTATGTGTATCATATAGGTCTATGTACTCATAATTAATCATAAAATGTTAAAGAAATAAATATTATACATATAATCTTATATATTGCAGTATATATGCTTGTAAATGCATGAAATGCATATAGCTATCAGAGAAATTGTAAAAAATAATATATAAATGCAATTGTATATACATATACAATGTTTTTGCTATTTTCCTAACGCGATCGCACTTTACATTATTTAATTATATTTATTTTCCCGACAGATCAGAAAAACCCACTCACAATCATGTTAAAAAATGATAATGCGATTCCGAGGGAAACGGTGATTCCTAGACAATTTCAAAACGAAGAGAATCCTCTTTACCAGAACATTTTTTATGCAAAATTCGCGTGAAGCCGAATTTAATAGACTTTTCGGCTGTTTTGTCCCACTGTGTGGCGGCCGTGGCTTGATGGTAGCGTTTTTGACTCGCGAGTCGGCGGCTCTGGTTCGATCCCAGGGTCCGTCACTTTTTATTATTAAAAGTTGCGAGAGCTCACTCGTAACATGATGAAAGTGATATTTTTCAAATAGAGTATGAATCATGATTTCAAAAAGATCGGTGTACAATAGCTTCTAAAACTCTAAATGTTCATGAATTTATAGACATACTACGGGAAAATTAATAAAATTAAAATCTCACGATTTTTTCGCTAAGAAACAATCACTTTTTGTAAGTGACTTAAAAAACAATTTTTAAGAAGGAGAATTTCGTGTGTGTTGCGATTTTGCAGAACATTGTGCGTTTGTTATACAAAATTCTACACAATATTTCCACTAGAACAACAACCAAGTAACTGTTTTTACAGTTGTGGTATATTATAAAGAAAATGAAGAGCTTAAACATGTAAGCATTGCTGTGATTTCTGACAATCTAAACCATAATACTGCTGCCGTTTATGAATATCAAAAAATTGTTCTATCTTACCTCGAAACTAATCTCATAGTAAAAAAAGTCTATTATTTGACTGATGAAGCAGGACAGCATTTTAAAAATAAATCTAATTTTCAAAATCTTCTTTTCCATGAGAAAGATTTTGGTAATCCAGCTGAGTGGTATTTTTATGCCACGGCACATGGCAAAGTTGCATGGTATAAGTGCCAAACTAGAAAGCGGTGCAAAACGAGCGAGTCTACAAGTTTGTTCTAATAATAATATTTTAACGTCAGAAAAGCTTTATAACTATGCTAAAGATTATTGCAAAGAAACGATAGTTTTTTTAAAGCAGTAAAGAATGATATGATGAAACTGTCTTGAAACTAAAACCAAGACTGGATAAGGCTAAATCCATACCAGGCACGTTACAATACGATGCTATTATTCCAATGGATGAATAGTACATTACGGTACAAGTGACGAAAGTTGAAGTTCCGTATACTATTTTTCTTGATGTCCGGTGGAAAGTACGTTTGCCACTGACAATGATAACGCACCCGACGGGCTCGAGAGCATTGCGTTCGATGCCCGCCCCCGACATTTGCGGCACGAGCGCAGCGAGTGCTGCCACTGTTAAAAGGATTTGCATTAAATTTAATGAACATGTAAATGAAGCAAATTTCAAGTATGTAAATTAAAACCAAATTAATGAAATTACCTGAAAATAAATGTACAAATAACTGAAAATTAATACAAATCTGCATTACAATTAAGGCAAATCTGCATTACAATTAATGCAAGTTTGCATTAAAATTAATGCAGATCTGCATTACAATTAATCCACATCTGCATTACAATTAATGCAAATCAGCATTACAATTAATGCAAACCTGCATTACAATGTATGAAAAATTGATGGAAATCTGCATTGTAATTAATGAAAATCCGCATTACAATTAATGCAAGTTCGCATTAAAATTTATGCAAATTTACATTATAATTAATGCAAATCTGCATTACATTTAATGCAAATCTGCATTACAATTTATGCAAATCTGTAATGTACTGTAAATGTACTGGAAAATTTCATCGCTGCACATTAAAAAAAATCCCGTAAACTGGAATTTCAATTGAATGCATATTTGAAATTTCTAGCAAAAGACGTTATACTAATAAAATTTTACTTGAAAACATTATTTACTTTGTTGAAAAATATTTTTTTTCTTTTTATTCAACAAATTATTTTTTTATTTTGCGAAAATAAAAAATTTTTAGAAAATGTAATAGTGCTACACAGTTTGTAGTGGAAATTATTTATTTTGATCCAAATTTTATTATATATTTTGCTTACCTCACTTTTTTTAATTCCAGCAACAATGTTAATTTATGCATATAACTTTTTAATATTATAAATTTTCGCATTTTCATTAAAGAACTTGTAACTTTTAATTAATCGCATTTTTATTATCGCAGAAAAAAACTTACATAAAATTTTCGACCTAACCGGGAATCGAACCCGCAAACCTTGGGTTACTACGCACGCACGCTATCCGTTACGCTATCGCTCGCTTGAAGAAGTTTGACATTTTCATCTACATAAGGTGCATTATCCATATTAATACAATTGATATTACATTTTGACTAACTAAAATATTAATGTCTTTTAAGAATTATTTATTTAAACAATATTTTAAGTAAACAAGTTCGATTTTATGTAAACTTAATTAAATTGATGTGAAATACCGACATAATTTTTGAACGTGTACATCTTATGCAAATACTAATAGAATTACTCAAAAAAATTTAAGAGTATAGTATTTACATATATGGAGCGCCTGATAATCCTGTTTTTCAAAAAAAAAAAAAAAAAAATACTTAGAAATTATTTAATTAAATAAAAACCGCAATGCCGGTAAGTAGGAATCTGCATTTGTATAATTTTGATCTAGTTTTTAAACGAGCATATCTGATGGAAATGCTAATAAAATCACTCAAAAAAATTTCTGAGCATAGTATTTACATATACGGAGCGCTTGACAAAATTGTTTTTCTAGATAAACGTCTGAATATTAATTTCATTATTTAATAAATTAACTTTTCAAACATTGATTTGGCAAAACACAATTTTCACGCCCTCCGAACATACAAATACTATACTCAAAAAATTTTTCGAGCGATTCTATTAGTACTGTCATGAGATATACTCTTTGAAAAATTGGATCAAAATGACAAAAATGCAGATTCCTACTTATTGACATTACAATTTTTATTTAATTAAAAAATTCCAAAACATTTATTTGGAAAAACACAATTTTCACGCCTTTCGTATATGTAAATACTATACTCAGAATTTTTCTGAAGCGATTCTATTAGTACTGTCATGAGATTTTCTTAAAATAAATTTAAACTAGATGCGATAAAAAATTTCTTTTTGATACTAAAATTTAAGGCATACTTAATTGTAATTCAATGTAAATATTCATTAAAGTTAACACATTTCCTGTAAAAAGTATATAAATTTTATGTAGATGCATTAAATTTGTCTTGCTTTAACAGTAATCTCTTTATGCCCTTGCATAGTAGTATTTATGAAAATGTTTATAAAATTAAAAGAACAATAACTTAAATGTAATTCTCAGTACTGGAATAGACTTTCTTGTTATATGTCATGAAATTTCATGTAAAATTAGTTAAATTTTTAATATCATCACATTAATTTTAATGCACGTGAACTGTATTATTTATGCGGATGCCCTGGTAGAAAATAACCCAACCAAAATGGCTTAACTGCAACTGTTGGCTAATCTTTTTGGCCAACGAATAACAAAAATATTAACGAACGGTTGGCCAGTGGATGGTGAACTATCGATAATTAAAAGCATCGAATGCGTGGACTAGGTCTTTGGGGTGGCCGATGATGGACTCTTATAGGTGGTGCGCTCCGTAGTTTTATGCGTTAAGATCTCAGGGTGAATCTAATACGTGGCCCAGGTGTTCGGGGTAGCCGATGACGATGTATAGGTGGTGCACTCCGTAGTTTTTTGCATCTAGGTGTCGAAATGCATTCTATGTGTGGTCTAAGTAGTCTGTGTAGCCGATGACTGAGTCTAGGTGGTGCGCACCGTAGGTTTGTAGCTCTAGGTGTTGGAACTTATCGAATGCGTCGTCTAGGTGTTCTGGGTGACCGATTACGGAGTCTTGGTAGTGCGCACCGTAGGTTTTTGGCTGTAGGTGTTGGATCTCATCGAATGCGTCTTTTAGGTGTTCGGGGTAGCCGATGACGATGTCTAGGTAGTGCGCTCCGTAGTTTTTTTGCATTTAGGTGTTGGAACACATCGAATGCGTGGTCTAGGTCTTTGGGGTAGCCAATTACGGAGTCTAGGTGGTGCGCACCGTAGGTTCTTGGCTGTAGGTGTTGGATCTTATCGAATACGTGGCCCAGGTGTTCGGGGTAGCCGAAAACGATGTCTAAGTCGTACGCTCCATAGTTTTTGCATCTAGGTGCTGCAACACATCGAATGCGCGGTCTAGGTCTTTGGGATAGCCGATTACGGAGTCTAGGTGGTGCGCACCGTAGGTTCTTGGCTACAGGTGTTGGATCTTATCGAATACGTGGCCCAGGTGCTCGGGTAGCCGAAAACGATGTCTAGGTGGTGTGCTCCGTAGTTTTTTGCATCTAGGTGTTGGAACACATCGAATGCGTGGTCTAGGTCTTTGGAAGAGCTGATCATGCGTTTAGGTGGTGCGCTCTATAGTTTTTTGGCTTCAGGTGTTGGAACACATCGCAAACGTGGTGGACGAGGAAAACTACGGAGAGCATTACCTAGACACCGTCATCGGCTACCCCGACCACCTAGACCACGCATGGAATGCATTCCGACACGTAGACGCAAAAAACTACGGAGTACACCACCTAGACATCGTCATCGGCTACCCCGAACACCAGGGCCACGTATTCGATGAGATCCAACACCTACAGCCAAGAACCTACGGTGCGCACTACCTAGACTCCGTAATCGACTACCCCAAAGACCTAGACCACGCATTCGATGTGTTCCAACATCTAGATGCAAAAAACTACGGAGCGCACCACCTAGACATCGTCATCGGCTACCCCGAACACCTAGACGACACATGGAATGAATTTCGACACCTAGATGCAAAAAACTACGGAGCGCACCATCTAGACTTCGTAATCGGTCACCCTGAACACCTAGATGACGCATTCGATGAGATCCAACATCTACAGTCAAAAACCTACGGTGCACACCACCTAGACTGCGTAATCGGCTACCCCGATCACCTAGACCACGTGTGGGATGCATTCCGACACCTAGATGCAGAAAACTACGGAGCGCACCACGTAGACTTCGTAATCGGTCACCCTGACCACCTAGACGACGTATTCGATGAGTTCTAACACCTACAGCCACAAACCTACGGCGCGCACCACCTAGACTCTATCATCGGCCACCATTTTGCGAAGCTAATGAGCCATTTATTTGTATCAAGAAATCAATTTTCTTATTATAACATTTATTGGCCAACCGCAAGGCTTATTCCGTGATGAAATAAGCGGTAATTATTACCGACCATTGGTTAAATGGTTGGCCAAACCTTTGCGATTTGGTGAACGGATGGTGAACGGTTGGTTAGCATTTCTATCAGGTTGGTAAAGAAATTCCATGGATCGCTAGTCAAATGTAGTGCTCAGAACTGGAATATCCTTTTTCACTTTGTCATAAAATTTCATGTAAAGTTTATTAAATTTTTAATATCATCACATTAATTTTAATGCACGTGAACTATATCGTTTATGCGAATGTGAATGAAATTCAATGGATCGTTACTCAAATTTAATGCTCAGTACTGGAAAAGCCTTTTTCATTTTATGTCATGAAATTTCATGTGAAGTTTATTAAATTTGTTTCATATTCACATTAATTTTAATGCACGTGAACCGCATGATTTGTGTTTATGTACATGAAGTTTAAAGCATGGTACTTTAAATTTAATGAACATTAGTTGATTTAATTATTCGTATAATGTAATGAAATATTATGAAATGTAATTAAATTTCGTTATCTTCAACATTAATTTTAATGCACGTGAACTGTAATTTTTATCATCATGTTCATTAAACTTTGTGCATAAGACATTAATTTTAATTTACACTCGTAATTTTCATGCAATACAGATATTTCATGTACTCGTACAATAATTTCTATGTACAGGTACAATAATTTTAATGTACTTTCATTAATATTGTATGGATTTACATTAATTTTATGGTAGATGTGCATAAAATGATATTTAAATTACAAATTCATGAAAATTAATGCACGAGTGTACATTAAAGGTGCATTAAATTTAATGATATTTTTAACAGTGTGCTGGTCGGGGGGGCGGGCATCGAAAACATCACGTGCATAATTTTAATAAGGGAATTTTACTGAAGATCATGTAAAATATTTTTATTTTACGTGCAATTGTTACAATTCTTACACGTACAATTATTAAACATGCGGTACTTTTGCTCCATTTGCAGCAACAAAGTCAACTACTTTATTTGTATCTGAAAAAATAAATGATCACTCAAGAAGAAATTCTCACAAAAAGTGCGACATTATTAACGAACAATCTTTTATCCATTTCACAAATTAAAGCAATATAAATCACTTGTATACCCGATGGGCCGCATTGATTCTGACAATGCATAGCCCGTTAGTGACTGTCACATATAATATTTAAATCGTTAACATACCTCGAAAATGATATGAACATTCAAAAGGTTATGTGTGAGTGCCACTAACGGGACATGCATTGCTAGAATCAATGTCCATCGGGTGTACCTTGATGATCAAAAGTGATAGTTTTTGTTGCAAATATAGGTTAATGACTTTGAATATGTTGACGAAACCTCTAAAACAATCTATTAATAAAGTCTACAGTTGCCTAGTTACCAACTCAGAATCAATGGTTAAATGTCCTTCTTTCGCCATCGAAAACAATGGCGAAACCACGTACTTTCCACCAGGGCATCAAGAAAAGTATATTGAAGCTCAAAAAAACATCTTTTTTGCCTGGCGGGCCAAAAGTACCACTTTTGCTCCCGGCACCCGATCGCGAAGGTTGTATTTTCGGCCTCGCCAGGCAAAAAAATCGTATATGCACCTCGGGAGCAAATAAAAAATGCCTCAGATCGCATGTTTGTCACCCTCGCCTTCGGCTCGGGTGACAATTTCCATGCGATCTGGGACATTCTTTACTTTTACTCCCTAGGTGCATAATATACTATTAAGTTCTTAATATCAAATCTTCCCGAGAAAAACTGGTAGAAAAAAGAAAGAAAAATTATCTGCTCTAAGAAAAAAGCGTTAGTATAGTTAATATATTGCCGTTAGTTATGAAACTCTATTTTGTTATAAAAGAACCAGTAAAATATTATTCATACTCTACAAAAAATTTTGAAAGGTTATTTTAGGTAGCGAGTCAGGCCTAGTGCACACGACGTATCGCGCAGTACCGCGCGCACAGGAGGCGTTGCGTCTACACTTTCATGTTCTATTTCTCAAAGAAAACATCTTGAGCATACGTAACAGTAGATCAGGCTCAGTTTTCGATCTAAATGGGCAAAAAAAAATATTAAAAATATACTTTTTGAGATATAAGATGTTTTATAGTTTTTGAAGGTGAAAATGGAAAATTTCGGGAAAACTGCCTACATCATTGGAAAGCTGAGGAAAAAATACATTGGAAACGCTTAACAAACAATTCTTTTAGATACATGGTAGTATTATATACATGAGTTCGAAATAGCACGATTTGGCGCCTCATAATTGCTTTATTGCTGGTAAACACCGCTGCCAATCCATTGGCACTTAGCTTCCTCAAAATTAATTTGTTGTGCTATTACATAAATTATTCCATATAAAAGTACAATGACAATAAATTTTATTAGTATTTTATTAAAAGAGTTGTATCTAATGATATCAGTGCATGTATCGTTGCATCATTTAGTACTACATGACATTGCATCACATGACAAGAATGGTTGTATACAGTTTAAAATGTATAAATTTGTTCGTAAACAAATTTCTAATTTTGGAAATAGTTTTTTGAAAATATAGATTTATAAGAAAAAAGTAAAAATACATGATATATTAGAAATAAGAGAATCCAAAATGCATGTTATAAAACAGTTGTACACTGAGAAAAGATTAGTGGAAAAATTATAAGAATACTCAATAAAAATTACTCTATACTGAGCACGGAAACCGACCACACACTGTCACAAGTGATCTATTTATTATACTTCTAATACTTTTTACTGTTTTTTATAAGAAAAATTGCAAACAAAAAATTGGAAGAATTCCTAAATAGTAAGGTAAAAATGACAATCCACAAATTTTACAAGCCACTAGGGTAATGTTTCTAATATATAGATAGCAATGCACGGTGCTTGACATAACCTGCAAAGCTGTAATTCTGTAACCAAATAAGACTCTCGGGTCGCTGTAAACTATGTAATTGTTATGTAAATAGCTTCGATTAATATTTTAAATCATTATAAATCAATCATTTTCTTAATTGTGGATGTTATTTTGACATAGTCCCGAGTAGAAATGAAATACGGCGTGCCATAGATATCACACGGGCCGGATGGCGTATGCCGTGCAAGGCCCTCGCGCGGCATGTAACGCTTTTATTGTAAGGTACTTGCGTTTCTGCCGTATGATAAACTCATTTACAGCAAGCCTTATCCGGGCCGGTACAACGCCGTGAAATTTTCCGGATAAGGTACATGTCATTTTTCCGTTATATTAGCATTAGTATTTGAGCATTTGTTTACGCGCGCGTCATAGCCTCAAACCTAGATAGTGCTCCGTTTCTGTCGTACGAAGAACAACCTAATAAGTATAATGGATAAACAATGAAGGAAAAAGTTAAGTACCAAATTTCGAAAAAGAAGATATTTAATAAAAATAAGTAGTGTTTAATTAAATAAAGTACAAATAGAATAGTGTTTAATTAAATAAAGTACAAATAGAATTATAATTGTTCAAAAAAGTGCAAATATTAGTTTTATATTTGTTATAAAAAAAAAAACAAGATTATAATGTATAGTGTCCAAATATTGTATATAAAATACATTAAATATGATTTAATAAATACATCAAAAATATATTAAATGTTGTAATTTTTATTAAGTATAGAACATATTCGCTTTCAAATTATTTAGGCAATAAGCCACGTGTTTCCCGAATCAGGGCCGGATCAGGGCCAGATGTTTCATCGGACGTAAGGATATAGATAGGTAAAATCATCCGGCCCTCATACAGTTCAGCGTTACATGCCTCGTACGGCACTCATCCGTCAACAACATCAGGTACGGATCGGGAATCACGGCAGACGGATCCGTCCCGCGTCATTGCCGTTTGAAAATTTCTACTCGGGATGTAGATAAAAATAAATGAATACAATTATATACAATTATCAATATAACATATGTAGACGATTCGGATCACCTTCCGTAAGTAGTAATGTGTGGCACAGTCGGTAAGCTGTTCGCCTGTCAACTCGAAGGTCCAGGGTTCGATTCTCTATCCCGGCCGCTTTTTTTTCAGCATTAAAAATTCGTCATTTAATTTATTATTTAATATTTCTTACTTATTTATCTTGTATAAATTGTCAAATTATGAAGAAAAAATTTTTTTTCTTTATTTTTCGAAGCGAATAGAAAATTACCATACTGCCTTATAAAAACTATCAGACTGACTATAAAAATTATCAGACTGACAGTCTGTGGTCGGTTTCCCGATACAGAATGGTAATTTTTACTGAGCGTTCTTATAATTATTCTACTAAGTTTCCCTCAGTGTATATAATGACACTTACAAGGAGAGGGTCTAATCTGCGGGAAACGGATTTTAGCGGGTATAGGAGACTCTTGTTTCTGTCATATTCTCCCATTTACTAGCGAAAAAACTAGATTCAATTTCAAATAAAGCATGCAATTTTTAATTTTTAATAAAAACCTAACAACAATCGGATAATATTAAATTGGTAAAAAAAAATAAAGAAAAATATCAAGAAATAGGAAAGATTTTTCGTCGCAGAGTTTGAAAATCTGTTAGCAGTAAGACCATTTTCTCAAAATACTTGTAATATCCTATCCATCTCTATTCTTTACGGCCGAATCGAATAATATTAAATTAGTTAAGAAAAACAAAAAAAAAGAGAACTAAAAAATTTAAAAATATCGAAAATAATATTTTGTTGTCGCAAATTTTGGAAATCTGTGAAAAGTAAGCGCATTTTCTCACCGTGGGGGAACGTAGGGTGATAAGATCAATTTTTTTCATTCATTTGTTAAAACTGTTAAGTATCAGTTAAGATATATCAAAACAGCTCTACAAGTTTCATTTTATTACGAAATTTATGATAAGTATATTATAAGCGACCAAGATCCCTCTGCGTTTTTATTCTTTGATTATTTTTCTATTAAAATGAACGTTCCTGGTAGAATATTAACCATTTTTGTTAGTTAACGTGTTAACCAATGGATGCATTTTCGACCAAAATCAATATTTAAACCTTTTTAAAAGTATCGAAAATTATAATCACATGTTCAAATATTGACAATAGAATATGTTCTTATCAACGAAAATTGAATATTTATCTTTAACAACGAAATAATGTTAGTATGGCGTTAACTCCAAAATTAACCGACAATTAGCCAATATGTCGTTAACGTTTCTACCAGGGGTCTTTTAACTTTATTTCGGCTTTTTTTATAAGAGATTTTTATGTTCAAAGGTCGCATAAATTCACTTCCCATAAGAGCCTATGTTAAAAACTCGATTTTCAAGAATGTTATTCTCGAAAACATGACTTATAAAAAATACTTATAAAATTCATGTAATCTTCTTTCAAATTAAAGAACAATATATAACTAGGGGGGCTGCGCCCCCCAGCATGCCTTCGGCACGCCATCCCCCCCGCCCCCACACACCTGCTCATCGCTTCGCTAGTCGCCCGCCCCCTCCCTATGTAAAAACTTCGTTTTTACATAATAGGCATACTGAAAAAAAAGATTAGTAGTTTCAAGTAAATATTTAGTTGAAACAACTAAATGATTTCATTAAAGCCTGCCAACTAAATATTATATTGAATCAGCTAATTTAGTTATTTAAAATAACAAAATATTTAGTTACATGAACTAAATATTTACTAAAAATAAAGAAATATTTTATGAAGTTAACTAAACGATTCATTGTATCAACTAACAGGTTATTTAGATTGATAAAATATTAAATGAATTCTATAAAATATTGTATTGAAATGACTAAATATTTAATTAAAGAAACAAAATAGTTTATAAAATTGACTAAACGATTCATTGCACAAACTAATTAGTTATTAAGAACAACGAAATACTTAATCAATTTGATAAAATATTTTATTCAAATTACAAAACATTTATCTGGAGCAACAAAATAATTTATGAAATTGACTAAACAATTCATTGCATGAACTAACGGGTTATTAAGAACAATAAAATACTTAATCAATTTGACTAAAGATTTTCCTGAAATTACAAAATATTTATCTGGAACAACAAAATATTTTATGAAATTGACTAAACGATTCGTTGCATGAACTAACGGGTTATTAAGAACAATGAAATACTTAATCAATTTGACAAAAGATTTTACTGAAATGACTAAGTATTTATCTCGAGCACCAAAATATTTTATGAAATTGACTAAATAATTCATTCCATCAACTAACGGGTTATTAAGAACAATGAAATACCTAATCAATTTGACTATAAATTTTCTTGAAATTACAAAATATTTTTCTGGTGCAACAAAATATTTTATGAAATTGACTAAACGATTCATTGGATGAACTAACAGATTATTAAGATCAATGAAATACTTAATCAATTTGACAAAACATTTTACTGAAATTACTAAGTATTTATCTGGAGCAATAAATAATTTTGTGAAATTGACTAAACGATTCATTGTATTAACTAACAATTTATCTTGTTTGATAAATTATTCAATTATGTTGACTAAATACTTGTTTGTAATTACTAAACATTTAATTAAAACAGTGAAATATTTTATGATACTAACTAATCGCTGCATTAGATTAACGAAATATTTAATAAATATGAATAAATGATTTGTTGAATCAACTAACTGTTTAGTCAATTTTACAAAATATTTTGCTAATTATTTCAAAAAAATTATAAAAATTTTTTTTTTAATAATTTTGAAATAAAAGTTTTTTCTTCCTTGTAGCCTTTTCGTACAACCATCGGCATTGAAGTTGGTGATTTTTCCTGAACTCCTGTAACTTAATATGGATTCTGCATAGTTATTATATAGTAATTTTATTAATATTAAATCAAATTATTATTACATATTCGCATTAATTTATATTAATTATCGCTCGCAGTTTCGCATTTACATATTATCTAACAGAAAAAAACGCAGAAAAAATTTTTGACCTAAGGTGGGATCAAACTCGGGACCCTCGGATTACAAGGCTAACGCTCTAACCGCTACGCTACGCAACGCTTGTACCCTACAAAATTTCAATTTTAACAAAGTATAGAGTTGCATGTAAATGTAAAATATCGCGCACATCAATCTAATAATTAATTATATTCTTATAATTAATATACATTCTTAATAATATTTTAATTAATGATTTATAAACTAAATAATATGTGTGTAACTCATCATTTGTAACTAACGATTTATTTGAAACTATGAAATATTTAGTAAACTTTAATATAAAAGGCCGTGGGAAGTACCGACACGATCTCTACCTTACCGGCATCAACATTTTAGATTGTAAAACCTGTTAGTTACAGTTACTAAATATCTTGTCGGCTTAATAAAATGTTTGTTTAAAACAAATAAACATTTAGTAAGAATGACAAAATATTTGGATACAAAGACATTGGCATTTCAAATAATTTATTAGTCACACCTAACAAACATTTATTTAAGTTGACTAATTGTAACTTAGTAATCGCGAGACAAATTTTTTAACCAATATTTTGTTGGTGTGAGGAAATAGTTTTGTAGATAGAAGTACGCAGTTACTCCTTTTAACAAAGATTTATTTGAAACAAAGAAATATGTAGTCAAATTAACTACATACTTTTTTATTATCATAGTGCTGTTTTAACTAAACATTTAGTTAAATTTAATAGTTATTTATTGTAATCTAAGAAATATTTAGTCAAATCAAGGAAACGTTTGATTGACGAGAGAAGAAAATCGCGAATCATTTTCGTTCAGATCGCAAAACCTGTTAGTTACAGTTGCTAAATATCTTGTCGGCTTAATAAAATGTTTGTTTAAAACAAGTAAACATTTAGTAAGAATGACAACTTATTTGGATACAAAGACATTGGCATTTCAACTAATTTATTACTCAGAACTAACAAACATTTATTTAAGTTGACTAATTGTAACTTAGAAATCGGGAGAGAAATTTTTTAACCAATATTTTGTTGGGGTAAGGAAATAGTTTTGTAGATAGAAGCACGCAATTACTCCTTTTAACAAAAGATTTATTTCAAACCAAGAAATATGTAGTCAAATTAACTACATTCTTTTATATTGTCATAGTGCTTGCTTAACTAAACATTTAGTTAAATCTAATTAATCTTTATTGTCGTCTAAGAAATATTTAGTCAAATCAGGGAAACGTTTGATTGACGAGAGAAGAAAATTCATGAATCATTTTTGTTCAGATTGCAAAACCTGTTAGTTGCAGTTACTAAATATCCTGTCGGATTAATAAAATGTTTATTTAAAACAAGTAAATATTCAATAAGAATGACAACATATTTGGATACAAAGACATTGGAATTTCAACTAATTTATTAGTCAGACCTAACAAACAGTTATTTGAGTTGACTAATTGTAACTTAGTAATCGCGAGAAAAATTTTTTAACCAATATTTTGTTGGTGTGAGGAAATAGTTTTGTAGATAGAAGCACGCAATTACACCTTTTAACAAAAGATTTATTTGAAACCAAGAAATATGTAGTCAAATTAACTACATACTTTTTTATTGTCATAGTGCTTATTTAACTAAACATTTAGTTAAATCTAATTAATATTTAGTATCTTCTAAGAAATATTTAGTCAAATCAAGGAAATGTTTGATTGACGAGAGAAGAAAATTATCGAATCACTTTTGTTCATATTGCAAAACCTGTTAGTTGCAGTTACTAAATATCTTGACGGTTAAATAAAAGGTTTCTTCAAAACAAGTAAGAATTTAGTAAGAATGACAACATATTTGGATATACAGATATTGGCACTTCAACTAATTTATTTATTTGAATCTATGAAATAGTTAGTAGTAACAAGTAAAGATTTTGTAAATTAGGATTCGATTCTTTAATAAATCCTTTAGCTAGTTGAACAAAATCATGCTGTCGAAGTTACTAAATAAATAGTTGAGTTAACAAAATATTTGTTAAAGGAATGTATGGTTTAGTTAATGCGTCGGAGATATTTCCTTGTTTTTAATTGTTTAAATCAACCAAATATGTAGTTGTTTCAAACAAACATTTATTTGTTTTAGAGATTGGGTTCATCAATATTTCAGTTATTTGATTTAGGTAAATATTTCGTTAACTCTACCAATTGATTTTGCTAAAAACAATAAACATTTATTTGAAGTTATTTTCTTGTTTCAAGAAAACGAATTTAGTTCTTTCAATGAAACCTTTTAATTGAATCAACCATACCATATTTGAAGTAACTAAATGTTTAATTAAATTTACTAATTATTATTTTAACTAAATAATTTAGTTGATTTTACTCTTTATGTAGTTGTTTCAGAGAAATATTTAGTTGATTTAACTAAAGATAACTTTACTAAATATTTTACTAAATATTTAGTTGAAACAACAAATCTTTTTTTTCAGTGCACGACCGCAATACTCAGGAGAACCTTGTATTTTTATAAAAGCGAAAATTGCAACACTTCCGATATTTATATAATAAAAAAAAAATTAAATATATAATAATAATAAAAAACTAGCTGCTCACGGACCTATGATGTGTTCCTAACTACATATACCTATACAATCTCAATTACAAAAAAATACTTGCACACATATGCATATATATACACTAATACCGCGAAAAGAAGAAAAACAGAAGGAGAATGCTCAATACTGATGCATTCGGCAACGGCAATCTGGCTTAGCCCTGCGACCTGCGTGCATGAATACTTATACTGCAGCAGTCGTAACGGCTACGCTAGGTACCTCGGCTCACGGTCGTACACACTTTCCGGACCTATGTATACTACCGTGCCTCGGCTAGGCTGCGTTCGCACACCAAGAACAGCGGAAAAACACATGAGACTCGTACGACCGCGAGGTATAAGATATATCTATATATATGATCGCGCGCGCTTTTTGCTACTGCTGAGTAGTGCGGCATGCTGTGAGCCGTGGCGCACATGTGTCCATGGTGTGTGTTGTCAACAATCGAATCGTCTGGCTCCCGGCGTCCCCAGCGATGACTGTGACTGCTGTAGTATGCCGCCCTGGTGAATCGTGTTCGCCCTTTCATCGTGTTCGTCGATTGTCGATGATTCGTCGGAGATGGGAAGGCAGTGTGCCAGCGGCGAGAGCAGATTTAGTAAGCATTTTTTCATTCCTAACCTCTCTGATGGGTGAGCTGATGGTACTTTCGCTTGTTGCAGGTATCTGTGGCAACGAGAGTAGTGTAAACGACGGGCACTCCTGCAGACTGTTTCTTGGGTGTGGAAATGTTGTCTGCGTCATCTATTTATTAATTATATGTGGTTTTCAGGTGCTCAACTTTCCTTGTTTGGCTCTTACACTAGTGACTATGTGTACAGTTAAGCTGCTGCTTGTGTCTTCAGCAAACAACGATTTAAGGTCTCCACCAATTCTGCCCCTCTAGTTGTTACAGGAAACTAGTACAGTGAGTGAACAACAGCCATTGCTGCAGACTTTTCTTTTGTATGGTATGTTTTTTTGAGTCATCTATTTATTAGTCATATATGTGGTTTTTAGGTGCTCAACTCTCCTCGCTTGTCCCCCAGAATAGGGACTGATCTGCTGTTCATGCGCTTTGCTGATCCCTAGACTGAGGCAGTCCCTGACAGTGAAACACAATTGACGGTCTCTGTCAGTACTTTCCTCCTAGGTGGTGTGGTTACTGACACAGTGGATCGCTGTTAGATAATTCTCAGCAAACTGGCATCCATGGAGTAGTGCCAGCCTAGACCGTCCAGCCCTATTTTGCAACTTCTGCAGCTCTAAGTGATCTTCGAGTGTTAGTGCTTTAAAGTGTGAGGGGATAGGTAATAGGAACTGGGAAATATTATATAAGTGCTGTGTGTGTTGTTAAATGCGATAAGGGTAGGTAGTTGTCCCTGGTAATATTAGCTCGTTTATTTAATTTCTAAGTTTAGTCAGGGTGTAAGAACTCGCTTCAGGGTATCTGTTGTATTAAAATACATCATTATGTATTTCGCAGACTTCTACCCAGTGAGACTTGCCTATTTAATAGTTTTCTACATGCTGTAAGACTGAGTCAACTAGAACATTGCGTTCTTTATGCATTGAATTTTACCATATTACAACATCTATAGCTCATACATTACACAAACGTTTTTTTTATATATATGATATTCCTTTAACATGTACTTATATAATATTACACAATTTTGATTCTTTTAGTTCAATCGCTTAGGTTCTGGGAACATAGTTAGTAGGTTAAGCTGGGTAATCTTATATCAAATTTTTTTAATTTGTTATTAAAAATCTTTTTGTAGAGAACAGGGAAATAGATATTTTGTTTCTTTAATTATTCTTTCAATGTGTTTATCCCATTGAATATTGTAATCAAATGTAATTTTGTATCTTATTATTATGTTTTTGTAATTATATTATCTGTGGAATGTTACGTCGATTTTTTCCATCTTATTTAGAGCTATTGTATCGAATATTTCTGTGTAAATCTAATTCTGTGAAATAATAAGCGAAAATACGTGTATTGGGGTATTAAAAATCATGTTTATACGTTTAAATGATCCAGAAATTATTGTACATAAAAATGTTAATTGGGAATAAGTTTTGTTTAAACTATATCTGTATGCTTTGTGTTTAACAGTTTTATTGAAAGTCAAATTCTTGTATGATAAGCGAAAATCGACTATTTCAGGTGTATTTAGGCATTAAAAATCGTTTTTATAGGTCTAAGTGGTCAGGAATCCATTTTATATGAAAATGTTAAATGGGAAAAAGTTTTGATTACATATTATCTAGAACTTTTTTATTGAACATGTTTGTGTAAAATCAAATCCTGTCAAGTTTTAGCCGAAAATCGTCCATTTTATGTATGTTTTGACGTTTAAAATCGTTTTTATAAGTCGAACTCAACAGGAGTTGATTTTACACGAAAATGTTAAATAGAAAAAAGTTTTGTTTAAATATTATCTACAACTTTTATATTTAACATTTTTGTATAAAATCAAATCTTGTCAAGTTATAGCCGAAAATCGTCCATTTTACGTATATTTAGGCGTTAAAAATCGTTTTATGAGTTTAACTCGTCAGGAATTGATTGTACAAAAAAATTTTTAATAGTAAAAAAGTTTTGTTTTAATATTATCTATAACTTTTACATATAACATTATTGTGTAAAATCAAATTCTGTAACGAAATAGCAAAAAAAACGACTATTTTTGATTATTTTAGCGGTTTTTTCGCTATTACATTGTTAAATATTGTTCATAGAAAAAACTTTTCCATGTAAAAAAGACGTGTTTTAATTAGTTTTAGCAGATGCATTTGTTTTTTTTTATGTAAAATTAATTTTGTTCACTTTTTGTTCAAAAATCGATTTTTTCAAATTTTTATTTGCTCTGGCGTTTTTTCATTTGTTGATCGATTCGGCTCGGTATAAGACTGGAGCTTACTTCTAATTAGACGAGTATCTGGGACAAAATTCGTTAAGATCTATTGGAAATTCGCAGAGATATTCCATAAACGTGACTACATACGAACGGACATACACACATACACCATAAAAACGCCTAAAATGAATCAATTCTGGGTGGAAAATAGTTTTTATGTAACAAATTGTTCGTTTTTGAAGTGTTACAATTTTCGCTCTAGTGAAAATATAAGGCTCTCCCGAGAAGCGGTCGTGCCTAAAAATTCTAAATTGTTCTCTGCATTTTGATGTATTGACTGAACCTCCTTAACCCACAGATCGTCGGATCGAATCCCGCTTTCGTAAAAAATTTTTTTTAGTTTAATGTTCTTTTCATCACTTTTTCTGTTTCTATTTCTTATTAAAATACTAGGGTATATCTGGGAGTTACTGTGCCCTCCCCAATTACTATGCCCTATCTTTTAACACAGGGCGCGGTAAACGAGGCACCGTAATTAAAAGCGATGTTCTTATAGGATGTCAGTAATTGCCGCACGCATCACCAAAAGTTCGTATTGATATTTGAACGTTTATTGTTAATCATGAGTCAAAATTTATGTTTTAATCGAAGAAGATGTGTGTTTAAATTAATAAAATGAGTTTAATGATCAACATAATGTTCGTCGCACAATTGTACTCGACTAAACATCTAAAGTGTTATATTAATCACGCAGTAAATCCCACGACTACCCTGTATATCCATTAATACGGATAAAAAAATTAATTTTTTTAATTTACACTAACTAAAAAATAATTTTACAACGGCACTTTGGTAAAAAGTTTCAAATTGTTATCCATTACCATAGAAAATGGTAACTTTGTCTCGAATATTTGTAATTTTCACTACAAAATTTCTCTCCGTATAATGATACAAATTATTTATCGGCCCTATTTATATGTTTTCTAATCATTTCAGACTTACTACTAATGTTACAAAAACTAACTAATTACCATAAACTGTTAACTGCATTATGAAGGTTAGAACACCATAAAAGAGAATAGGATCGATAGTGCCGATTTCGCCTCATCTCACAGTACCCATACCACCTCAATGCAGATATATTTTTAACTGCAAATTTAAACGCTTTTACAGCACGGATATTAAATAAAGCTAACATAAAATAGAAGTTCAAGATTCAAAGAAGTCATTACTGAAGTAACGAAAGCGATATCTAATACATAAAATAGAAAATAATTATCTTAAAAAATCCCAAAACACGACTTTTTTTTGTTGTCAAAATTCAATCACTTTTTATAGCTATTTAATAAAGTATATTAAATTCTTACTGTTATAATTACTCTTCTACTATTATGAATACTGAATTACTCAAAACCCCACGACCTATATCGCCCCGCCTTCCCCTACTTGTAATGTCCTATCCATCCATATTCTTTACGTCCCAATCGGATAATATTGATCTTTTTTTTTTGCTAGTTTTGAAAATCTATTAAAACCAATCGCATTTCCTCAGAGTATTTGTAATTTCCTATTTATCTAAATTTGTTTACTGCACAATCGGATAATATTAGGTTGGTTAAAAAAATAAAGAGAAATATAAAAAAATCGAAAATCATTTTTTTCGTGGCTGGGCTTGCGAATCTGCTAGAAATTAGAGCATATTCTTCAACTAGTAAGAATTTTATTTTTCATACACATTTTTCCGGAGTTAATCGGATAATATTGAGTTGTCAAAAAATATACAAACATCTAAAAATAAATACATTTCTTCAAGCTAAAATTCATAAAACATTTTTTTCGTAACGTCATTGTAGTTTTTTACAAGAAGATTTCCTTTCAAACCAAATATATACGGGTAGTGTCATCCCAATTAAAACATACTGTGTTTGAACTTAAATGTTAGTTTTCTTAAAGAATGCATGATTTTTTTTAAACGAAATGTATTTTGTTATCATAAAGATATTTTTCATAAAGAATCCTATTTCAATGGATTAATTGATTTAACATATACTCACGCGCACACAACCACATATTATGAAAAATATTTTTCAATTTTACTTCTTATATACTACTAGCTCTCCCCTCCCCCCTTGCGGCTTCATCCGCTCTCATAAATAAAAATTTCCAGAATTTGAAGTAACATAGGACTTCTGAATAAGTTATATTATCGAGTTTTGTCTCCCGTTGGTATCAAAATGATTTGATTGTTAGGATTTCCAGTTCCGGAAAACCCTAAATACAATTGGCCATGGAAGAAACATTCTGTACGAAGATCTATTTCAACGTGGACGAATGTTTGGCCTTGCGATTTGTTAATTGAAATAGCAACAACATTGTAAACGTTTGAACTGAAATGGTAGATCAGTAGGAATCATTGGAATTCTAGGAATAAATGCGATTTCCCCAGTCGCTGATCCGGTAAGAATTATAGCTTCAATGATATTGTCACGCACAGCTCTAATGTATAACTTGGCACCATTACAGAGGTTGGGTAGTTAAAGATTGCGCAACAGCATAATTGGAGAACCAATTTTTAATTTTAAGTTATGTGATGGGAATCCAGATGGGCTAAAAAACTATTAATAAACTCTTACGGATAATGGACTGCATCATCAGTGCTTAAAAATGTAAAAATGTTATTATTGCTAAACCTTCCGAGGGCCATGAAGATGATGTTGTTAAAAGTTGGTAACGATTGGTTCAGTAGTTTTTGCGGTTAGCGGTTCCAAACGTAAAAGGGGCTGTCCTTTTATATAGTATTAAGATTAGTAATATCTTTTATTTTGTTTAAAGTATATTTTATAATAAAAAAAAAATATTTATAGTTAAAATTATTTAACTTTTTATATTTCACGGAAATGTATAGTATATAAAATGAATAATTTCTAGCTGTCTCTGGTCATTTTCGTAACACAAATACTTCCAAAGTGATGGTTAATACAAGTGTCTTTATTTTTCAACAAAACAGAGCATATTTGAGATTATACTACCTATATCTCAAGAAAAAGGGGTCATTTGATGGAGTGGTGATCACTGGGCTTCATTTTTAAATACTAGAAATCGACTATCAAAGCCCCGTTAAAAGCCCGCGTGCCTGGAGGGTATGCAGTCCCCTTCTAAGTAGACATGTTTATGATTATAGTAAACAGCAGTCTAAAGTTGAAGCGATTAGACGTCCATAGTTTTTAAAATATCATGTAAAACAGGATCGAATACCGAAAAAAGTAAGTGGATGACCACCCGTTTAGATATGTTTATGATTATAACAAACAATCTGTAAAGAAGCAAAGATTGAACGCCTATTGAGGTCCACGGATGTACCAAGGTTTTTCTGATATATTTTGGCCCGCTGAACACAAATTTCGATGGTAATAAATCGGGAAATGGTCAGAAAATTAATTATCGGCGATTTTTCGGAAAATTCTCATTTTCCGCTTTAAAAAACAATATTTTCATATTCTTCAGATCATTTTATAAGAAAATGCCCTATATAATTTTTTCATAGAAATCATAAATTCACAAAAAAAATTAAGAAAAGTTCAAAAACAATGTACGTGGGGCGCTCCTGCTACGCTATTTAAGGGAGTTCCCTCGATTTTGAATAAGAAAGCAGATTTTAATAAAATTTGGAGGACTGGTTAATATAACTCTCGAAATAACTCACAATCAGTTAAATTTTTAGAACCGAAAGGTACCTAGGAAGCAAGATATTAATGTTTTAATTTAACACGGAGTTTTATGGGAATTCGCACAAATGTACGTATTTTGTAGCACATAAAAAGTTGTTTGTGATGAAAAAATTGTCAGCCGAAGATAAGCATGCGACGAACGATTATTATTCTTAAAAATATCATTGGATACCTCTATGTATGAACGTCCACGAGTTGCTGTCCTTGCTTTGCTCGGGCATCTAATTCCTCGCGGGCGTACATAGCTTACTTTACTCCCTAGGTACATAATCTACTATTTTCATTTGAAACAATGTAAATATAATTATGAAAAAATGCAAATAAGATTAAAATTATGTTGTTGTCGTTTGTAAAAAATATTTCTTAGTAATACATACTTTAAAGACCTTTTTACTCTTTACAATAGGATTTGAAAATTGATTTTTTTTCAACCCATTTCAGTACCCTCTTCCCTCAATAGAATAATATAAATATAAGCAAAATATATCTTCTTCTCAAAGTATACGTGTATCACACATAATACTAATAATTCTCATTCTTATTTTAATACCAACATATGTTTTTTAGAAATACGCTTGCAAATATAATTTTTATTGTTATTTTTATTTTATTTTATTATTTATTTTTTTGCTAATTTGTCGAATCTGAGTACAATTTTTTCACACGGAGAAAAATTGTGTAAGAAAAATTACTATTTCGATAGTAGACGAGGTAAAGATTCATTTTCTCATGAAAATTACTGCAAAATATTGTAAAAATTGCTATTCATAACTATTGTAATAATTGCAATTTTGACTATAAATTGTAGTAATTTTTATGAAAATTTAAGTCTGCACGGTTACTATCGAAAATAGTTATTTGCCCTACACAATTTTTCTCAGTGCAATAGTACATTTCGACACGGGTGGGGAAGTCGATTATTTAGCTGGTGTGACTTTTTGCACGAGCGAAGCGAGTGCGAAAAAGTCACACCACCTAAATAATCGACTTATGCACTAGTTTCGAACGGTATTTTATACCACGAGCGCCGAAAAATCATATCAAAGTTGTGATTTTGAGGTTAGAGTGGTATAAATATTATAGCACGGTGTGACCTAAGTCCGCACTTAGGTCACGCCTATCCGTGACTTAAGTAGTCGATTATTGCACCGTGTTTATCGCGCACGCTGCGCTCGCGCGCTAACCTCGCCATGCAAAAATGGACTGCTTAAGGCACGAATAGGCGTGAAAGCGGACTTAGGTAAACGTGCTATAAAATAATATACGATACTTATGACTTGAGTGGCCCATCACACGACGTGAATTATCGCCCTCGCTACGCTCGGGTGCTAACCTCACGCCGTGCAATAATGGGGCACTTAAGTCACATGTATCGTAACGTACTATTTACGCGTTGTTTTATTTAATTCTGCCGGACTTACGTATTTTGCTTTCTCAGGGAGAGTCCAGACTGGCGCTGCGCGTACGATCGGCGTCCTACCAATGGCAGCTTGGCTCCAGCGGAATCGAGTAGAAAGAAAGATGATCTAGTCCGCTCGAGCCAAGCTGCTATTGGGTGGATGCGCAGCGCGCATCCGCGGATCGTACGCGCAGCGCCAGTCTGGATCCTCCCTCATAGAGGAAGCTTTGAAACAGCAAAAAAAATTTTCGAGACAAAAAATGTTCAAAAAGATATTTTTAAGTGATATATGTCGATATTTGTCGATTTTGAGAAAATTTTTTTTCGTGTATGCGTGTGTGCGTGCGCATGCGTGCGTGCGTGCGTGCGTGTGTGTGTGTGTATGTGTGTGTGTGTGTGTGTGTGTGTGTGTGTTGTATGTGTATGTGTAAACTCTTTATATCTCGGAAACGAGTCAACAGATTTTCGTCGGACAAAGACTATTCTAGACTACGCTCGGGCCCTAACTTCACGCCGTGTAAAAAAAGTGCTAATTAGGTCACAAGCATCATATAGAATTTTATAGCACCGCCTGCCCTAAGCCCACTGTCATGGCTATTCGTGCCCTAAGTGCGGGCTTAGGTCACACAGTGCTCTAAAATAGATAATCCTTTAAAACAAATTGGGATATATTCTACAAGCGTTTTTCTACTGAAATATGTAAAACAAAAAGTGTTTTTTCGTTATTTTAAAGGTGTTTGACCCCCTTAATAACAAATGACACAGTGAAGATAATTTAAATTAAAAAAAAAGAAAAAGTATATAATTTAAATGCCTTTCAATAAAAATTTGTTATATTAATTAATATTGATTGTAACACATCAAAAAATCCAAAAACGAAAAGTTCAAAATCGTTTTTAGGTTATAAAACAAAAGAAAATCGATCAAACCTCAAATCAGTTAGAATAACATTTTTTATTTGCAAGACGAAGATAATAGGCTTTATCCACGACGGAAATCGGTCGATTTGTTTTCGAGATATAAAGAGTTTACATGCACACACCCACACCCGCACACACACACGCACACACAGACACACACGAAAAAAACTTTCTCAAAATTTCGACAAATATCGACATATATCGCCTAAAACATCTTTTTGAAAATTTTTTGTCTCGAAAATTTTTTTCGCCGTTACAAACGTTCCTTTATGAGGTAGCTAAAACGGAATCCTGACTGATTTGGCGTTTGATCAATTTTCTTTTGCTTTATAATCTAAAAACGATTTTGAATCTTTAGTTTTTTGGATTTTTTATGTGTTACAGTCAGTATTAATTAATATAACCAATTATTATTGAAAGGTTTTAAATTACCTAAATTTTCTTTTTTTTAAATTAAAATTATCTTTACTCTGTCATTTGTTATTAAGAAAAATGTTTTTATATTTCATAAATTAATTTCTCAAAAAATATTTTATTTACCGACTTGAAATTTTAACCATTTATTACAGATTGAACACTCATTGAATTATGTCTGGTTAAAATTTTAAATGATTATATTCATTTGTTTTTCTTTTTTTAAATCATCCAATCATCCTGAAATTTGGCACAGATGTAGCTTTTATACATGGTCAGATCGAGTTCGTTGCCCAAAAAAATCGGTCCATTACGATCAAAGATCTCCAAGGTTTAAAATAAAAAAAAAATTTTTGAATTGCGTTTTCTCAGAGAATACTTGATTTATCAACTTAAAATTTTAACCTCTATTAAACATATTGAAGACTATATTTGGTTAAAATTTCAAGAGATTATCTTCATTTGTGTTATAGAAAAAAAATATTTTATAAAAAAAGAGTGCCAATATATTGGCACTTAGCTTCCTCAAAATAATGTATTTATTCATTTTTTTTTTTTTATTTTTTATCACAATAATTAATTGTATCATACCCAATTTTCTTTATGAATATTCGTAATAATTTAATATATATTTTTCGAAAATTCATTCTTGTTACACTTTTTCTCGTGCGACAACCCGATATTTTTATAAATCAATTTTTTCAAAATATTATCATATGTTCAATTAGTTTTATTTTAAACCTCAAATATCTTTCGTCGTAATAGTTCGATTTTATTGAGCAACGAATTCAATTTGAAGATATAAAAAAAATATATCTCTCCCAAATTTTAGGACTATTGGTTGATTTTCTTAATATCGTTATCGCGTGCACCTTCAACTTTGGGTAATATTTTAAATCCATAATGTTTTGATAACTTAAAAATAAATTCGAACAAATTACCAAACTCTGTATTACATATATTCGTTTATTACACATATGAATATTTATTATAAAGTAACCAATCAAGTCAATCAGTCAAGAGACTTTCCAAAAAGGTTACAACAAAAATACTGGCATATTCTGCAAGTAAAATGCAAACTTTTTCCCAATCAATGTTCTATACAAAAAATTTCGATATTTTGAGTAAAAAATAAAGATAATCTTTTGAAATTTCAACCAAATATATTCTTCAATGAGTCTAATAAGGTTAAAACTTGATCGCGCTGTAAATTACCCTCAATAAAAAACAAAAGCAAGTAAACAACACGCACGCATAGCACGTGTTATTTTCATTTTCTAGTATAGATATATCCAAAAAATTACGAATTGAAGAGAAGGCTAAATCAGTTTTAACCTCGAATATCTCTGAAATTCATAAACGAATTCTTTTACTCTAAAAACGCATATAATAAATAATATACATTCTACATCTCCGCCAAATTAAAAAAAAAAAATTAAAACAAGTTTTCTCTAGTTATCAGGCGACAAATAAAATAACTTTGTAAAATAGGAAAATTTTGAATATCAAAAAGTAATCGTACGATCTTGATGAACATTCACATACATAATATCTATATCACATACAAAATTGTTTAGAAATCTATAGCTGATTCATAGAACCGTTCTCGAGAAATTACGATTTAAAAAAAAGTAAAAAAAATTTTAACCTCAAATACCTCTGAAATTTATGGACCAATTATTTTGCCCAAAGAACTCGACCAAGAGCTATCCAAAATCTACCTCCACAAGGAATTTTGAAGAAATTACGATTATTTTCCCTCCGGAATCGTTGGACATACAAAACTCATTTTTTTCATTTTTCATGTTTTACGTTTTTGTTAATAACCAAAGAACCGTGATAGCTAGAAACTTTTTTTTTTAGAAAATATAGGTATTTTAATTCTCTTTTAAATGCTACCTATCCCATTCTGATACATACAGCCGTTCTCGGGAAATTACGATTCGAAAAAGAGGTTACAAAAATTTTAACCTCAAAAATCTCTGGAATTTATGAACCAATCATCTGTCCCAAAGAAAGGTGCAGGTCGCAACCAAAAATCTACCTCTACAAGGAATTTTGAAGCGATTAACACAATTTTACTCCCGTAAATTGTCGCCACCTAAAACACGTTTTTTTCATTTTTTAATTTTTTTCTCAAAAACTAACCAACGGAATGGATTCAATTTTATACAGATTATAGCTATTCATAATCTCCATTATCATGATTTTTCTCAAAAAAATTGACCATTTAGTTTGGGAGTTATAAGCATTTTTAAAAAAAACACGTTTTTGTTAATAACAAAATAACCGTGATAGCTAGAGAAATTTTTTTTTTTAAATATAGGTTTTTTTATGCTCTTTTGAACGCTACCCATCGGATTATAAAATTTAAATCCAATCATTAAAAAAAATCAAAAATAAATTTTTCGAAAATGAAAAATTTGACATAAAACAAAAACGAATCAGTTAGTCGTACAAAATTATTTTTTTCCCGAATTCGGAATCAAAAAACAAAAAAAATGAGACCCGTCCGGTTAAAATCGACCGCGTAGACAGTGCTTCCGGCCAAATCATTTCAACATGGCCGAAGTGGCCCCCCCGCTTTTGTTTCACCGTTTTTAGATCGTTTTCGGAACGCGCCGCGTTGTATGCTCGCGCGGGCCACAGCTGACCACGTGGTTGTTTGTTTTGAATACTTGCGGTGTTGCGGTTACGATTACGTAGTGAAACATAACCTTCTGAAGTCAATTTTATAATTATGAATTATCAGATTAGTATCGTCAGTTTTTGCCGAAAGTCCTCCTACCGAACGGTTTCGGTTGTTTTCACCGCAGATTTCGGTGGTTATAACAGATTTGTCTCTCAGTGAAAGGCTCGTTGGAGCAAAAATCATCTATTGCGCATGCGTGTTGCATTGTATACTAAAACAGATCTCAAAATTGAAATCAGTGGGACAAAAAACCCCTTAGATAATGTCAAATGAAAAATAAGCTTTTGATTAATTAAATGCATATGATTAAGAGCGAATGCAATTATACGGCATATAATTAAGGTGATGCGATAGCCACGCTATTACTCAAAATTGGGTTCCCATTTTTCTCATTCAATTTTTAGTTTTAAGAAAAAAACTCTTTGATACGTTGTAGTTCTTTATTAAACTTAAAACGTGTCAAAGAGTTTTTTTCAAAAAGTTTAGAATTGAATGAGAAAAACGGAAACCCAATTTTGGGTAATAGCGTGGGTATCACATCACCTTAAGATTTAAAATTTGAATTAAGTAAAACTGGTTTAATTAACAATAAAAATTATATTCTTTAATTTAAACTCGTCTAATTAAGAATTAAATCTTGAATGTTTAATTAAACGCTTGTAAACAATTAAAATTAAGAATTAAAAATGTTATCTTTAATAAAAACAATTCGTTTAATTAAGAATTGAATTTTGAATCTTTATTTAAACGAGCGTTTATAATCAATTATAATGAATTCCATAATACACATATTTAGTAAATTGTCAAAATCATTGTTGTAAAATCCGGTCTAATATTTTTCACGATTTTTAGAGATACCGATTTTGTAGAAATGAAAAATAATAATTTAATTATTAATAATGAATAATTTAATAATAAATTATTAAAAATAATAATTAATATTATTAATAATAATAATAATTATAATAATTATAATCATACATATTGACAGATCTAGCATTTTTAGCTTTTTTGCCTATTATCAAGCCGAAATAAATCCAAAATGATGCAATTTTTACAAAAAGTTATAAATACATTTTTGCTTGCAAATTTTTTCAATTTTCAGAAAAAATTTATTTTAAAGTCATTTAAAAAGTTTGAAGGTCATTTTGTCCATTTTGAGCCTTAAATTGTGCTTCTCAAAGGGTAGGATCACAGCTAATGTCAAGCGGATAGTCCTTAAAGTAGTATTATATATCCTGGAATATAGCTGTTACGGTCTCAGAATGTTACAAGAAGTGATTTCCTTGTAAAAATCCATTTTATCACAAAAAACTCCTAAATCAGTTATTATTGTACTCTTCCGAGTCAATAAATTATTTAAATTAACTTATAATTAGTCCAATATTACTTCTTACGTATACGCATGAAAAAAATTTTTTCTTATATATGAACACTCGAAAACCAACAATTTGACCATTTCAGACTTTCCTATTCTGATAAGCAAGTACCTAACAGCCACTGGTTTCTTGCTTTAATTCTGTCAATTTTTTCACATTTTTTCTATATCATTTTTTCAAGCTACTAATAACCAGTTGATTAAAATATTTCTTCCGCTAAGGAATATGTTTAGAAGATCATTATAAATATTTACTTTATTTAGCAAAGGTCTACGCCGCAGCTCCATAAATATTAAAAAAATTCATTTTGACATGATTGACTTTGTAGTTTACAAATTAGTTCTTGTTATGTAATAATCAACCTTTTTGTTGCATTTTGATTTATGTCAGCATGCATGTACTCTTAATAAATTGACAACTTAAAATGCATGCGCTATTACAGTTACAGATGAATAATAATTAATCAAAAAAGAAATAACATTTTCATTAATGATCTTTGGATTGCTTTATTATCAATTCAGCTATAAATGAAAAACTTACCTGTTGTTAAATGTAATAGTATGACGTATTCATAAATTAGTCTGCTGCCCTTGAATAACATAACTTCAATACAAATATACATACCGATCAAGAAAATTAAAATCTGTAAACAATGATAGTGCTCAATCGTCAGGTCATAGAGTAGCTTTACTTTGCACTATGTCATTTCTTAGTGAAAAATATGAAACACAATTCCTGAGGTTTACTGAACACACAGGGATACAAGTCCTGTTTGCATAAAATAATGACCTTATTTAACATTCATTTTACAAAGATACACTTTTATCACGCTTGTTTTAATTCCATTATTAAGACTACCCTCTGAATAAATTTTTTTTTTTTTTTTTTTTTTTTTTTTTCAACCGTGTTTATTTACAATCTGTCTAGTTGACAATAAGTAAATAGTATACAAGTATTTACAATAACATGAGAGTATTAGACCCACTGGTTAATACTGTTACAAATCCTTTAAATATAGGCTTTTACAAGAGAACAATATTTATGATAATATAATATTATAATAATATAATGATACGTTAGTATACAGAACATTTTACAACTACACATTAATAATTTGATATTTTTTAAGTCTTGTACTGGATCGGATTACATCAATTAAATTTGCTGCCAGATGGTTCGGATGTTCTGTTAGTCTCTCCTTGTACCTACTATAGTGTGCTTCTATTTCTTGTTTGACTGTTCGTATGTTCAAGTCATTCCTAATGATTTCATTTGTGACAAACCAAGGAGCATGCACTATGTTTCTAAGTATTTTGGATTGAAATCTTTCGAGTATTTCAATATTAGAAGTTGCTGCAGATCCCCAGAGTTGAATTCCGTAAGTCCACACTGGTTTAAGAATAGTTTTGTATATAAGTATTTTATTTTCAAGTTTTAACTCAGATTTATTTCCTAGTATCCAGTACATTTTTCTTAGTTTGAGATTTAGTTGTTTTCGTTTTGTCCATATATGTTTTCTCCAAGTGAGGCGACGATCCAGATGTATTCCCAAATATTTAACGTTGTCACTTTGCGGTATGGGTTTATCATTTAGCAGGAGTGGGGGCAAGTCTTTTTACAAAGTGTGAATGTAACATGAGTTGATTTTGTTTCATTGACTTTAATTCTCCATTGTTTAAACCATATATTGATCAGATCTAAATATTTTTGTAGTTTTTCGGATGCTATTTCAGGACTTGAATGACTTGTGAGAATTGCTGTATCATCTGCATATGTTGCTGTAGTGATTTCTTGCATTGTAGGTAGATCAGAAGTATACAGCAAATACAAAGTAGGGCCTAGCACGCTTCCTTGAGGTACTCCGGCGTTTATAGGGAACAGTTTTGTTACGGTTTGGTTAATTTTTACTTGAAATGTTCTGTCTGTTAAATATGATTTTAATAGTTTATATAAATTTTTTGGAAAGTACTTCTTTAGTTTATAGAGTAATCCCTTGTGCCATACTTTGTCAAAGGCTTGGGCAACGTCTAGAAAAGCTCCAGAGCAGTACTGTTTATTTTCGAAGGTCTCTTGTATTTTTACAGTTAATCGGTTAACTTGTTCAATTGTAGCATGACAGTTGCGGAAGCCAAATTGGTGATCAGGAATCAACTTCTTGGAATGAATAATTGGATTGAGTCTGTTGAGAATAAGTTTTTCGCAGATTTTTGAAATAGCTGGCAGTAAACTGATAGGTCTATATGACGTAACGAGGTCTGGACATTTGCCTAATTTTTCTATTAATATTATTTGTGCAACTTTCCATTGGCTTGGAAAATAACACAAACGAAAGACTGCATTTAATATAATAGTAAGAAATCGGATCGCTTTCTGTGGTAACTCCTTGATTATTTTGCCATTTATTCCGTCGTATCCAGGTGATTTTTTGTTCTTAAGGGCTTTGATTATCTTTTGCACTTCTTTAATTTTGATGTTTATTGAAGGACTAACTTGGGCATGGTGATCTTCTTGTTTAAACAATTCTTCTTCTTGTGGTTCGGTAATTTCTCGATTTATTGGCTTGAAAACTTCACTGAGATAGTTTGCAAACGTATCAGCTTTTTCCGTTTCGCTTCTGGCCCAATCTCCATTAGATTTCCTGATTGGTGGTATATGTTGCAGTGGACGTTTAAGTTTTTTAGTGGCTTTCCAGAGGGAATATTCAGTTGCTTCATTTGCAGTTAAGTTTTGTAAGTAATTTTGGATGCCGACATTTTTTTCTTCTATAAGCAAGGTTTTTAATTCTTTAATTGATTTATTTAATTTAGTTTTTATATGTTTGGATCTATAAATTTGCCAAGTTTTTCTTAACTGTCTCTTTTCACGTATTTTTTCAAGTATGTGTTTAGCAATGTGCTGTTGTTTTTCCGGATGTTCAAATAATGTGATAGCTTCTTTAGCGGCGTTGTGTATTTGTATGTTGAATTCTTCTATTGCATTTTCGAGTTCATCTATAGATTTAAGTGAGATGTTGCAGTTTAGATTATTATTTAGATATTCTTTGTATTTTCCCCAGTTAGTATTTTTATTGTACAAATGTGGTGTTTTTTGGTTCATTTTAAGTTGTTGTTGTTTAAAAGAAATAATGATCGGTGAGTGGTCTGACGAAAGATCTAAGCAGGATGTAGCTGTGAGACAGTCGGGGTTGATACCTTTTACTACGGCAAAATCAAGGAGGTCCGGCGTCTTATTTTTATCAGTAGGCCAGTAGGTGGGTTCTCCGGTTGAAATCGGGAATAAATTCTGTGACTGCATAGTTGCATAAAGCTGTCTACCTCGTGGAGTTCCAGCCGAAGATCTAGACCCCCACCATGGGTGCTTAGCATTGTAATCTCCGGCAGCAATGAAACGGTGTCCAAGACTTACGAAGAATTTTGAAAACATCTCTGTTTTGATAATGTGCTTAGGTGGGCAATATATTGCTGATAGAGTGATTGATCCTTTTACATCTTCCAGAGTTACGCTGGTTGCTTGCAGATAATCATCCATGTGTTTTACATTTTCATAATGCTTAATATTAGATTTAATGATAATTGCAGTTCCGCCGCGCGCTTTCCCAGTAGGACATTTTGTATCATATATGAAATAGTTTGGAATTTTCAAGTAGTTTTTATATGTAAAATGAGTTTCTGATATTAACATTACGTCAATATTATGTTCGATTAGAAACTTCTTTAATTCAAGACTTCTTTGTGCTAAACCGTTCGCATTCCAGACTGCTATTTTTATTTCATTATTGAATTTTATTTATCAAACTTGTAAGAAGGTTTAACATTGTATCTATTCTTGTCATCATTTGAAGCATCATTTCTTCGAGTTTATTTGTGTTTGATTTTTCTGCTATTTTTGTTATTATTTGGGATTCTGTCTCTGTTTGTATAGATTCTGTTATGATGTTTTTTGGTTGACTGCTTGTGGCTTGAGCGAAAGATATATTAGATTTAATAAAATTATTTAAATTTGGAGGATAACTTTGTGAGTTTTGCACTACGGTTTTTTCTCTGAGTTTAGGAAATAATTTTTGTTGCAGTTGCTTACGAACAATGCATCCTTTATAACTAGCAGGATGATTACCGTCACAGTTTGCACATTTAACGTCTTGTATTTTTTCTTTTATCGAGCAGTCTTTTGTTAAATGTTTTTCAGCACATTTAACGCATACCGCACTCCTGTAGCAGTAGTTTTTGGTGTGACCAAATCCTTGACATTTAATACACTGAGGTATATCTCTTTTTTATATGGTGGTTCAAATTTAACGATTGTATTCAATAATCTATCTATATTGTATATTTCCTTATTGTTATCATTGGGTTGAATTTCTACAAAGAACAAGGGTAACGGTTTTTGCGTGTATCGATCTCGTATATTTGTTACTCTTAATACTTTATGGTCGTGTTCCTCTATTGCCTGTTGTATTTCTCCAGTATCAGCTGACGGGTGTATGTGTCTTAAAACAGTTTTATAACTTTTGTCTTGCTTCCTCTGGTATGTGTAAAATTCAGTTTTTTTCTTCTTGAGCTCTTCTACTATTGGAAGATATTTTTCTGAGGAGTTTGGTAGAATTTTCACCTCGTTATTAGAAAGTATTTTCAAAGTGTAGTTATTCTCAGCTATTTTATCGAGAAGGGTTTTCAAAGGTGCTATATTCTCCACTCCGCTTACGAAGATTGGTGGTGATTTTTGAGCACTCGCTTTACTAGAATTCTCACTATTTTCTCCTGCAGGAACTACATCCTCTGCGAGTTCTAGTTTTTCATAATTGTTTTGAGTCACCACTGGATTACTTAGCCAGTAGTCTCTGATTTGCGTTTGACGTTTTTTAAAATTAGCTTTTATTTCATCTGGGCTGTTTCTTTGTCGTTTTTTATAAACTGAGTTCCACTTTTCGTTATTATCGGTATTTATCGGCGAAGCCAAAGTGACTTTTTCAGTAGCGGCCATGTTAGCCGATTGACTTTTATTAAAAAGATAAAATTTTGAATTTTGGTTAGCAGTTTATGTCTATTTATATTCAAAATTGAGAAAATCAGTGATTTTAACGTTCGCACTTATACACAGTAACACACTTGAACTAGTATTTACATACTTGGCTGGAGCTCGATGTAAACACGTCTACTCTTATCGAGAGCACAATTAGAACTGATGAATGAGAAAAAACCCCTTAGATAATGTCAAATGAAAAATAAGCTTTTGATTAATTAAATGCATATGATTAAGAGCGAATGCAATTATACGGCATATAATTAAGGTGATGCGATAGCCACGCTATTACTCAAAATTGGGTTCCCATTTTTCTCATTCAATTTTTAGTTTTAAGAAAAAAACTCTTTGATACGTTGTAGTTCTTTATTAAACTTAAAACGTGTCAAAGAGTTTTTTTCAAAAAGTTTAGAATTGAATGAGAAAAACGGGAACCCAATTTTGGGTAATAGCGTGGGTATCACATCACCTTAAGATTTAAAATTTGAATTAAGTAAAACTGGTTTAATTAACAATAAAAATTATATTCTTTAATTTAAACTCGTCTAATTAAGAATTAAATCTTGAATGTTTAATTAAACGCTTGTAAACAATTAAAATTAAGAATTAAAAATGTTATCTTTAATAAAAACAATTCGTTTAATTAAGAATTGAATTTTGAATCTTTATTTAAACGAGCGTTTATAATCAATTATAATGAATTCCATAATACACATATTTAGTAAATTGTCAAAATCATTGTTGTAAAATCCGGTCTAATATTTTTCACGATTTTTAGAGATACCGATTTTGTAGAAATGAAAAATAATAATTTAATTATTAATAATGAATAATTTAATAATAAATTATTAAAAATAATAATTAATATTATTAATAATAATAATAATTATAATAATTATAATCATACATATTGACAGATCTAGCATTTTTAGCTTTTTTGCCTATTATCAAGCCGAAATAAATCCAAAATGATGCAATTTTTACAAAAAGTTATAAATACATTTTTGCTTGCAAATTTTTTCAATTTTCAGAAAAAATTTATTTTAAAGTCATTTAAAAAGTTTGAAGGTCATTTTGTCCATTTTGAGCCTTAAATTGTGCTTCTCAAAGGGTAGGATCACAGCTAATGTCAAGCGGATAGTCCTTAAAGTAGTATTATATATCCTGGAATATAGCTGTTACGGTCTCAGAATGTTACAAGAAGTGATTTCCTTGTAAAAATCCATTTTATCACAAAAAAAACTCCTAAATCAGCTATTATTGTACTCTTCCGAGTCAATAAATTATTTAAATTAACTTATAATTAGTCCAATATTACTTCTTACGTATACGCATGAAAAAAATTTTTTCTTATATATGAACACTCGAAAACCAACAATTTGACCATTTCAGACTTTCCTATTCTGATAAGCAAGTACCTAACAGCCACTGGTTTCTTGCTTTAATTCTGTCAATTTTTTCACATTTTTTCTATATCATTTTTTCAAGCTACTAATAACCAGTTGATTAAAATATTTCTTCCGCTAAGGAATATGTTTAGAAGATCATTATAAATATTTACTTTATTTAGCAAAGGTCTACGCCGCAGCTCCATAAATATTAAAAAAATTCATTTTGACATGATTGACTTTGTAGTTTACAAATTAGTTCTTGTTATGTAATAATCAACCTTTTTGTTGCATTTTGATTTATGTCAGCATGCATGTACTCTTAATAAATTGACAACTTAAAATGCATGCGCTATTACAGTTACAGATGAATAATAATTAATCAAAAAAGAAATAACATTTTCATTAATGATCTTTGGATTGCTTTATTATCAATTCAGCTATAAATGAAAAACTTACCTGTTGTTAAATGTAATAGTATGACGTATTCATAAATTAGTCTGCTGCCCTTGAATAACATAACTTCAATACAAATATACATACCGATCAAGAAAATTAAAATCTGTAAACAATGATAGTGCTCAATCGTCAGGTCATAGAGTAGCTTTACTTTGCACTATGTCATTTCTTAGTGAAAAATATGAAACACAATTCCTGAGGTTTACTGAACACACAGGGATACAAGTCCTGTTTGCATAAAATAATGACCTTATTTAACATTCATTTTACAAAGATACACTTTTATCACGCTTGTTTTAATTCCATTATTAAGACTACCCTCTGAATAAATTAATTCAAAACATATTGATCTGCCCTTCACTCGCAAAGCCCATGAATGGTGATTGTGAAGATTGTGCAATTTCCTTGTTCACAGATTTTAATTTTCTTAATCGGCATCTATAATTTGTTATTTGCACTATAAATCACTTGAATGGCATATTGCAGTAATGTTATTCAAGGGCAGCATTTATGAATACGTCATACTATTACATTTAGGTTCGTTTTTTCATTTATAACTGAATTGATAATACAGCGATCCAAAGATCATAAATGATAATGTTATTTCTCTTTTGATTAATTATTCATCTGTAACTCAAATAGTGTATGCATTTAAAATTGTCAATTCAGAGTATATGCATGCTGACATAAATAAAAAATGCCACTAAAAAGTTGATTATTAGTCAATCATGTTAAAATTAATTTTTTTAATATTTATGGAGCTGTGGCGTAGACCTTTGCTGAATAAAATAAATTAACTTAACAAACTCCCCATTCGTTTCCATATATCCCTATAGCTACGTCATCTGAAACATGTTAAAAAATACACAAAGCATCAATTTTCTTATAGAATATTATTAGAAATAAAATAGAAATATAAACAAAGTATACTAATCTGATCATTTATGAATACGTCATACTATTGCATTTAATAACAGGTACGTTTTTTCATTTATAACTGAATTTATAACAAAGCGATCCAAAGATCATAAATGATAATGTTATTTCTCTTTTGATTAATTATTCGTCTGTAACTCTAATAGTGTATGCATTTAAAGTTGTCAATTAAGAGTATATGCATGCTGACATAAATAAAAAATGCAACTAAAAAGTTGATTATTAGTCAATCATGTTAAAATTAATTTTTTTAATATCTATGGAGTTGCGGTGTAGACCTTTGCTAAATAAAGTAAATTAACTTCACAAACTCCCCATTCTTTTCCATATATCCCTATAGCTACGTCACCTGAAACATGTTAAAAAAAATACACAAAGCATCTATTTTCTTATAGAATATTATTAGAAATAAAATAGAAATATAAACAAAGTATACTAATCTGATAATTCATAATTATAAAATTGACTTCAGAAGGTTATGTTTCACTACGTAATCGTAACCGCAACACCGCAAGTATTCAAAACAAACAACCACGTGGTCAGCTGTGGCCCGCGCGAGCATACGACGCGGCGCGTTCCGAAAACGATCTAAAAACGGTGAAACAAAAGCGGGGGGGCCACTTCGGCCATGTTGAAATGATTTGGCCGGAAGCACTGCGCGTAGATCCGAAAATAAAGCGGTATACACACACACACACACACACACACACACACACACACACACACACACACACACACACACACACACACACACACACACACACACACACACACACACACACACACACACACACACACACACATCCATACAGACATTTTGTAAAATCATGTGACACAAACTTCTAACACCTTTATTCATGTTTCTAGAGCAATTTAAAGAAAATTAAAATTTTACTATTACAAAGCTTCCTCTATGAGGAAGCAAAAATTTTTGAATTGCGTTTTCTCAGAGAATACTTGATTTATCGACTTAAAATTTTAACCTCTATTAAACATATTGAAGACTATATTTGGTTAAACTTTCAAGAGATTATCTTCATTTGTGTTATAGAAAAAAAATATTTTATAAAAAAAAAGCATTTTCGTTGTTTCACGATAAAAAGAGTAAACATCAACCAATCGTCCTGAAATTTGGCAGAGATATAGCTTTTTTATATCTTCAAACTGAGTTCGTTGCCCACAAAAATCGGTCAATTATATCTTCATTTGTTGATAGTGATAAAATAATTATTGCACGAAGTACAATGTTGCAAAACAGCTTCCAAGAATGTCAGATATAAGACTTTCCGCATCGGTTGAAAGTTACACAATGACATTTAGCGATAGATATAAATCTCTCTATTTAATTACTAATAAAAAAAAGAAAAATAGTATATTACGATACGTGTGACTTAAGTGGCTCATTATTGCACGGCGTGTAATAATGAGCCACTTAAGTCACGAGTATCGTATACTATTTTATAGCTCGTGTGACATAAATCCGCCATATTCTTATTTTATTTACTTGTGCTTATTTATAATGATAGTTGGAACTTGGAAGTGGGGTGGGAGAAGTGTGAGGCGGAAGGGGGGGTAGCGCAGCCCCCCCGCTCTGAAAAAAATTAATAAAACGTTATTTAAATAATAGAATACTGATATAGAATATGGTTATTATTGAATCTAGAATATTGAATATATACATAAAAAAATCATAAAACTAGACTCTTGGCAATTTGATTTGTATCTTTAACAATAAGTTCAAGTTTATGAAAGTGAAAGATTTGTATACGTTATATCATTAAAGAGAAAGACTTTTAATATTGAATATTTAAAAAGCGCGCGGTCTGCTATCCCATAGCAGATGAAACTAACCTATAATATAGACAAGCCTTATTATCTTCCTTTTTATTTATTCTTTGTGGTTTGTCAACTATTAACGAAGTTTTACTTCTTTTCCTGTTCATTCTTATATGTAAAATCGTATTTTTGAATATTTTTGGTAGATAATTGGCGTTAATTACGTGCCTGTGACTTAAGTAAATTCATTATTTCACAGTGTAATAATGGGCTACTTAAGTCACAGCTAGCCGTGACTTAAGTGCGGATTTAGGTCACACAGTGCTATAAAATGTTTTATTATTGAAATTCATTAGCATTTTTTTTTGTGAAAAATTTATTTTGAGATTTTAAATTTAATAAGAGGAATCGATAAATTAGTTTGAGGAAGCTAAGTGCCAATGAATTGGCAGCGGTTTTTATGTTGACAAATTAATTCATTCAAAGTAATTTTAATATCTTTACCATATTATATTTGTAGAGTATTATAAATACCTATATAATAATGAATTTTTTTATCCCCTAGAAGGTAAACATGGTCTTTTATTTTCGTGAAGTTAGTGTATAATCTTGGTTCAGATGAATTTGAAAATATTTCTGGCAGAGCTGCATGTCAGTTCATCCTGGTATAATATATTACTATGTTCTGGTTTCCTCTATACCAAAAATATGAGAAATAAATAGTGGTTTTTTCTTCCTCTTTCGATTACTCAATAAATCATCGATAAACGTCATCTAAGTCGCAGTGTTAAGGCTTTTGCCAGAATATCGCTGTTAAATTTATCAGTGATTGGGACTTCCATGGACTGGAAGTCATTAAAAATTCAGTGCATTAATAGATGCGCAGAACCCGTCTGCTAATACCTTGCGTGTCCTCGAGAAAACTGGCTTGCTTTATGCATTGGTCACACACGTTTCTGCCACCTTCCACTATTTTAATTGTCGATCTTTTTTTATTTTCTTTCGCATGGCACTCCTTATTTTAAATACGTATAGTGAAGAAGCTAAACAAGTAAAAGGTAATTCTTACGTAAAGATTTGCTTCGAGGACAATATACAGTCGTGTTAGTCCGTCATTATCGCGGACACTGAGAGAAATGTTTTAGGAAAATTCATTATAAACGTAAGAAAAATTACGATATTTTGTAGGAACGTCAGGACATACTTTAATTGTAATAATTTTTGCTCTCTAATTGCTGAAATGGTCAAGAAAAGTGTTTAGTTTTTAACGATTATTGGGAAAACTAGCTATTTATTAGGTAAATAATGGAATCGATTTCCACCAGGGTAATGACATATTTAATGTTGAAATAAATAAAACTAGGAAAAACATTCTTTTTTCGCCGACGACTGGATTCGATCCTTGGACCCTTGCCACGGCAATCGGACGCGTTAACCACTTATTCGCATGAGATTCTTGAATACAGCATTTTGGAACTGATATATTTTTGTACCTTCGGTTACGGGTGAACTTGAATGATAATTTGATGGAAATAAATAACTAGGATAATACCCATAATAGATTGAAATTCATTTGCATAATATAAAAATAAAATAATTGAATCGAGGTTTTCGATGTTTTATGTTTCTTAAAAGCAAGTCAAACTGACATTGCGGGACAAACATAACCTCACCCAGACACACGTGCGCCTTGACGTGCGCAGAAAGTACTAAATGGCATAGCAATTTTTACTATGTTAGGTGTAGCAAAATTTCTTATGCTCAGATGGCGATATTTTTAATAGTAGCTCTTTTTGCTATTATTGTTTATAGTAATTTAAACTACGTTACAAAATAAAATTTATATTGTACTAAAATGGAAATAAATAGAATCTGTTTCGATAATTTACTAGAATGAAATTTTTACTATGTAATGTAATACTTTTCATCACAACGATAATAATTTTTATAAATTAACTGATGGAAAAATTATTCTGCAATATATATTAATTATATTATTAACATATATTAAATATTATTAATTAATTCATATATTAATTATTTCTATTATTATAATAAAATTCGCCATAATGTAAGTATGTCTCAGGACTGATACATATTTTAGTAATTTTTGATACACTTATAATTAATTTTGCTAAACTATTTATCTCAGTGGATTTAACCGTGTTTTCGAACGTCCGCATGCGCTAATGTACTAAGTGGAATTTGTCATTAAAGACATCTTCGAGTACTCGAACGCGGGGAAAATTGCTTAACAAACTACATTATTTTGGTTTGGATAGGCTTGGATTTTAACAAAATTTTTTTATACTTTTAATATTTTTTGGTCGAATTTTTCTTTAATTTTACAATTTTTATTATCAAAAATTGAGAAATTTTAAAAGTATTCTAAAACATCTTGAAATTCTATAAGCCAAAAGATAAAACTTGAAAACTTTATTGTACACATAACTTATTATACATTTAATATTTTGTTGTCGTATGTTTCTTTAATTTTACTATTTTTAGTATCAAAAATTGAGAAATTTTAAAAGTGTTCTAAAACATCTTGAAATTCTAGAAGCAAAAAAATAAAATTTGAAAACTTTAACATACATAAAATTTATTATACTTTTAATATTTTTTGTCGTACGTTATTTTAATTTTACTATTTTTAGTCTCAAAAATTGAGAAATTTTAATAGTGTTCTAAAACATCTTGAAATTCTATAAGCCAAAAAAATAAAATTTGAAAACTTTAATGTACATAAAATGTATAATATTTTTAATATTTTTTGGACATATTTCTTTTTAGTTTTACTATTTTTAGTCTCGAAAATTGAGAAATATTCAAGTGTCCCAAAACATCTTAAAATTCTGCAACAAAAAATATAAAATTTGAAAACTTTATTAGTGGGACCGAGAATAAAAATATAAATAGAATTGGATAAGTAAAGAATTAATGCATTATTTATAGAAAAATAAATCTTTGTTAACTCAAGCACGGTAATTGTGTTGCAATAAAGTTTTTCCGAAATGAAATTTGGCTTTTTTCTTTTGTGTTTTTAAATTAAATGTGTATTAATTACTTGAAAAATATATCAACTGAAGGTATTTAGTCAATATTACTGTCGTGTATCATCAACAAATTTTTAATTTTTTAATTTATTGGTTTGTTGTTCAATAATGACCAGTATTTTAAAGGAGTACCGGAACTGCACCTCCGCTTATCGCTAAGTTAGGCAGCGCTGGAAAATTAAAAAAAAAAAATTGTCTTCCCGTGAAAATAAACTGACAGCTCTTGCTGCAGTCGTTGTAGCTCCAAAGGCTATTGGAATTTTTTTGATGCTGCAGAAAAGAGTGCTCACGAGGATTGCTGGCACAGGGAGTCGTCATCAACAGGTTGGCGGGTAGTTGACGAGCGCTCGTTCTCTCTAGCTCTTACTTGTCTTTCTGGGCCACGTTTCAGGGTCAGGGACCGCGTCGCCGACGCAGTCTTTTCAAGAGTGGTTGCGCAGCTTTGTTAAGGGCTCCACGAGTTCTGGCTTAATTATCTGCTTGCCCCGACTCCGGCTCCGCAAACTCCTCCTCGTAAATGCTCTCCCTTTTCTCCATCGGCAAAAGAACCTTTTTGAAAATTTTGCCGCTAGCCCCCCTGCGCTGGCTTTCGTCCCAAACTTGATGAACGTTGCGTTTTATGGCGTGGTCCCATCCTAAAAATTAATGAAGCCGAAGTTGCGTGCATTTATGCGATTCCTGGGAGCTCCTTATTATCATGCTAGGCTTTTTCGCGAATGCTTCTCTAATCCATTAATTGCATTGACGACAACAAGTGGATAAGGCATTGATGGATTCATGAAATATTGTTCCGCAATGAGCGACTGAAGTAATTAGGTAAGGAAGGTGCACTCCTCTCGTATTCCCTGCGCTTCTCGGCTCATTGTACTCTAAGCCTCTACATCTCGGCTACGAGTACCTTTAACCAGAGTGGTAATCGTGACTCCCGCGCGTTCTCTTTGCCGCATGTTCGTTCACGGCCATTAAGGTCGCGGGCAACACATTATTGAATTGACCTGGCACCAGGCCGCGCCTTCGAGCTTAGAAGATGCATCTCTACGAGAGAGTGCGTAGGTATAATGCGTAAGTAACGGTGAATAAGGGCGACTACATGGACTGACAACGCACAGTGGTCCCAAAACGATGAAAATGGAAGGAATTTTTCATTTGTAATATCTGATAAAATTCATTAAAAAATTATGATGAACTACTTTTTGTATATATTTGTGTACAAAAACGTGCATGAGAATGTACAAAAATGTGCAAGAAAGTGTACAAAAAAGAGCAGAAAAATGTATAAACATTTCCCAATTTACGCGAAAAACGATAATTCCAATTACTCAACTTTATGGCTCCCGTAAAAATAGGGACAGGTTTTGACGAAAAAAAGCGGTATCTGGCTTAAGGAACAATAGTATTGAGAAGCTTCTCCAACAGTTTTGAAGTATTTATATCTTATGCCCTCGTCAAACACAAATTTTTTCCATTTTCATCGTTTTGGGAGCACTGTGCAACGCTCTCCAACGCTGTGCCAATATCAATGCAAAATGTCAATTTGCATCCAGCGATGGGCTACTTATATGACTCAGTTCGCCTAATCTCTCGATTTCTGAAGTACAGTCGCGCTAGATTTGCGATCTTACTCGACCGCTGGCACTGAGACGTAAACCAGTGCCATTTTCTATCGATTCCATTTGCCAAAGGAGGCCGCGCACTCGTCCCTCAGTCATATTATTTTTCAGCAGCAGTATCAGCCCTCCTCCTTGCCCCAACAGGCATAATGATCCTCGGTACAAATTTAATATAAAACGAATATAATATAAAAGAGTACACTTTGAGAGAGTAACAAAAAATATTTTCAACTTATTTCTGATATCTGAATCGTAGATAATGGCTGTTAAACAAAATTTCACTTGAAAATATAAAACTTATTTATTTTTAATTCGATTTCAATCATTCAAAGCTTATTTTATTTCGTAACCATTTATCTACAAATTCACCATGTCAAAATTAAACAATAATTTATATACGCAGAGTAAAGCTAATTGATTGTTTGTAATTTTATAATTATTTATTTATTTATTTAAACCAGAGTAGTATATGTTGTATTACATGTTATTGCTTACTTCAGGACATAGTTATATGTCTGAAGCAGCAAACATCCTATAGAGGTAGACATAGCTACCTGTACATAGGTCCGGCGTACTTAAAACTAAAAAAACTTAAGTAACTTACAAACTAGGCATGGAATCAAAGATTCCACTATAAATAATATATTTGGTCCACATTGATTATCTCACCCATACTGGAAATTTAAATTTTTATTTATTTATTTATTTATTTATTTTTTTTTAAATTCTAGAATATATTAGTACCAATCCAAATTTTTAGCTTTTTCTTATTATAATTTTTTGCGATATCTAGAACTTTAAGATTTGGATTAGATTTCGGAAGACAATTAAATACTTGTATCGCTCTGACATAGTTATCTTTATCACTAACAGTTTTCGAACACTTTGGTGGTATTATAAGTTTATTTCTAGTTTTGCTAGTCGATGTTAAGTATAAATTCTTAAGTTCATTATAATGATACGTTACACATTCGTAAGCAAAAATTTGTTTTAAATTCAAGGGGTTGTCTCGATTGAAAATATTTTTGTTTATAATTTTTAAAATCCTATTTTGGATGTTTTGTAGTAATTTTAAGTTGTTTTTATATGCACCACCCCATGCAATATTTCCATAGCCAATGACACTATGAAAAAATGCATAATATATTGTCTTAAGTGTGTCAGATTGCATATATGTTGATAATTTGTACAGTATATATATATTATATATTTAGTTTTTTTTATTATATATTCAATATGTTTATCCCACTTTAGCCTATAATCAATTATTATATCTAGATATTTACAGTATTCAACCCTGCTCAATTTAGTACCCTGTATGCGTATGTTCATATCTTCGGGAACACTATCACAATAGTTACCAAAACTTATGTACACTGTTTTCTTTATATTTAGTGATAGTTTGTTAAGTGCTAGCCAGATATTTATATCTTCTAAGTACTTGTTCATTTTATTTTCAACTTTCTCCCAGTTATCATCTGTTGAAATAATAGCTGTATCATCCGCATATGAGATGGTACTATCTGTTCTGTTTGTTAGTAAATCGTTTACGTAAATTATGAATAAGAGTGGCCCTAGTATAGTACCTTGCGGCACACCTGTAGTTATCGTTTCATAATAGCTTTCAGTTGTTCCTATTCTTACTTTTTGTTTTCTGTTACTAAGATAGTTAGATATAAGTGCATGCGCTTTACCTCTTATTCCATAATTATATAATTTGTCTAAAAGAATAGCATGCACTGAGAAAAAAATTTGATTGAATCAATTAAATCAATGTTATTGAAAATAATATAATTGATTCAATCAAATAAAAATTCAATTTAATGAAATTGAATTCCCAAAAATAGTTTGATTCAATGTAATATTTTGTGCAAGGGACAATAATTGATGTAATTAAATAATTATTTCGAACAATTTTCTATGAACATTAAATCAATAATTGATTATGTTAAGTCAATGAGTTATGAATATATCAAATATTTAATAGCAGCAACTAAAATATTGTATTATAATATTCCAATTAAATATTGAATTAATTCTTAAAAAAAAATATTTAATAAAATTAAATAAATATTTTCTACAATAAATTAATATTTTCTTTATTTGAATTAAATGTTATTAAGTATTAAATAAATGAAAAAGTAAATTTATAAAATAAATTGTTTTCAAATGCAATCAATTATTTCATTTTATGTAGTAATACTTAATTGAAACAACTACATAATTTTTAACTAAAATAAGCTTTTGAGTTGAAACAATTAAATATTATATGCACTAAATTAACAGTATTTTATTAACAATAAATTTATTTTAAGTAATAATAAAATATTCATTTGAAGTGAAAATTTATTTAGTAAAATCAAAGTAAATATTTCATTGACTTTAACAAATAATTAATTATTTTTACATATTAGAATCAATTAAATATTGTATGGGAATATTATGATTCAGTAATTTTATTGGATCAATCAAAATTTGTTTGATTTAACGAAATTTTTTTCTCAGTGTGGTTGACAGTATCAAAAGCTTTTGCTAGATCTAAAAATGCAATAGCTATTGGTTTACTTTTGTCTAATTTCTTATAGATTATGTTCATTAAGTAACTAAGAGCATCTTTGGTACCTTTCTTTTTATAAATCCAAATTGATTCTGCGCTAACAAATTATTACTGTCCAAAAATGATTGTAAACGAGCATATACAATTTTTTCAAATATCTTTGCTACGTTAGAAAGTATCCATTTTACTACCCCATTTAAAAATAGGAACTACCTCAGCTGTTTTAAGCGCTTGAGGCCATGTTGATTTTTCAATACAAAGATTAAAGATATGTGCTAGTGCATTAACAATTTGATATGATAGTATTTTTAGTGTTTTGGTAATAATGTTATCTACCCCACCATTTTTTATTTTCATAATATTATTATGATAATGTTTTTAGTCAATTCTGACTAGATCCGTTGGGAGCGAGGAAGAAAATAAATCTCCCACGATGTTAAAGTTAGCCAAACTTTAACATCGTGGGAGATTTATTTTCTTCCTCGCTCCCAACGGATCTAGTCAGAATTGACTAAAAACATTATCATCATTTCTGCAATGGGGAGTAAAATTGTGAATACGATTAACAACTTAGATCATAATATTATTATTATTAATTAGCTAATTAATAATTAATTTTCTTTTCAAATACATCAATTTTTTAATTTTTGGTGTGGTAAATTTGTAGATAAATGGTTAACAAATAAAATAAGCTTTGAATTATTAAAATCGAATTAAAAATAGTTGAACATATAAAACTCGTTTTTTTTCATTTTTCAATTTTTACGTTTTTGTTAATAACAAAAGAACCGTGATAGCTAGAGAATTAATTTTTTTTAAAAATATAGGTAATTTAATTCTCTTTCGAATACCACCCACCCCATTTAGATACATAGAGCCGTTCTCGAGAAATTACGATTTAAAAAAAAATTGAAAAAAATTTTAACCTCAAATATCTTCGAAATTTATGGATCAATCCTTTTGCTCAAAGAACTCACTCGATTGGTATACAAAATCTACCCCTACAAAGAATTTCAAAGTGATTAAGCCAATTTTACTATAGTTATTGAACGACAAAAAAATCACTTTTTTTTATAAATTATTTTTTTTCTCAAAAAATAATGAATAAAAAACCTAAAAATTTAGTAAGTTATAGTAATTAATATCCTTTATAACCAAAAAAATATTCATGTTAATATCTTTTTTTAATTTCGAAATATAACCTATTTACAAAAAATTACGTTTTCATCAATAACTTATGACGAAATATAGCTACCGACTTTTTTTTTTTTTTAAATTGTAGATAATTTTATCCTACATACAGAGAATTCATGATATATAAACAATATTTGTTCTAAATATTAAAAAAATCGAAAAAAAAATTTTGAAAATAAAAAAATGGCTATAAAAAAACAAAAATTAAATTTTACAAAAATAGAATATTGACCCCAATTGTGGAAGCAAAATCTAAAAAAATGATCACTTCCCGTTAAAATCGGTCGAGTAGATCATGAGATATCAGTGTATACGGACATACACACACACACACACACACACACACACACACACACACATACACACACACACACACACACACACACACACATCCATACGGACATTTTCTAAAAATAGTGTATTTCGATTCCAAATTTGCTAAATAACATTTCTAACACATTATCTCATAAACTTTTTTTTTACTATCACAAAGTTCCTCTATGAGGAAGCAATAAAAAAGTTTATGTATCCAACTGAAATTTTATTTAACGGTCATTATTTACAATTTAGATATCACAAATAAATTGAAAATATTCTTTCTTACTTTCTTAAAATATACTCTTTTATATTTTATTCGTATACTATCGTTACCATGTTTTACGAAATTAAGATATAAATATTTTTCTCGAAGGCCTTTTTAGAGGTATACACCCTCCTTAAGATTCGTCAATCGATTTTTTTCATCCTCTTTAATTTTCTGAACTTGAAATTAAACTTCGAAGTAATTCTGTTGAGAAATCTCCCATGTTTCATATATTTCATCTAAATAAAATGAACAAAACTCATTTTTCATATCGATGTAACTGCATTTGACGTAAATTCAGTATACAACTTATACTTCTAAGGCTAAAATGTCAGAGTTAAGATTTTTGTTGAATAATAATGGTCCCGAATAAGATAAGTTGAAAAGAGGTGAGAATGAGCTATCATAGCGCATAAATAATGAGTATGTAATAAAATAAAGAGCAAAGAGTTGAAGTAATAATGGTGTGGAGAGAAAGGAAAAAAAGCAGAAAGGAATCAAGTCAAGCGTGTGCTTAGAAAAAGCTGGCCTTGGAGGGGGGCAAATGTAGAAAAATTTATCATAGGTAGGTGCGCCAGCGTTGCGTCGGCTTGGACAAATTGTGCAATAGTGCTCCCACCGAGCGTTAGCCGGAGCAGGAACCGCGAGCGATCGGCTAGTTTGCGTGAACTTGACACCGGCAAGGACGGCTTTCGAAAGGAGGAAAAAATCTATCTGCCTCTGGAACATACAGGCAGTTGCGCGTGCACATGTAGACACCGTTAAATTAAGTTCCCAATCGTGCACATTTGCCAAACTGCCTCTAGTTTATTGTTTATCTGCTCAACTGAGCTCAATATATTCCGCATCACGCACAGTAGTCCTTTTAAGTAAATCTAGCCACACCTGACTAAATAAGCATATAGCGTTATATTGTTATGCTCTGCAAAAATGAATAAGCGCGCGATTCGAACGTTGCGAATCGCGCAGAGCAGGGAAGAACAGCTGTTGGTATAGCGTTTATAAAAAACTAGTCTGAAATTGGATTTCGCGACAACGGTCCTTTTGATAAATATTTATTTTGTATTAATGTATTAGTATTTATTTCGCCTGAACGTGGACTTAACATTTAAAACGACAAACATGGCGTTTTTCATGTAAATCTAAATTCAGACTAGTTGTTTATAAACACGAATAGTTGTTCTTCGTTGCTATCCGAGGAGATAGGCACTGTCCGAATCGCGCGCATGCCGATTGCTGCAGATGGTACCAATATTATCTTATAAAGAAGTAGAGTATTGCTAATAAAGAAAGAATTAACAATGTCGCGATTCTGGGTATGGGGAGAAAGACATATAGAAATATGCGGTCGTTTTCTTCGCCTGACGCGTTTTATCTAGACGCGACAGCACGTGATAATGTTATGATTCATGTTGAAACGGACTTTAGCACTTGAGCGCGCTTGTGTAAAAATTCGTCTCCCTTTAGGCTATGTTTTAGCTCACACTTGGGTAAATCGTCTTTACTGATCGCTCCTTGTGTTCGGAAAACATGTCTATTCATTGAGCAATGACGTCATTTTTCCATCTTCTTTACGATTACCTCATAACATTATTTCACGTAATTGATAATCAAAGCGAAAAGTCGAAGCTCGAAGCTATTAGTCAAGAGTCACGTCAATAACAGCTGATCAATTTGATTAGTTAATTGTTAATTTTTCCGTAAGCACTTTTTTTATTCTAATTTTTCAGTCTCTAAAGTAATCGAACAAAATGAATCATTTGAAAATAAAAAAGTGTAGATGAGACTGTTTTACACGCAATCAGTGGAAGCGCGCAAAAAAGCTGCAAGCTTTCGTCAGCCCCGAGATAATAAACCGTAGCTGCACCTGCGGTACGGATGAACACACACTCTCTCTCTCTCTCTCTCTCTCTCTCTCTCTCTCTCTCTCTCTCTCTCTCTCTCTCTCTCTCTCTCTCTTTCTTACATATACACACGCACAGGCAATCGCTCTTTTTTTCTTGTCCGTCTGGATACAACCGGATCGTCAGGCTGATTGCAATATCCCGACTGACCCTGTGTAATTATTACGGAAACTACGCGGGTCTGGCGCTGTTTTACGTAAGAGGCTACCAAAAACAAAAAAGGAGTGCGAGTTTGGATGAAGGCCGAGACCTTCGAGATGCTGCTGCATATGCATATGCAGGAGCTAAATCCGAAAACTCCGAGGTTCTCTAAGTAGGAAGTATGGTAGAGCAGCGTTGCTGATATTTACGATCGAAGGCGAGAGGCGGAGAGCGGGAGAGCGGAATAGTGGAAGGCGAAATCGAAGGGTGGGGGCGATAGATAGTATACCCCTCTATGCCGTAACGCGCTCGCCGCGCGTCATTGAGGTGTTCGAGGCTATGCTAAGATAGACAAGGTCGACCTGTCACTGGCTGACAGCGAGCGGCGAGCGGCGAGCGGCGAACGTTACATTCATTTACCAGAAGAGATGCTAACACTGCCCTCTGTCATTTCTGTTTCAGATCTTCGGAAGCAAGGCGGACCTGCAGCTGCACACGCAGATTCACATGCGCGAAGCCAAGCCGTACAAGTGCACCCAGTGCTCCAAGGCCTTCGCCAACTCATCCTACCTATCGCAGCACACGCGCATCCACCTGGGTATCAAGCCCTACCGCTGCGAGATCTGCCAGCGCAAGTTCACGCAGCTGAGCCACCTGCAGCAACACATCCGCACGCACACGGGAGACAAGCCGTACAAGTGCCGGCACCCCGGCTGCTCCAAAGCCTTCAGCCAGCTGAGTAACCTGCAGAGCCACTCGCGCTGCCACCAGACGGACAAGCCGTACAAGTGCAATTCGTGCTACAAGTGCTTCTCCGACGAGCCCAGCCTGCTCGAACATATCCCCAAGCACAAGGAGTCGAAGCACCTCAAAACGCACATCTGCCAGTACTGCGGCAAGAGCTACACGCAGGAGACTTACCTGGCGAAGCACATGCAGAAGCACGCGGAGCGCACGGACAAGCGGCCGCCCATCATCGGCTCCGGCCTCAGGCCAGCGCTGCACTCGATGGCCCACCACCAGGAACACTACTGGCCCAAGGTCAGCCCCGATTCAGTCATCAGCGAGCTGCACGAGCGGCTGCCGCACCACCACCATGCCAACGACTACCACCAGGCACCACCGGCCTCTGGGGAGATGCTGCTGCCGCCCCCGCCTCACTCGCACTCGCACGGGCACGCGCATGCGCTCGCCCACGGGCACACGCACCGCGAGCCCCTCGAGCCGGACTCGCGGCAGCAAACGCCCCAGCCGGGCCAACCGGGCCAGCAGGGCCACCCGAACAGTAGCTCGGCCTTCACACCCATTTCCTCCATCTCCATCAACTCCATCTCCTCGATGCAGCACCCGCTGAACCCACTGAACCACCTGCACTACCCGAGCGGCCACCACCCGGGCTCGCGGCCCTACCTTTACGAGGCTTTCAACTCGCAGAAGGCCTCGCCGACCTCTTCGGCTACAGCCGTCAGCTCGACCGGACCCACCACGCAGAACTCCTCCTTTCCCAATCAGCTCATCAGTCTGCACCAGATCCGCAATTACGCTCACCAGCCGAACCTCGGCAACCTCGGTAACCTCAGCAACCTCGGTAACTTGAGCAATTTGAGCAACCTCAGCGCCAGCATGGAGAGCCACGCACTTCTTGGCGGCCTCAAGGACAAGCAGTAACAAGCGCTACACTGATCGGCCAGTCCTGCACTTGAGTCCCCAAGTTGCGGTCCGAGCCCGGAGACAATCGTTAGTTTTCCCTGATCCCTTTGTTTAGTCTTTCTACCTCCACCTCTCCCCCCCCCCCTCTCTCTCTCTCTCTCTCTCTCTCTCTCTCTCTCTCTCTCTCTCTCTCTCTCTCTCTCTCTCTCCTCTCTCCTTCTCACTATATCCGTCTACATCCGAATCCTTTTCTCCTCTCCCCTCCCGATTCGGCCTGCCCGAGTCTCATGGCAATACCCAAATGTGATCAAGGGCCTGACCAAGGAAATCTCGCGCCCCGATTGGCCCTGCGCGCTACCCTATGATACTAAGTATACATTGTTTGTAAAAATTATTTAACAATCATCTATTGTTTTTATTATTGTTAATATTAAGATTGCGTTAAGTTACTCAATATGCATTGTTTATAATGGTAGCCAAGTTACAAATACATTGTTTTTACGTGTACACACTGACATACGCATGTACACACACACACACACACAAACACACACACACACACACACACACACACACACACACACACACACACACACAAACAAAAACATACACACACACACACACACAAACACAAACAAAAACATACACACACACACACACACACACATACATATATATACACATTATATTGCGAGAATCACTACATATTTAGATGATGAATACGCATTGTTTAAACAGATATCTTGATAATTATTCCTCAGTAGTCAATTATTTTTTAGAAGCTCGCTGAAAATTCATGAATAAGATACGTCTTACTTTAAGTGACATTTGTACATAACGAATCGTCTCGAGCTATAATAACTAACTATTGAGGCTGTTAACTTATTTTCGATTGCTATTGAACTTGGAACTCGTATTTTGATCGTATATCTGCTCATTAATTGTAGAGCATAAGTTGTTCATTTATTGAATTTAATCTAGCAAAGGGACTGTCATTATTTTTATTTATTTAAAATGCTTCTAGTTAATTATCAACTTAAGAGAATAAAAGTGCAAAAATTTCCTTTTTCTTGCCTTTACTGGGGTTTGATAGGTGCATTGCGTAATTAAAGGTGTACTCTCGTCCAGGCAAATATTACATTTTTGAGCGTTTTGTACTGTTTGTATTGTCTATATAGCACGACTAAATAATTAAAAACGTCAATTGTGAGGCCAAACTTCTAGTTTGCCATGTAAAAATAGACTAATTACACCTTATAATTTAGACAGGGCTTCGACCCCGCGCATAAGTTTTACTTTGACTTTTAGCTCTTCTAGAACGCCTTGCCAACAAACATATTTGACTGTTCACTTCAGCTAGGGTATCGACTATTTACTTTAAATTTCAATTTTTAGGGATATAGTTTTCTACGTGATAAATTAAAATTCGTTTTATAACTTACTTTTTGTAACCCATGTCGTGAACATTAAAATAAATAAGAAGTCAGGAGTGACGGAGATGGCCAAGATGTTCAAAAAGAACTTTGTAAAAATGTTGATCAAACGAAATTATAGAGTAATCAACGAATTGGAAGATGTACAGAAAATAATACAAATTAAAGTTTATTTCTCATTAAAAAAAACTTTCTTGTTTTCTTTTAAACCCAGAGTAATTCACCTATAAAGCTGTAACGATATAGCGAAAACTTATAAATATTATGTTACTTTATAAAACAGCTCGTAAAATGACTTTGTTAATTTAAACGTTCAAAAAAAAGCTTAGAATGTTCCATAAGTATTTAACGTAATTCAGAAAAAAACTAAATTGGTTGTGGGCTCTAATTGTAAAAAAACTACTTTTTTTTCTTAAATAAATTTCATCTTACAAAATATTCAAGTTAATTTACAAAAGCCGGTAGAGTTTTGTAAAACAAAAATTTCAATTAATTTTGTATAAAATTTCGACTTTGTGCTGAAGATTGCAATGTCAATCATCTAAAGTAATGTTAATATTTGATTCAGTGCTGAAGATTGTACTGCAAAAACATTTGCAGTACCTTAATACTTTCGCAACACCAAATATTAATGTTTGAATGACGATGAAAATACAGTATCCAAGTTTTGTTATTTAAATACTTTGAACCGGATTTAAATTTCATAGAGAAATTAATTTTATTCAAGTGTGCCCGTTATTATTTCCTTGGTCACATCGTGATCGCATTCATAAAATATTTCTGACAAGTTTTAATCTCATCAGAATAAAAAGAGTTTTTTATTCAAGACGCTTGATAAAACCCTGGCGTTGATTCAAATAAAATTTCCAAAATTCAATGTCTCATTCTTGGCTCGTCCTGACGTAAACTATACACGTAAATCTTTATATAGTTAATAATTATGTAAAATGTATACTTGAACATAAATTCAACGTTCAAAAATTTTTAACAAAAATTGTCGTGACGGGTGTTCTTAGAAGCCGTCCGTTTCGCATATGTAAAACTTGTGCGTATACTATTTTTAATGCTCTAAACAATGAATCTCGCATACTCAAACACCACTCGGTCATTCGTACTAAATGCATTAAAGAAAGTAACAAAAAAGCAATAGGGCAGAACATTTTTAAGTCTATACACCACATTGCGCAATGGTTGAAAGTTAAATTGCAACGTTGTAGTATTCTCTCAAGTAAAGTGCACTCTGCGAGAAACGTTTGTAAATAATTCAAAAAATAAGCAAAAACATGAATTATTCGAAAATAAAAGCTATTTAATCAGGTTTCGATTTTTAAATGTGTTTAGGCCATTAAATTTCTGTTATACAGCATTCCAGACGAAAGTTTGTTAAAGCGATGATACAATAAACTAAGGAAACAATAATTAACAAGTTTATAATAAAACGGTTGATACATGGCTCGCGGCGAGAAAAATGTTGTCTCCTAGGATTTAACTAAAAAATACAAAAAAAAAAAAAAAAATAGCAAGTTGCGTTTTCAATGTTTACACAAAAATTAAGAAAAGAGCAGCGATCATCGTGTAGCGTTATTAAGAATGATAGAAAAACATGAGGTGCGTAGAATAAGTGATAAAGTTTAAGAAAAATGTGAAAAGTAAATAATTTGTAGATTTAATCGAAAGGGGAGGGGAAACAATATAATGCGTGGTACGAACAGAACTGTGATATTGTTATTATATAATAATAAAATAACGAAAGAAATGAAAAATATGAAGAAAATCTAAGGTAAAAACTATACTGTAGGAATGAAATATAATAGAACATTGTATTTTACAAGAAAAGTGCATTCATAAGCGGTTTAGCGCGGTTGAGCTAACGGTTGCGAGAGAGTGAGAATGTGCGAGTGGAAAAGTATGAAAACTATGAGAAGCGGCTAATAAACAAAGCACGAGTAACACTGTAAAATTGCAGCTTGAAGGATTTTTTGAGTCGTTTTTCAAACTTGTTAAGACGCGTTTGTGTCAGATAAACAAGTCCTTGGTGACATTGCAACTCAGAGATCCGTGTTTTGGTTTTACAGGCTCCTCGTTTCTTCCTTTCTCTGCCGATTTCTGGCTTCTCTGTCTGAATCATTTAACTACTTATATTATAAACTCACAAGAATAAACAGAAGTTACTATGCGAATGCGCGTTATTACAAGGTATCATAACTATTGGACGCGCCATGTTCATTCTGGGATGAGATAAACCATGTGTAAACATGCATAGGTAATAGATACATTATTATACCCTGTATTAAATGTTTTTGCCACGAAAATGGTGCGATATATCGAACGTTTTTAACATTATATAGGATACGCAAGTCCAAAGGTATTAGGAGCAATGGAAATGAAAGACTCTAAACAAAGTTTATTAATTATTAGATAAAGTGTGTACGTGGCGAACGCAGGCAAGGACTAGCAATTCCTTTGTATTTATAGCTTAATCGTTTATCTCCTTCTCCTTTTTCTATGCAATCACATTACTATTGGAGAATAAGAGTTTTGTTTATTGAGAAATGTACATCACGGGACATTTTATTTATGCATTTGTCTGCGAGCGTGTAAATCGTCCTTAAATACCAACTCATATACGACAATTAAAAGTATGCTGTCGAAGCAAACTATTTTAATATGTTATTACTTTCTACTTTCAATCACATTTTTTACGTATCAACGAATCTTTTGTTAAATGTCGATTTATCCACACTGTTCAATAAAAACCAAATTAGCTTTTAAACAGTGATATTCATAAATTCATGGTACCTTCAGTTTTCGCAAAAAGAGACTGAACATTCGCATTTCCCCTTATAGTCCTAACATGAAAATCTCAATAAAGATAAGATTAAGTTTAAACGTTAAATTGTTAATATTTACATGAAACGTAAATATTAAAACAAGCATTGAGAATTCAACTTTCTTAGCCGTAGTCCTTGCTTCCCAAATCCTATATTCTAATATTAATCAATGAATAATAATTGAAATATCAAATCATAGCCAACAACTTTATCAAAACCCTGGCAGAAATTGTCTCTATCGGAAATGGCCAGGAAAATAATAAATAGCTAGTAAAAATAGCTAATTTCTGGGTAGTGATGAAACGATTTTTCTGGTCATATTCTCTATTTAATGGAGATAACACAACCTTAAAATGTTTGTACTAAATATTCTCTGTAATCTGATCATGCATTTAAAGCTAAATATTAAAAAAAGATAGCTAACCAAATGATTTTCCCGTTTGATTCTGTCTCTCTTACTTCTTGCCATAACAGCAAGCCTCTTATTAGCCATTTCCTAACTAAAAAACTGGCCAACTTTAATATCTTTTAAATACTCATAAATAAGCTAATGTAAATTTGTGAAAAAACTATTATGCTGTCTACTAAATGGTGAATATGATCGGAAAAATCGTTTCATCGATGGATAAAAATGGCCAAGAAAAGTGTCTAGTTTTTAACGATTATTGGGGAAACCAGTTATTTACGAGGGTCATTTGATAAGTACCTAGCCTACAAATAAAAACACCAAAATTTTACAAAAAATAAAATTTATTTTTCAATGTAGTCTCTTTTTAGTTGAATACACTTGGTCCAGCGGTGTTCCAATTTTTTTAACCCCGTTGAAAAAAATGTTTTCTCTTGGTTTGCAAAATAGGCCTCCGTGGCGGCGATTATTTCGTTATTGGAGTGGAATCTCTTCCTGGCGAGCGAATTTTTTAGGTTCGGAAACAAAAAAAAGTCGCACGGAGCCAAATCTGGAGATACGGTGGATGGGGCAGCAGTTCGTAGCGTAATTCGACCAATTTAGCCGTGGCGAGTGCAGAAGTGTGAGCCGGTGCATTATCGTGGTGGAAAAGCACTTTCTTTTTAGACAAATGGGCCGTTTTTCTTCTAACACGGCGTTAAATCGGCTCAATAGTTCGACGTAGTACTGTCCTGTGACCGTTTTGCCCTTCTCCAGATAGTCAATAAAAATCACACCTTGAGAATCCCAGAAAACAGTGGCCATCACCTTTCCGGCCGACGGAACCGTCTTCGCCTTCTTCGGAGCAGGTTCACCGGGTAAGGTCCACTGTTTTGACTGCTCCTTGGTCTCTGGAGTGTAGTAGTGAATCCATGTTTCGTCGACGGTCACGTAACGACGCAAAAACTCTTTTGGATTGCGATTAAACAGCTCCAAACACTGCTCTGAACTGGTCACACGGATGCGCTTGTTGTCTGCAGTCAGCAAACGCGGCACCCACCTTGCTGACAGCTTCCTCATGCCTAAAATCTCATGTAGGATATGCCACACGCGTTCTTCTGAGATGCCTACTATCGCAGCTATCTCGTGCACCTTTAATCGGCGGTCTGACAAAACGATATCGTGTATTTTTGTCACGTTCTCCTCCGTAGTGGCTGTTTTCGGAGCACCTGGGCGTGGATCATCAAAAACCGACGTACGACCACGTTGAAACTCGTTATACCAAAATTTAACGGTCGTCATCGAAGGAGAAGCATCCCCATACACTGCATCCAAGCGTTCTTTAATTTCACTGCGCGATTTCCCTTCCAAAAACAAGAATCGAATCACCGACCGATATTGTTCTTTCTCCATTTTTTCAAAAATCAACGGACACATTTGCTTTCACACGCTCTCAAAAATAAACTACAACTCCGATCCGGCTGAAATTTCGTCTGTAACCGTTTACAGGAAGATACTGCACTGTAGTGTATTTCTGGTGCGATAGTGGCACCATCTGGCGGTGAGGCTAGGTACTTGTCAAATGACCCTCGTATTAAGTAAATAATGGAATCGACGATTTTTTTTGTCTTCGTGCATCCTTCAATCAAATTTTTTATTCGACTTTATTTGTAAGTATGGTATGTAAGTATAATATTTAGTTATTATTGTATTGTAAATATGATATTTACTTATAAGAAATCAAGTGTTCAAAATATTGTTACTTTTATTTAAAAACACTTAGTTTTTCTCTTTGCTGCATCCAATTAAAAAAAAATCCTTTTTCGATATTTGAATTGAATTGCTTTATTTAAAAATATTTAATTTAATTAAAATTTTTACATAGTTTAATTGAAAAATGTTTCAATAAGAATTAATAATAATATTTATAAAATTTTAATCATAATATCTATAAAATAATATTTTATAAATAAATAATTTTACATTTTAACATTAATTTTATCAATACCCTGGTAGAAATAGTCACCAAACATTTGCCATTCGTTCACCAAATCGCAATGATTTGGCCAACCGTCTAACCAATGGTTGGTAATAAATTCCGCTTATTTCGTCACGGAATAACCCTTGTGGTGGTCTACACTGAAAAGAAATTTAGTAAAATCAAACAAATTTTGTTTGGATCAAATAAATGATTTATTTGTATAGTCCCTTAAACATATTTATAGTAATTGGTATTAAACATTTATTTAAATTCATTTAATATATTTTTGATATGAATAATTATGTGTCAGACTCAAATAAATATTTGTTTAAAAGTAATAGAAAATTCATAAGTGAAACAAAAACTTTAAGAAATATTTGCTTGGTTTTAGTAACTACTTTTTTTTTTACCTGAAATGTGAGAATTGAAGACCTTCTGAATGATTTTTTTTTACAACAATTTTAATTCGCTATTTTACACATCCCGAACGGAAAATGAATAGGGCTAGCCCTGTGTAAATGTAAGGGCCTAAGTAGGTTTGCCGTAAGGGCCCCCAGCAAGGCGCGTAATGCAGTGCTGATATGGCCCCGGCCCAGACTGATAAGGTCTTAATTTGCCTGAAAATCGCCTTACAAAAATATTTAGATATTAAACTAGGGCTACGTGAATGGCCCTCGTCTGGCCCTGATATGTATCCATCAGACGGTACGCCTTACGAAGCCCTGATCAAGCCTTGATATTGTAATGACATGTCTGGATTTAGTAGGTTAAATAGTACATTACGCACCAAGGGAGGGAAGTAAGACATCCCAACCCGCGGGTGATATTAACGCCCGAGCCGAAGGCGAGGGCGGTAAACACGCGGGTTGAGATGTTCTGCTTCCCTCTCGTGTTGCGTATACTATTTTGTCTCATGTATTCCCTGGAGGAAAGTATATTATTGTCTTTTCACCCTGATCTCAGGGTCTTAAGTGCCACACAACCTCACTCCTAAAACTGCGAGGCACGTTTCTAATTTTCTGCCGACTAGCGCTGCCTGCAGATGATTTGCGGCCCGAGCGGCAGCGAGGGCTGCAACACGCAGGCGGCGCCAGCCGGGCCGAAAATTAGAGAAACGCGCATGCGCGTCGCAGTTTCTAGGAGTGAGGAAAGGTGGCCCTTTCGGCCGTGAGAGCAGGGTGGGAAGACAACACTTTCCGACAGGGTATGAGACAAAATAATTTTGTTTCATTTCTTACGTTAATGTCATTACTACAGAGTAACACATCTGTGTTATTTGAAAAAGTTTATTGAATTATTTTAGATAACTTGCAACGCTTACAAAGCTGTGCATTATTTAAAGCAGTAAATTACCAAACAGTGAAAAATACGAGCTATGCCCGGGAAAGCCCGCCAGGGCCGGAGGTGCGCCCCATTACGCGACTTGTTAAGGGCCTTACCAGGTGCCATGTCAGGACCTTATGATTATTTTAAGGCATCGGATAAGGCCCTGGCATTAGCCCTAAGTCAATTTCTGTTCGGGATTATTTGCAAGTTAATACATTAATTATTGATTGTACAATATTTTTATCGCAGAAAAAAATGTATAAAATTTTTCGACGGGACGAGGAATCGAACCTGGGTCGCTCGGGTACTACACGGACAGGATATCCGTTACGCTATCGCTCGCTTGCTAAAGCATGTCATTTTTTCCGTTATAAGATGTAGGTCCAATTATTCAATTATCCAATTTTAAATAAAACTATTACTCTTTATGCTGTTATATTACTTTTTTATTAATCAATTTTTAATTATGTTACGAAATTAGAAAAACAAAATATACTTATTTCAAATAAGGCAGATTCCTACTTACCGGCATTGCGGTTTTTATTTAATTAAATAATTTCTAAGTATTTTTTTTAAACATGATTGTCAGGCGCTCCGTATATGTAAATACTATACTCTAAAATTTTTTTGTGTAATTCTATTAGTATTTGCATAAGATGTACACGTTCACTTTATTGACACTACGTTTTTAATTTATTTACCTAATTTTTAATTTGTCTCATAAAATTGCTAATACCCATTTTAAAAGAAATAATTTAAAAATTTCTTAAAATTTTTGTTTAGATATAATAAAAAAAATAATTTAGGTGCCGACAAGGTAGAGATCTATGTTTAAGTTAAGCATCGTGTTACTAAAAAAGTATTTCGTATTCTCAACCTTGTTATTTATTTAAAGCAATTATATATTAGTTAGTTTTATTAGTGTTATTCAAAAATATATTTCTTTGAAATGAAGAACTCTTTAGTTACTTAAGGATGTACTGGCTATAAGGTCCCTGCCAAATATCTGTGAATTCGATAAACTGCAATAATTAATTGTATGCGATGGTTGACCAAATTTAAGTTCTTGTGGGTGATTCAGAAGCATAATACGAATATATTAAGCTTTAAAAATTGCAAATCGAATAAAAATTAACAAAGTTCTGTTATTTTTTATAGTTACAAAAATCGAGTCATTGAGTAAATTTAGTAAGTAAAGTGCCAAACTTTTAATTTTGATTCGATGTTTAATTTCTAAAGCTTATAATATTCCTGTCATGATTTGTAATCGATCAGGAGCATTGAAAATCGACTATTTATCCGGCATTATTTATTATTGCAGTTTATTTCCCGTACAGTCCCTGCCAAAAGTTAGGTGACTAATATTAAAACAACAATAACAAAATAATGTAGGGTAAATAGATAATTTTCAATGCTCCTAACCGATTACAAATTATGACAGGAATATTATAAGCCTTAGAAATTAAAAATCGAATCAAAATTAAAAGTTTGGCACTTTGTCGATTTCAGTATTAAAAATTTACTTAATGACTCAGTTTTTGTAACAATAAAAAATAGCAGAAATTTGTCAATTTTTATTCGATTTTCAATTTTCAAAGCTTATTATATCCGTATTATACTCCTGAATCACCCACAAGAATTTAAATTTGATCAATTATCGCATACAATTATTTATTGTAGTTTATCGAATTCACAAACTTTTGGCAGCGACCTTACGGCCAATACAACCTTAAATATAAACCAATGTTTTAAATCCACTAATGTGATAAAGAGGTATTTAATCAAATGAATTACTCGAATCAAATACATATTTTGTCAGACTAAAAAGTATTTCGTATCCTCAATCTCCTTATTAGTTTGATTAGAGTGTTATTAAAAAAAAAAAATTTTTTCGAACTAAATAGTAATTTAGTTACTTTAAATAAACTAACGTTTTCATTTCACCCACCTGATGACGAGATATTTAATTAAATAAATTACTGGAATCAAAGATATATTTTGTCGGACTAAAAAAATATTTTTTTGCCTAGCGGGCCGAAAGTACCACTTTCGCTCCCGGCGCCTGATCACGAAGGTTATATTTTCGGCCTCGCTAGGCAAAAAAATAGTATACGCTCCATGGGAGTAAAATTAGCTGTGGACTGTCCAAGTTTTTTCCTCCCTTGTTGCGTAATATACTATTTCTTACTCCTCCACCCGAAAGCACGTACTTGCGGCCCGCATCTCCGAGCCGAAACTAACTTTCACACCCTATTTTAGACCAACCGCGCGCTCTGATTGGCTACCGAAATTTCCCGACCCGCTGCGCTTGAGCGCCCGCGCGCATGAGCCACTCTGTCTCATGCGCACGGGTGACGAGAAAAAAGAGTTAGTTGAAATAAAAAGTGGTGTTGTTTGATCGTGGTCATTGTTTTTTTCTCTTGTTTTCTACACGTACTTACGAGTCGTGTAGAAACAATTAAGTAAACGTGCGGACGGGAGCGTCCGAGTAAAAGATGTTTGTGCGGTGTGAAGGTTAGACACGTACACCCATGCATAACCTTTTCAATTGTTTTATCATTTCTTATGTATGTTAACGTTTAAAAGGTTATGCGTGACGGTCACTAACGGGCACGTTCGACACGAATCAATGTCCATTGAATGTACGAAATAGACAGAGGAAAGTGTACGAGTGACGAGAAAAAAGATTTAGTTGATCAAACTTTAATGTACTTATTTCATCACCTTATTTCTTTCTTTTTTTAATGAATGTGTTTCTGATGCCCGCCTCGACCAGCAAAACCTCGGCTTCGCCTTGGTCTTGCAAATGTCGGGCGAGCATCATACCATCTCTGCAACAGCGAAAGTAGCAGACGCCCAAAAAACCAGCTCTCCACGCCGGGTCGAAAGAAAAAACAGCGGCCGAGAGAGGCATTACTATCGAGCGGGCCGAAAGAAAAACTAACACTCAAACACAGCTAGCAGACGACAACGCAATTTTATTAATTATTTAACAATTACAGAACGTACTTTCGGCTGGGGAGTAAGAAAAATAGTATATACTTGGACCGGAAATCCAATTTCCGACCCACGTATCGTAATATACTATTGGATCCCCAATTTTTTACTTATTTGAATCAAATATACATTTATTCGTATAAGAAATGGTAATTTAGAAACGCCTTTTTTTGAAAGAAACAGCTATTTATTTACTTCAAATAAACTAATGTTTGGTATCCACTAATTTGATAGTGAGATATTTAATAAAATGAATTACTAGAATCAAATATATATTTTTTCGGACAAAAAAATATTTCGTATCCTTAATCTTCTTTCTTAGTTAAAGCAATTAAATATTTATTAGTTATATTAAGGTATGATTCAAAACCATTTTTCTTTTAACTAAATAGTAATTTAGTTACTTAAATAAATTAATGTTTCAATTCCGTTAATTTGATGGAGCGATATTAAATAAAATTAATTACTAGAATCAAATACATATTTATTTGGACTACCAAAGTATTTTTTGTCCTTAATCTTTTTACTTCGTTAAAGTTAATATATATTTATTAGTTTGGTTAGAGTGTTATTCAAAACCATTTTTCTTTTAACTAAATAGTAATTTAGTTACTTTAAATATACTAATGTTTCAATTCTGTTAATTTGATGGAGCGATATTTAATAAAATTAATTACTAGAATCAAATACATATTTATTTGGACTAACTAAAGTATTTTTTGTCCTTAATCTTTTTACTTCGTTAAAGTTAATATATATTTATTAGTTTGGTTAAAGTGCTATTCAAAAACATATTTTGTTAGACTGAATAATAATTTAGTTCTGTCTAATAACCTAATTTTTGGAACCTACTAAATTTTTCGCCAGACATTTAATTAAATTACATACTATATGCAAAAAAACATTTTTTTCGATTAGACTAGGACGTTTTTGATACAATTAATTATTATATAAAGCTAAATAAATATTTATTACCTTTTCCCTTTTAAATTCGAAAATGTATGTTTTTGATTTAAGCTATTATTTAATTTATGTAAATAAATATGGTTTTAGATTTTAATTACATAGGAAAATTAAATCGAATAAATCATTTATTTCGTTGAATTATATATTTTTTTCTTCGCATTAATGATTTTGTATATTCAAATATATATATATATATATATATATATATATATATATATATATATATATATATATATATATATATATATATATATTTTATTGGAGTTGATAAATTTTTTGTAAATTCCTAATTATTTGGATTAAATAAATATTTTTTCCTTCTGACCAAAAATTTTATTTCATTTCACTAAATATTTTCTTGAGTCTTATTAATAGTTTTAAAAACTTCAATTTTGTTGTTTTTAAGAATCAGTTTACTTATATTAAAAAGTAATTGTTTTGCATCAAATAAATGTTCTTTGAATCAAATAAATATAAATGAAATAAATGAAATGGTGGTTTTTAGTAAATATTTATTTCAATAAAATAAATTTTATTAAAATCATTAATTCATTTATTTGATTCAAATAATTCAATTTCAAATAAATATATTTATTTGAATCAAATAAATTTTTTTTTCAGTGTAACGAATGCTGAATATTAATAATCGCGAAAAAAGACAACTTACATAATTTATTATTCAAATAAAATATTCAAAGTTATATTATTATTTATCGAATGTCAAAAAATCACATACAGACAGTACCTTACTTGACACAAATAGATTTAAATTCGTAAACTCTTACTTGAAATTGAGGTTAGTTTATACATGTATATGGTATTTTGGCGAAAATCAGGAAATATACAGGCGGTCTGATTTGTCTGTATTACAGTCATAAACATCTGTAATTTCCAGGCAAGAGACAAGGTTCAACGTCGGGCCATGGTAGCCTGATTTACTTTTTTTAATAATTTCCTTATGATTTTTTACTCTAGCGTGAGTCTGCGTCGTCGCATGTATACCTATACACATGTGCGTTTATTCTTACTGGCAGAAATTTTGTGCACAGCCCGCGTATTATGCTATGTCTACTTAACCTTAAAATAATTTTATTCCCAACTCCAGTACAATATTTTTATTCATCCACTACAATACTATTTATTACTTTTTATAAGTAAATCGTTTTTAATTCTACATTTCTATATATTCATATCTATATTTCTTATTAGTTAATATATTTTTGCTATTCGTTCGCCCAAAAATTAATCAACAGTTAGTAGTGTTACGTACGAGAGGACGACGGAGTGAATTAAAATGGATTAGTCGCATAAAAAATATGCAACGACTCGTGCTCGAACTCGCGGATCCGAAAGACTAGTCATCTTTATGAGTACATTCACAGTAGCGCGTGCGCGAGTGAAATGCTCCCATGAACCTCGGCCCATAGGTATCACCAGTATAAATTGGAGGTGACCTGTATGCATCCCGGGCTTGGTAAAGAGGCACATTTAGTCTCTAAGCTCGCACGAGACGATCGCGCGCGGGGGAATCCAGCCCATTGCGCTCTCGCGCGAGGGGACGCTATGCAGGAAATGCAGAAAACGCTCGAATACGCGCGAAACACTCACGCAGGAGCTTAGTCCGGGAGTACGTTCGAAACGCTCAGGCGTGACGTGATTCAGCGCGAATCTCTTGGACGCGGGATTAGTTCGTGAGTCCGCACGAAACACTCGCGACTCCGTGACTGAGCACAAAACTCTAGCGCAAGAGATGACTCCGTGCAACTGAGCGAAACGCTAGCGTGCTAGGTTAGTCCACTACGAGTTCGCAAAAAACGCTCACGCGCGAAGTTGAACCGTGGGCCTGCTTGAAACGCTCACGCGCCAAGTGTGAGTCCGCACAAAACGCTCGCACGCGAGGAGAATCCGTGGGTCCGCAGGAAATGCTCGCGCGCGCAGTTACTTGAGTAATGCGCGCGAATCGCTCGCGCACGATGTCAGTTCGCGAGAAACGCTCATGCGCGAGATTAGTCCGTGAGCTTACTCGAAACGCTTGCGCTCGGAGTGAGTCCGCGTGAAACACTCGCGGGCGAGGCCAGTCCGCGCAGAACGCTCGCGCGCGAAGTGAGTCAACGTAAAACGGTCGCGCACTAGGCCCGCAAGGGAAACGCTTGCACGCGAGAGGAGCGCTCGCCCGCGAGGAGAGCTCGAGAGAAACGCTCGCGCGCGTGGAACTCTCGCGCATAAAACTCTAGCCCGAGGGGAGCCCGAGGGGATCGCTCGAGCCCGAGGGGAGCCCCCGCGGTCCGCTCGCGCACGAGCGTTCCACCCATACACGACGGGAACGCGAGTGGTTCGCTCGTGCGCAAGGGGAACGCTTGTACGACAGGGGAACGCGAACGGGCTGCTGGTAAGGTAGGGGAATGCTCGTACAGCAGAGGTACGCGAGTAGTCTGCTCGTACGGATGGGAAACGCTCGTACGTCAGGGGAACGCAGGAGGTCTGATCGTATAGATCGGTAGATAGATCAAATTACTCAATTTGTGGATGTGGTACTTACATCAAGGGCTTGATCTGATGAAACGCAACTTCAGACAACTATAGTTGTTTTGTTAGAAATAGCAGTAGTAATCAGTTGTGCTGCTACAATTAATCAGGACAAAAAGGAGCATCACCGTCAGATTGTCAGGGCAACAATTTTCAGATAAGTATGAGTAACCTCAAAAGTTTTTAAGGAGACTCAACGTATAATATCTCACTTTTTTACTTAAAAAAAAAGAAATAGGTTCTTTGTGTTTTTTTTTCTTTTTTAGGATGTGGAAGTACACAGGCAACCTCATCTAACATGAAAGAGCGATGTCATTGAGATGCAGTGGGAAGTTTGTCCAAAAGATGGGATTGTTTGGATTGTGAATATCAATTCACTTAATTTTTGCTAGATAACATTAAAAGTTTTATGAAAAGAAAAAGTCAATTCAAATAGTTTTTTCGAGATATTTGATTTTTTATACCCCTGGTAAAAAATTAACCATAAGTTGACCAGAATATGTTTAATTTTCTGGTAATTGGTCAATTTATAGTGAAAATTCTGGCCAGAAACCCCGCGTGCTGGCGACAGTTTTTGGTCAGAATCTGACGAATTTCTGGTGAAATAAAATCATTATATTTTAGGTTATGCTCTATATACATAATGATGCTCACTGCAACACTCATCTGAATGCAACAGGCATAATGAATCTGTCATTTTTTAGTAAATAGATTTTTTTCGATTGTACTCCATTTTACATCAAAGCGGAGCAGTAATGAAAAAAATATAATTACAATGATTTTCAATGTATCATAAAATTTTCATTGTGAAAATAAAAATATAATTAGAATTATTTTGAAGTAATATATCATAAAGACATTACCTCTGACAATGTAAGCTAAGCTACAAATTCCTAAACCCATTTTATGCATCGGTAAAATATTTTCAATATCTTGTGTTTGGTATATAATACTAATCGGGTGATGGATTTTCATGAGATAAAATTCCATAAAAATTTATGGAAGTAAATATATATCTTTTCCGAGCAACCGGATAATGGATTTTTGAGACAAAGCTTACATTCCTTGTATTTTAATCATAGTTCTGGTTCGAAGAGTTGTACTTCAATAAATTACTTCAATAAGTCATTTTTAAGTGGTAAAAATCATAACAGATATAAGCAAAATTAAATTTAGGAAATTTTCATATTTGAAACTTTTAAAATCATAACTATGACCAAAATACAAAGAATATAATCTTTGTCTCATAAAAATCCTTTTCCCGGTTGGTTATATACGAAAGTCAAAATATTGAAAATGCTTTACCTATGCATAAAATGGGTTTCGAAACTTCTAGCTTAGCTTACATTATGAGAGTTACTGTCTTTCGAAGAGTTGCACTTGAATAAATTACTTCAATAAGTCATTTTTAAATGGTAAAAATCATAACAGATATAAGAAACCTTGAAATAAGGAAATTTTCATATTTGCAACTTTTCAAATCATAAATATTACCAAAATATGAAGGATATAAGTTTTATCTCATGAAAATCCATCACCCGATTAGTATTATATACCAAACACAAAATATTGAAAACATTTTACCGATGCATAAAATGGGTTTAGGAATTTGTAGCTTAGCTTACATTGTCAGAGGTAATGTCTTTATGATTTATTACTTCAAAATAATTCTAATTATATTTTTATTTTCACAATGAAAATTTTATGATACATTGAAAATCATTGTAATTATATTTTTTCATTACTGCTCCGCTTTGATATAAAATGGAGAACAATCGAAAAAATCTATTTACTAAAAAACTAGGGGGGCCGAGCCCCCCTGCGTGTCTTCGACACGCCAACCCCCCCCGCCCCCACACATACCTACTTCTCGCTTCGCTCGTCGCGCCCCCTCTCCCTATGTAAAAACTTCATTTTTACATAATAGCCACGACCGCAATACTCAGAAAAACCTTATAATTTTATTATTACAAAATTTGTAATACTTTATTTTTATCGTTTTTATCATTAAAATAAACATAAATACATCTGCAGTCAAATTTAAATAAAAATTATCCATTTACTTTTACACATTTATTTCTTTTTTTTTTGTAAAAGGTTTGCATTTTAATTCTGCATATATAGTTATACGTAAATAATTTTCTAATTAGTCTATGATGCATATAAATTTATTAAGTATTAATTTATATGATCAAAAAGCATATAGGAATATTAAATATAAGTATCATTATTGCAGGTATATTTAAAATTAAAAACATGGTTTTCATAATTTTTATCGAAATTATAATAATCATTTTTATTTTTTTTATGATAACGTTAAATAGAAAAAAGTTTTGTTTCAATGTTATCCACAACTTTTGTATTCGAAATTTTTGTGTATAGTCAAATTCTGTTAAATTATATGAGGAAAACTACTGTTTCATTACTCTCGATTAATAAAAAAAAACATAGAGTTACATTTCATACAGTTCTAACGAAAGGCGGGGACTACAGCTCACGGGTGTTCCTAACTACATATACCTTGTTACGACCCGAGTCGGGGTCTTCGAGCAGAAGGGCGCTTCTGCAATAGTCGCCGAGTTGACCAACAGGAACGTGGAATTCGTTGTCCGATTAAGCGCTGAAGCGCAAGGAATTGCGGGAACTTGAAATGAAAACTCGAATTTGAAGAGATAAACCTTAACTTCGAAGTTTTATTCAATTAATAAATGCTTTTGAACTTTAAGAAAAATATAAAGACTTTTAAGCGTGACTCTATATAATTCAAAATGATCTTGAATATTATGCTCTGAGGCACTTGCACAGAGACCTCGGAGTGACTACTGAGGCCGGTGAGGAGGCCCTATTTATATTCTAAATTGCAGGTGGAACTCCAGGTTGGTGGTGGGAGTGGAACCAATCAAAATTATTTCCCTTCCTCGAGTGGGAGTGGCTTCGCTGGAGAATTCTAGTTTAATCCGGTTTTGTCCTTGAGAGTGGGAGTGGCCTCGCTAGATAATTCTAGTTTATTCTGGATCGTCCTCGAGAGTGGGAGGTGGCCCTGCTGGAGAAATCTAGTTCCTTCGAGAGTGGGGGTAATTGCCGTTAGAATCCGTTGGCCTTGGTGCCTCTAAAAATAGAAGGTAAACAGGAAGAGGGAGAGGGAATTTCCGTTGGGATCTTGCCGGTTCGATCTGGTTTCCGCTGACCTCGAGAGCTTCTAAAAATAGAAGGTAAACAGAAAGAGGGAGAGGGAATTTCCGTTGGGATCTTGCCGGTTCGATCTGGTTTCCGCTGACCTCGAGAGCTTCTAAAAATAGAAGGTAAACAGGAAGAGGGAGAGGGAATTTCCGTTGGGATCTTGCCGGTTCGATCTGGTTTCCGCTGACCTCGAGAGCTTCTAAAAATAGAAGGTAAACAGGAAGAGGGGAGGAGGAAGAGACAAACAACTCCTGGAAAATATCGAGTAAATATTCCCGGGAATAATGCGGAGTAAACAACTCCAGGAATTATACGGAGCAAACAACTCCAGGAATTATATGGGAAAAACAACTCTAGGAATTATATATTTAGAAAAGGAATGAGCGTTTCCCTGAGCGAGTTTTATCCTGTTATATTTTATTATTAAACTATTAACTATTATTCTGATTTATTATTAAATAACGTATTTCTACTAGAATCGCAAGCCGTTAGTTATTTGCTTATTCGGGATGTTATTATTATTATTATTAACAAAATTAATCGTTGCGGTATCAAGTTGTTTATTGGTTAATTATTATTATTATTTATTTACGGAGCGGTTAAACATAATTTATCTGATTAAAGATAAGGGTTTTATAGTTAAAATCTTCATCGGTTTTTTATTTTATGAGAATACGTTTGATTACGTTTATCATTCCATTAATCGTTTAGTTACGTTTTGATGGTTTCATATGTTTAAATTACGTTTGCTATCTAATATTAATTCCTCAAGTTCCAAATGACTATTGTAGAATCGCCCCTAAATATTCCGCCACTCGTCCGTGCGAACGCAGTTCATAACAGTCCCCCCGTCTTTTAAAACATGAACCCATGGTTCGGGCTTTTCTGTATTTCGAATTTTAAATGATCGCGCGCTTAACTGAGTCCTCCCGCCGCGAACTAAATTCGGCTTATCTCCGCTAGATGGTGCCACCAATCCCTGCCCTTGCCGGCAATTGTTGTCGACTGCTGCAACTGTCAAAGCAATGGGCAAGGGGAATCAGAATCTCCCTCAAAAGATTCGCATAAGCCAAGTTAACATCTTTCTCAAGGGGAATTGTATATAAGAAAATAAAGGAAGAGGCGAAGAAAAGGAAGGCTAGCTTCCCGTTTCTCTATAAGAAAAAAATGGCGAGAGCACCTTGCTGATTTATCAGATAAGTACTTAATTTCTCAGTGTTGTTTTGAGGAAGAAGGAGCAAACATTCTTTGTGGCAATTTTTATTGTTTCAGGATGAGGGGATGTTATCCTTAATTCAGAACTCGCAGGAGGAAGGGGAACCAACTGTTACCCAGCCCGCATGTATCAGGTGGATTGGGGATCTATAACGGTGATTCTCATACGCCTTTCCGGACATGAGTATACCTTCCAGAATAAAAGCCACAACTCTTTCTTCAAAACTAAAAGGTTGGGTGTCTTCAAAGATTTTGTCGAGGAAGGGACAAGATAATTGCTTCAGGAAAGAGAAATATGCGTACACCCATCTCAAATGTGAACATCTTATTACTTTATTGAGGAACAACAACAAAAGGAATACAAACATATAATGTCGATTATAAATGCTCCAGCAGGAACTACATTTACATATGGGCTCTACATAAAATGCATGCCATCGTTTTCCCCTCTTCAAAAGAAAATTGTATATAAGGAAATTGTATATACTTGTTGAATTTGTTGAAATTGTATACATGGAGATTGATATTGTATATAAGAAAATTGTATGTAACCTACGTAGAATACAAAGGGCCTCTGTATAGCATCGCTTTAGAAGAAAAATTGTATATAACTTGTTAAATTTGTTGAAATTGTATATAAAAAAATTGTATATAACCTACGTAGAATACAAAGGGCCTCTGTATAGCATCGCTTTAGAAGAAAAATTGTATATAACTAACTCAAAATTCATACCTTCGGGAAAGGCGGACATGCAAAATATTTTTGCTCCGGTCGGGGTAACCGTATTGGTTAAGGCAGCCCAGGAAGGCTGCACGGGTGGCCCCCAAATCTGGCCTCCAGCATGTGCCGCCCTCGATGGTCCTGGGGAGGCAGGAGAGAGGTTAAGCGGAAGCGGCGTCGAAACCTTCCTCTCGATCTTAAAGGTCCCGACGGTCCTCACGTGCAACATGATGCGTCGGTTTTCAGGGTTCTCCTCCATTTCCTTCGGGGAGAGAAAGACTTTTATGATTTTTCACTCCAATAAAATGAAAGAAGACAGGAAAGGAAGGAAGAAGATGATCCATTTACCCTCCGAACACAGCTCGATTAACCAAAAAAAGGCGGGATGTAACCCAAGCAGACCCGGGGATGAGGCTCGGCAAGACCCGGAAATGAGGCTTAGACAGACCCGAGGATGAGGTTTAGGTAGACCTGGGGATGAGGTTTAGGCAGATCCGGGGATGAAGCTCGGCGAAGGCATATAATCAGACCTGGGGATGAGGCTCGGCACTTGTAAATTGTTCGACGCTTCTCGCGAGAATGCCGGAGCGGCAGCGGCGCAAGACCGAGAGGGGAGGGTGGCAAGGCGGAAGGAAGAGCCGACGACAGATGGCGGTGGTATCGCCAATCTAGAGGAGCGGAGAAGACGAAATATTTCCTTTATTAATCCGGACTGATGAGTCCTATAAAATGAGGAGAGAGAGAGAGAGAGAGAGAGAGAGAGAGAGAGAGAGAGAGAGAGAGGGAGAGAGAGAGAGAGTTTAAATATGAAGGTTTCCTATTTGGAATAGGGAAGGAAATTGTCATTAATCACTGACACGGGAGTGACGCAACAGGAGGATCAAGGCTTCCTTCCATAAAAAGGAATTCTATTTTATCGACCATTCTGGGTTTAAGGGTGAATTTACAGTAAAACGTGGATTTAAGTTAACTAATTAAATTTAAGGGTGAACCTTTTAATAGGAAATTTCGGATTTTAAGTGTAAATCAACGAATAATTTTAATCCTTAAGGGTGAATCTACAATAAAACATGGGTTTAATTTAAATTATTTGATTTCTTAAGGGTGAAGTATTGTTTTTTAATTTAAACAAAATGAGTTTAATTTGGTTGGTTAATGGTGAAATTAATTATACTACTCAGTTTGATGACGCCGTGATACTTGCAATTTTTACATTAAGGGTGTGACGTCCAGACGGCCGTCGATACTTTTCCACTTTGCCTATTTCATAGCCTGGTGTTACCCAATAGCTGGGGATGGCCAAGTCTTCTAAACGTTTGGTATCTAGTTCGCTAGTAGGAGGAATAGTTAGTTTTGAGGAGACAAGCGACTCCTGATCTACCCATTCGGCACAGATCGGTCAGAACGCTCCTCGGAAATAGGTGAAAGATGAGGGACAAAATTCTACTTGTAAAAAATGATAGAGGAGAAGGGAAAATAAATGGTAGAAAGCGAATAATTATTTTTTTCTTACTTTGCTCGCTTTATTTCTGCTCCTGCAGTATTTTGGTGGTGGTATGTGGTGGTGGTGTTTTTGCTGCTGGTCTACTCTGACGGTGGCGAGGAACTGACGTTGGCGGAGAAATGAGGGAAGAGCTAAACTCGGTTTTCTCCCTCTTTCCTCCCTCAACGCGCTGAGTTCCAGGGGTACTCCTCGCGAGGGAGTTTACAATATTTTTGGGGATAGCTGACTGGCCACCGCGGCGTGGTTATTATAATTAGGGTGGGCCTAAGGCCCTGTGACGCGGCTAATTGACTGTTGGGGGAAGAGAGCATCCCTCAGTTTTAGTTTCAGTTTTTCTACAGAGATGACATTAGTTGTACCATTTTCCTGCTTATTTTGTAATTTATATTTAATATTTAATGTACATTAATAATTTTAGATATACATAAGAAACAATTTATTTTCTAATTAAACTTAAATTAATTATTCTAATTTGCGCACGCTTCACATAACTTCCGTTGTTGTTTTTCTTTCTTTTTGATGTTCTTACAAGTTAATATGTAGTTTATATTTGTGTTTAATCAGAGTGTGTATATGTTGTGTGTGTTGTTATTGTTTACTTATTGACGCCTAAATAAATTAAAACAAAGGAATTGTTTGCACATATTACATACTTCTTAAAGATAATTTAAAGTGTCTTAGTAATTTAAAAGTAAAATTATAAATTTACAAATATTCATTCTATTTAAACTAAATTATTCTGGTAAGTCGCTTGCAAAATAATTATTATTTATAACTGAATTTGTGTATATCATTGCGATACGTTATAATTTTTATAATAATAAGAGAAAATACTTTTTGTGTTATATATATATATATATATATATATATATATATATATATATATATATATATATATATATTATATATATTATATATACTTCTATCAGGTCTATTTTCGTAAAATTTGGATCAGCGTGACCAGAAAAATTTAAATTAATATGACTTATTAACTAAAATTTAAAATATAAAAAATAGATTATGCAACGTGTAAAGTCGAAGGAATTTGTAACGGTCAAATTTTATGGCTTTTCGGCGTCGTGTAGGCGCGCACGTGCAGAGCCGGGGTGGCCTGCTTTTCGGGGTAAAGTCGTAAAACCTTTCCCTTTTTTTTTCTACATAGGTGGAAATGCTGTCGCCTCTGAAGATAGTTTTCACTTTCGAGCGTTGTGTGTTTTTTTTCCTCTTTCGTTGGAACTAAGCCGGAATGCAGTGTCTTGCATCTGTGTTACATAAAATCTGACCGTTACTTTCTACGGACAAAGGTTCAAACCAAAAAAAAATAAAAAGGAAAATTTTTTCCTTGCCGATGCTAAAGAGGACTCAACGTAAGGCGGTCGATAATGGGATCGATACGACCACCCGACGTCACACCCCCATCCTAAAAGGATTACTAGGAGTTGAAAAATAAACAACTCTAGTAATCTATACTCTTGAATTGCTCTCGAAGATCTGATCAGTATTGCAATTGTATGTTCAATTATTAAAATGAAAATCGGACAGGATCTCTGCTGTGTTGTACCTCCACAACGTGTGAGTTTTCATTGACCACCACGTATGTAGCTTTAGGTGCTAGTTTGGGAGGAGGTGCGCTAGGCGCATTCGGCAGTTTAACTGGAAAAGATGGTGTGGGAGCACGGACGTACCTCTCTTCTGTATGTACAGGTGGCATCTCTTCATCAAAATTGGCTGGTTGTGCTTGTTGATACCTCTCTTGCCCAAGTGATATGAACAACGTCGCGAGAGATCCCCAGAGGGCAGATAGTAGGTGGGTTGACCATCCATAAATGCGGTCGAGGGCATACCCTTTTAGGAAATCCCAAAAATCAGTTTTATTCCCTGGATAACTATTATGATGGTGAAGATTCCGACGCTTACGGATCCGAATGTCGTGAATTTCGTCCACATGTTATTCCAAGTATTGGAAATTATCTTCTCCATTGCATTTTCATTGAGCAATCTAGAGATCGCTCCTTCGTTATCAATGACAACATGCCCATGCATTTCCCGGGCCACATCATTCAGTAAGGCTGGTTGGTCCATAGGGAACATTATTCGGTCCCTAAGTTAGTCTAAATCCTTTTCTGTGTAAATCCCGCTAGTTGCGAGAGATGCTGGATCGTTGTATTTCCAAGTTGCTTGAGAAATAGGACGTAAAATTGTTGGACTCTTGGCTTCTGTTAGTTTGGGTAGGATCTTATACCAATTCTCGTTTATTTGGTAGTAGGTTGGTAGTAATCCGTTACATTCTATGCGTACTCCTCTTGATTTTAAAATATGGGTTTTCGGAGTGAGGAACATGGTTTTATTGTTCCTCGTAACTGCTAACTCCTCATAGCAGTTGTCTCCATGGGTAATCTTAACCTCTACTGGGAGGCATTTGATTATATGCACTACTTCTCCAGCAGTGATTGCCATATAACCTGGTCCTTTCATTAAATTGTATGCAAATTGATCAGGTGACTGAGATGCAATGGCTAGAGCGTTCTCTAGGATACGGCGCTCCTCTTTGCATCTTTGTATTATAATGTCTTCATACAGACGTCTGATTTGAGTCTTAATATGTCAAATAAATCTAGGTTTTCTACGGATACGCGATTACTTTTTACGAAGGATATACCTTTTACTGTTTCGAAAATAAGTAACTTTGGGTGTTCTGTTTTAATCAATTCATAACCACAAACATTGATCTTTCCTTTAGCTATTAATGAAAACGTCACATCTTCAGTAGATAGTGAATAAACCGTTTGTTCGGAATTTGGGGTAGAATCGAAAATTTTGTTTGCCATTCCTTCGTATAAACCGCCGTATTTATAAAGTTCGCATCTATCGGCAGGAATTATATCCCAAAAGGTATATCCTCCTTCGTTATCCATGCAAGATAAATCAGACAAAGTGCATCGTGTGCCAGAACGTAATAATATCTTATTACGGTTCATATCTACAGAGCCTGTGTGCTCTTTAAGTGTAACTTTTAATGTACCTTGTACTATTACATTGTCCCATGTACCGTAGGGATCGGAATAACTTGATCCGTCACACTTGCCACTTTTTTTGAGTGATCCTGCATAGGTAATTGAGTGAGTAGCAGTGTAGTTCACTCGCAGGCCGCTAATAACTTTGTCATCGAAACGTAAGATTCCTGTTTCGTGCGCTTGTATACATTTTTCCCTACTTATTTCATAAATATAATCAATTTCGCCATTTTCTACGATTGAGTTATGAGAAAACATGCCGTATTCATAAATTGTCCGATGTACTTCTAGTTTACACTGGAAAACTTTGGTACTAACAAATTCGTTGATTTGGACAAGCTGCAAATAACGTCTTGTAATATTCAGTTTGTTTGTGGTCGTAGGACATCCTTCTACTCCCAAAGTGGAAATGGTAGTTATATTAGGTGACCTTGCGCCACAGTCGAATCCCACTAAACCCCATACCATTGCAGGGGATAGTATAAAAAATACTATTACTGGATGCATTTTTTTTTTTTTTTTTTTTTAATTTCTGTAATCAGAAAAAGAATTAATTTCTAATAAAATATTTGTTTAATTGGGTTCATCGTCATTTTTATTTTTATTTGATTTTAATTTTTTATTTATTTTAACTTCTTTGTTTATATGCGATATTCTTAATCTATTAGTATGAACAATTTTGGATCCGGTTTTTATTTGGATTTTTACATTATTTTTGTTTAATATCTCTAGTATTTTATGCGGACCGGTGTAGTGATCTCCAAATTTACCGGGTTTTGGACCGGATAAAAGAAAAACATAATCACCAAGTTTAAAATTTTTGGGATTAATCGATTTATCGTAATATTTTTTTGATTTGAATTTAGAGGCGACCAGATTATCGTAAGCTAATTTTTGAATTCCATTTAACCTAATTACTAAATCCTGCACATAACCCTTATAAGTTGGTAACATATCTGCTTCTCTAAGTGGTTCATTAGAGGGAAGTCTTGCTAGTCGTCCGAACACGACCTCATAAGGCATATGCTTGGTGCTTTCTTGAACACAGGTGTTATAATTCAACATCGCTAAATCTAACCAAACATCCCATTCATTGTCATTATCTGTGTATTGTTTTAAGTATTCTCCCAAAGCATGATGTGATCTTTCTAAAGATCCATTTGATTGAGGGTGGAAAGCTGTGGTTCTAATTTTTTTAATTCGAAACCGTTTAGCTACTCTCGACATGAGATTACTGAGAAAGTTTTTCCCTTGATCTGTTAATACTATTTTTGGAGCTCCAAAAATACAAATAAATCTTTTAATGAAGGCATCTGCTATAGTAGATGATAAGGTATTCGTTAGAGGGACGGCGGTACAAAACTTTGAAAATTGATCTTGAATAGTTAATATATATTCGAATGCATTTTTAGTCACTGGCAAAGGACCTACAATATCCATTGCTATTTTGTCAAACGCAGTTCCGGGAGTATCAGTTATTATCATGGGTTGTTTGGTTTTTAACCTAGTCAATTTTTTTAGTTGACAATTTAGACACTGTTGTATTCTCCTTTGTATATCTTCTTTGAGATTTTCCCAATGATACTGTGCTCTAATTCTGTTATAGGTTTTTGCAACACTTCTATGTCCTCCTATGGGAGATTCATGCATTTCGTAAAATATTTGATCTCTTTTTTCATATGGTACATATTTTAGGGTCCCTGTGCAAATTATTACATCAATCCCAGAACTTCGAAATATCTCCTTAATTATTCCTTCGACTTCCGTCCAACTAAGTTTCTCTATTTCCTCACTTTTAGCAATGCTAATCTCTTTTTGTTTACTTTTTATTAGTAAATGTTTTAAAATAGAAAGTGTTGTAGTAATATTTTGCTTTACAGTGGTCAATGATTCGAGTTTTTCTCCACGTATGCAGAGTGAATAATAATATTTATCTTTTAGCTTTCTCTTTATTTGCTGAACTTCATTGAACTCCAATTTTTGTTCTGTGGGGATTTTATTGAATTCTAATAATTTCTTGGAACCGTTATCAGAGGGTTCCCCAAGACTATTGACAAAATAAGCAATGTTTCCTTTTCTGCATTGTATCAATTCTTTGGATTCTATGTATTTGCTTGGCGTTTGATCGAGTTCATCAGTACTTTCGCAGTCAGATGATTCGGGTGAAATTAACTGCTTGTCAACATCGTTTCTTATAATTTTTGGAAGGCTTGATGGTTTTACAGGTTGTGCTTCTGTTTCACTATCTGAGATATCACTTTCGTAATCACTTCGTATTCTGGCTTATTTGCCTGTCTTTTAGGATAACGATTTTGATTAATTTTATTACCTTCAATCTTTTCCTTGTTGATTTCTTTTTTTGTTTTGTATTTGATTTTTTTTATTTATCTTTAGGTTGATTTGAATTAATTGGTATATTATTTGGTTTAACATTTTCTATTTCATCTAATTCTTTTGCTTTTGCTCTAGTTACTACATTAACATCTGCGTTTTCTATAGGATTTCTAGAAAGTGCGTCTGCATTAGAGTTTAATTTTCCTGGTTTGTAAATAATTGCATAATCGTACTCCGACAGTTTAAACCTCCATTTCTGCACGCGTGTATTTAAATCAGCTGTTTTAAACCATACTAAAGGTTGATGATCTGTAATTATTGTGATGTTCCTTCCATACACATAACTTCTGAACATTTGTACCGAATAAATTACTGCAAGAGCCTCTTTTTCATAGACTTCATAGTTTAGCTCTGCGTCTCTTAATGCGCGTGATACATATGCGATTGGGCGATCTTTGCCAATTTCACCTTGCGATAGCACGCCTCCAATTGCAAAACCTGATGCATCAGTTGTGATGTTATAAGGTTTTCCTAAATCAGGGAATTGTAACAACGGGGCGTTACACAATAATTCTTTAAGAATTTCAAATGACTCTTGAGCCTTAGTGTCCCAATCAAAACCTTTTTCCTTTTGTAACAAAATAGTCAAGGGTTTTGCAATTTTTGCAAAATCCTTGATGAAGCGTCTATAATAACCAGCTAATCCTAAAAATTGGCGGATATTTTTTACATTCTTAGGGATTAGAAAACCTTTTACCGCTTCAATTTTCTTGGGATCTGGACTCAGACCTTCTTCACTTAATATGTGTCCTAAATAAGACACTTTACGTCTAAGAAAATCGCACTTATCAATTTGCAATTTTAGATTTGCTTTACGTAGACGGGCTGCTAGTAGCTTAAACTTGCGGTAATATTCTTCGATACTATTTGCATAAATCACAATGTCGTCAAGGTAAACAAAAAGATCGTTTCCTTGTAGTCCATGCAACAAATTGTCCATTAGTCTTTGAAAAGTTGCAGGAGCGTTTTTTAATCCAAAAGGCATTCTCGCAAACTCATAATGGCCATAGGGTGTACTAAATGCAGTTTTATGTGCATCTCGAGGATCCATTTTTATTTGATGGAACCCTGAAGCTAGATCTAGTACAGTATAGTATTTAGCACTACCGACTTGGTCAAAAATCTCCGTTATATTGGGAAGGGGGTAGGATTCACCAATAGTCTTATTATTTAATTCCCGAAAATCTAAAACCATACGCCATCTTGGGTTTCCTTGCGAATCAGCCTTTTTAGGAACTATCCAAACTGGCGTATTGTAAGGTGATTCCGATGGTCTAATTACTCCAGCATCCAATAAGTCCTTTACTTGTTTATTGACTTCTTCCTTTAACGCGTGTGGATATTTATATTATTTTGAATTAATAGCATCGTCATCAATAGTCGGTATTCTGTGTTTTACTTGATCCGTACCCTCGAGGGTGTCTCCAGGTAAGAAAAACACATTCCTCATTTCCTCTGCGAGTTTTTTTACATAATCTGCTTCGATTTCATTTAAATGATCCAACCTCAGCAGATCCGTTATTGATTTCTCCTGAGTCTCAACTTTTCTTGGCTCAAAATTTTTAAAATCCACAAAGGAAGAAGTAGCATCTTCCTCATCCAAACCCAAGTCTAAAAAGGTGTCTGTAAGGGTTATTTTGTAAGAGTGTTTTAGCCCTGCGCTAAAATCATTTGTAAACTTCTCTGGAATCTTACCAATATATTCGTCAATATCATCATTTAATAGATTAAATTCAGTCTCTGCAGTAACTCCAAATTGTAGTGGTTTAACTATTTCTCCTACTGTTAAAATCTTCTTACTAAAATCTATTATTGCACTCGCTGTATTAAGATAATTAGCGCCCAAAATACCTATTCAGGCATTATATATTTCGCCGATAAAACGTGAAAGGTTGTTTGTATACCAAGAATACATATTTCAGTTGTACCTTCAGTGATAAAAAATTCATTGCTGATTCCCCTTAAGCTACCTCTTTCACGCTTATTTATTACGTTTCCGGGAGGTACCAAATGACTCATCATGAGGTTGACCTCTGAGCCTGAATCGACTAAAAAGGTTTCTTTAGTATTGGTGGTGGGATGTTCAACCTGTAACGTAGGTAATATTCTGATATCATCAACACTCACACTCGAAATTGAGCTCCCTCTAGATTCTTCATTGTTACCTTGATGCATTTTAATTTTGTAATCTTGGATCTTCAAATATTTTTCGCTGAAATTCATTTCTGCTTCACTTTGCAACAAGAACTCAGTGCCTAGTATACCAGCGTGAATAATAGGAAAATCAAGTGGTACTACAACAAAATCACTAGCATAGTTGGCTATTTTAATTCTTATTATACCAAGTGAATGTATAGAATTAGAGCCTATTCCTTGTAGATTATATACAATTTTATCATTTATTTTATATTCAGGGGGAACGAAGCCTAAACGAATAATATTCACTTCCGAACCGCTGTCGAGCATCAAGTCAAGTGGGTTATCATTTTTGCCTAATCTTATGGATATATAAGGGATAAATTTTCTATGTTGCTTTAATTCAATGGCAGTAATTCGCCGATCAGATCGTTCATTTCTGTCATGTTCAGCGAGCGCGTTGGGGCTTGCGAAATCTCCTGTCCCGCGCTCGATGCACGGAGATTTCGACCGTTTCCCGGGCCATTTTTCTGGCTTAACAATTTATAACGACATATTTCCTCTTCATGACCTGTTCTCTGACAATAGTTGCACCTCGCTTGAGCAGAAGGATTCGATTTCTGTGTTTGTCTACAAACGGTTGCTATATGTCCCGTTTGTTGACATAATTGACAAACTGGCCCTGTAAATTGTGGCCCTTTATTTTTGCATTTAGTCGCCGTGTGTCCCTTTTTATCGCATAATTGGCATGTGGCATTTCTGTAACAAGTCTTTGAATCGTGTCCTGGCTTGCCGCAGGTTTGACAAGTCCCAACTTGATTTTCTTTGCTCTTTTGAAAGCAATATTCCTCGGTGTGGCCTGGTTTTTTGCAGTATTTGCAGAATTTCTGTGTGCGAGGACAATCTTTGCCTATATGTCCATCTTTCTGGCAAATGTCACACGCTAAGACAGATCTCCGGCGGCTGTCATTTCTCGCAACTGAAGCGAGCAATGTCGCTCTTGAGTTTAATTTCTTTTCTATCTCGACTGCCGTTTTCATTACTGCGTCGGCAGCGAGGTCCTGTGGAAGGCGTGACTCAATTTCAGGCTTGAGCCCGCGTCTAAAACAAGATACTATTGTCTCCTCCACTTCTATTTTATCGTCTGCGGAAACGATACCATCTTTTTTTTTAAATTCGAAGATTCGGCTACCGATTTCTCTTAGTCTATTCGCAAAAGGTATTACACCTTCGTTATCTCGTTGAATTTCGTATTCCAACTTGCCAAACAACTGCTGGATTGTCTCTCCTGAGTCATATAATTCCTTAAAATGTTACGTTAGCTTTGCAACTGTCTCAAATACTTCATTTAAAATTGTACGACGCGCTTCACCAGTAATTCGTGTGCGAATCAACTTTACTAATGCACTTTCAGAGGCAACATCTATCATACCTTTTGCTTCGTTACATGCTTCGATGAACTCGTTGATGGGTATGTTATGCCCGTCAAACTTAGGCACGAACTCCACAGCATCTCTGATCTTAATTCCCTGCCCAGCTACTGGAGCCATTTCTTCGGTTGACTCGACAATCTCTACAGAAGTATTGTTGACGATGCTTAAATTAGCGTCAAGATTGTCGCTAGCTAGGATAGTTATATCCCCGGTGTCGTTAAAAGATCCTGTGCTCTTAAATGAGGAGTCAGACTCGCTACCGTTATTATCTGGATTTGTAGCAACAGTTCCCAGATTCAATTCCGGAATATAATTTGCATCTTGCGGTTTTTTTGCATCTTCGTCTTTGCTAGTTGCTGATCTCGTAATCCTTTTTGGGTTATCTCCACTCATAGGATTTTTGTTTCTAAACTTATGATTAAAATTATTATTTATTTTATTTTATATTTCTTTTTTTTTTTTTTTTTTAATTTATTTATCGCATTTTATTGCTTCATTGACAATATCCTTTTTAGTATAAGATTTAAAGTATTTATTTAATTTATCACGAAATTGTTGCTTCCCTAATTTATTTACTGCATCTTTAGTTAATTGAGGCAAAGTATCTGCAGGTGCAGGAGCTTGTATTTGATTCTGAAAGGATTCGATATTAGTCTTTATGATTGCAATCTTTTTATTGAGTGATAAATCAGTGAAGTTTTCTATTTCACTTTGATTTTTTTGTTTAATAAATTCTTCCCGAGATAGCCAGGCTTCGCCTCCGAGAATTTTTCCTCGTTTAAAATTCTTCAGGGCCGTCTTTCGCGCTCTCCAGGTACTTTTCTTCTTCTCTGGGACCGTTTTGTAACCTTCACACTCCGGGTTCATCTATAATATGCAATTTACGATTTTATTAGAACTACATTAGTTATTTATTATTTATTTAATTATTTATTATTTATTTAATTATTTATTATTTATTTAATTATTTATTATTTATTTAATTATTTATTATTTATTTAATTATTTATTATTTATTTAATTATTTATTATTTATTTAATTATTTATTATTTATTTAATTATTTATTATATATTTAATTATTTATTATTTATTTAATTATTTATTATTTATTTAATTATTTATTATTTATTTAATTATTTATTATTTATTTAATTATTTATTATTTATTTAATTATTTATTATTTATTTAATTATTTATTATTAACAATTATTTATTATTAATTAATTCATTGTGATTTATTATTAACAATTATTTATTTGTTAATTATTATTCTATTTTTTAATTCCTCAAGGCCTTTTCTAGTTTAAGAACTTCAGTATCTTCAACGAAGTGTTGTTTATTTATTTGCTGAAAACCCTTATGAACTGATTTGGTTAAGCTAATCGGTAATCCGTGATGTTTGTTCACCTTTTTTTTTTAATTACAAGAATCTTCCTTATTATCCTGACCAGCGTCTATATAGGGAATCAACTTGTTCAACTAAATAATTATTTTGTTGTTTAATTTTTATTTATAGTTAACTTCTTCCATAACTTATAGAAACCGATAAATTACTTTCAGATTTATTGATTGACTGATCTATTTGTCGTAATTAATTATTATTCTTTTAATATTTATTATTTTATCCTTCCCTTCTTTGTCAAGAAAGAAATATAATCAATTTCATTTTTTTTTTTCTTTTTTTTTATCGTAAATGGTATAAGAACAATTATTAAATTCAAATAAAAATTTTCAGCACGGTATTTGTGACCGCATTAGGTATTTTATGTTTCAGTTACGGTATTTGACCGCTTACACTGATTAATTTTTTTATTTAATCTTAGTTCAGAGGCCGTTTCGCATAGTCATCTTAATGTGACTTCGGAGGCTTGGAGGCTTAACTAATTCTTTTTTCAATACGGTATTTGACCGCTTCAATTGATTAATTTCTTTAATTTTAATCTTAGTTAGAGGCCGTTTCGCATAGTCATCTTAATGTGACTCAGAGACTTGGGGGCTTAACTAATTCTTTTTACAACACGGTATTTGACCGCATTTACGCCGTTTAATTCAACACAAAAATTTACAGCACGGTATATGACCGCATTGGCTGTTTTTATTTAATCTTAGTTAGAGGCCGTTTCGCATAGTCATCTTAATGTGACTCAGAGGCTTGGGGGCTTAACTAATTCTTTTTACGACACGGTATTTGACCGCATTTACGCCGTTTTAGTTCAACTTTTTGATTAACTACACATTTTTTTCTTTGTTTGTTTATTTATTTATTTTTTTTTTTATAATTTTAGAGTTGACCAAAAAAAATGAGTTCCTCTTATATTTCCGCTTAAACACACCACTTTATTTGTTATTATTTTATTTAATTTTTTTCTTTATTCCTTCTTATAATATTTTATTTATTTCAATAATTAAAAGTTTTTAGAAAAGGAAAGATAAATAGAGAGAGTTTAAAAACCAAACGTTTATTGTGGTGACTTATATCCCGGACGAGCCCCCAAAAATTTAAGTATGTGACGTCCAGACGGCCGTCGATACTTTTCCACTTTGCCTATTTCATAGCCTGGTGTTACCCAATAGCTAGGGATGGCCAAGTCTTCTAAACGTTTGGTATCTAGTTCGCTAGTAGGAGGAATAGTTAGTTTTGAGGAGACAAGCGACTCCTGATCTGCCCATTCGGCACAGATCGGTCAGAACGCTCCTCGGAAATAGGTGAAAGATGAGGGACAAAATTCTACTTGTAAAAAATGATAGAGGAGAAGGGAAAATAAAAGGTAGAAAGCGAATAATTATTTTTTTCTTACTTTGCTCGCTTTATTTCTGCTCCTGCAGTATTTTGGTGGTGGTATGTGGTGGTGGTGTTTTTGCTGCTGGTCTACTCTGACGGTGGCGAGGAACTGACGTTGGCGGAGAAATGAGGGAAGAGCTAAACTCGGTTTTCTCCCTCTTTCCTCCCTCAACGCGCTGAGTTCCAGGGGTACTCCTCGCGAGGGAGTTTACAATATTTTTGGGGATAGCTGACTGGCCACCGCGGCGTGGTTATTATAATTAGGGTGGGCCTAAGGCCCTGTGACGCGGCTAATTGGCTGTTGGGGGAAGAGAGCATCCCTCAGTTTTAGTTTCAGTTTTTCTACAGAGATGACATTAGTTGTACCATTTTCCTGCCTATTTTGTAATTTATACTTAATATTTAATGTACATTAATAATTTTAGATATACATAAGAAACAATTTATTTTCTAATTAAACTTAAATTAATTATTCTAATTTGCGCACGCTTCACATAACTTCCGTTGTTGTTTTTCTTTCTTTTTGATGTTCTTACAAGTTAATATGTAGTTTATATTTGTGTTTAATCAGAGTGTGTATATGTTGTGTGTGTTGTTATTGTTTACTTATTGACGCCTAAATAAATTAAAACAAAGGAATTGTTTGCACATATTACATACTTCTTAAAGATAATTTAAAGTGTCTTAGAAATTTAAAAGTAAAATTATAAATTTACAAATATTCATTCTATTTAAACTAAATTATTCTGGTAAGTCGCTTGCAAAATAATTATTATTTATAACTGAATTTGTGTATATCATTGCGATACGTTATAATTTTTATAATAATCAGAGAAAATACTTTTTGTGTTATATATATATATATATATATATTATATATATTATATATACTTCTATCAGGTCTATTTTCGTAAAATTTGAATCAGCGTGACCAGAAAAATTTAAATTAATATGACTTATTAACTAAAATTTAAAATATAAAAAATAGATTATGCAACGTGTAAAGTCGAAGGAATTTGTAACGGTCAAATTTTATGGCTTTTCGGCGTCGTGTAGGCGCGCACGTGCAGAGCCGGGGTGGCCTGCTTTTCGGGGTAAAGTCGTAAAACCTTTCCCTTTTTTTTTTCTACATAGGTGGAAATGCTTTCGCCTCTGAAGATAGTTTTCACTTTCGAGCGTTGTGTGTTTTTTTTCCTCTTTCGTTGGAACTAAGCCGGAATGCAGTGTCTTGCATCTGTGTTACATAAAATCTGACCGTTACTTTCTACGGACAAAGGTTCAAAACAAAAAAAAAAATAAAAAGGAAAATTTTTTCCTTGCCGATGCTAAAGAGGACTCAACGTAAGGCGGTCGATAACGGGATCGATACGACCACCCGACGTTACAAGGGTGATTTATTAATAATTTTAATTTTTTTTAGGGTGAAGGTTCAATGGGCGATTTTTAAATTTTAAATGCAAGTTTTCAATAAATAATTTTAGTGAACCTACTATGAGACGCAGATTTAATTTAAATAATTTTATTTTTTTCAAGGTGAAGATTTATTATGGAGTGCGGTTATTTACTCATTTATTCGCGGATTTTCCCTTAAATAGTTTAATTTTTCAGGGTGAAGGGAGCCCCTGCCATCGCTCCCTTCTGTGAGATGCTACCTATGGCTCGCCGGGACCCATCAAAAGGCACAAAACATTCAGCTCTTTAACTTTAAGGCGAGCCCTGGCCATCTCTCCTATAACCCTTATTATTTTATTATTTATTAATTTAATTTCAAATAGGATACATGAAATTACAATTAGGTCGCACGTGGAATATAATAAATATAAATATCGCAATCAGGTAACATATTAGATATCGTATAAAGAAGTAAACAATAAATAAATTTAATTAGGTCGTAAACACGCATGTTTTAATTTATCTACATGGACTATTTTGGTTTTATAATTTCCTAAATCTATTTTCGCATTTCTATCATCTATTAATTCTATTATTTTATACCGGCCTGCATACTGTTCATCAAATTTTCCGATTCGCGGTTCCTTCAACAAATATACCTCCTCCCCTACCTTAAAATCTTTTGCATTTAATTTTTGGTCATAGTATTTCTTCGAGCGTTCCTTTGCTTCCAATAACCGCGCTTTTGCCATTTTTTGAGTGTTATTTAATTTAAATATTAATTCATCCAGGTACATTTCGTATGTCTTTTCTACAGTCCTTGTTTCAAACTCGGAAGGTAATCGCGCCTTTTGTCCAAAAATTAGCTCGTGGGGAGTAAAACCGTGTGCCGAATGAACAGACGTGTTATAAGAAAACATAGCCATTTTAATCCAAGTGTCCCAATCGGTTTTATCCATATACATTTTTAAATATTCAACCAAAGAGTGATGACTTCTTTCTAACGAGCCCATGGTCTGAGGATGGAAGGAAGTGGATCGCAATTGCTTTATTTTAAATATCTTAGCTACCTTTTGCATTAAACTGCTCTGAAAATTACTGCCTTGATCGGTTTTAATCGCTTCGGGACAGCCGAATCTAGTAATAAAATCATGTACTAACGCGGTAGCGACCATCTCGGCGGTCATATCGGGGATAGGAAGGGCGTCAGAATATTTAGTTAGATTACATTGCAAGCTCAAGATATACTTATTTCTGGATACGGTTACGGGTAGGGGGTCCACTATATCCATTTCCAACACTTCGAATGCCTTACTGGGGGTAGTCGTGATTCTCATCGGCTGCTTTGTTTTCACCCATACTAATTTCTTTCTCTGGCATTCCGCGCAAGTCCTAACATATTCGGAAACGTCTTCTTTTATTCCCGGCCAAAGGTATTGCTCGCGGATTCGACGATAAGTTTTCGCGATGCCTTTGTGTCCCCCAATAGCCGAATCGTGGGCCTCGCCAATAATACTTAATCTATCATCGGGAGGTGGGACAATTACTTCCCCCGTGCAAATAGTTAATTTCGGGGGTCCGGTTTCCCAGCGCGCTCGTAAGGTTATTTCTATGGGCAACCAGTGATTTCTTTCTAAGCCGTCCCCAACTTTTGAAATGCTGACCGATCCTACTTGCTCCTCAATCATCGCGGTTCGAAGTGAGTCTAAACACTGAACTATCAGGGCCGCGGTTGCTATTTCGGCCGCCTTTTCTTTAACAAACATCGAGTATATAATTCTACCGGTGGATAATTTAGTCTGCACTATCGCGCCTATACCTATTGGCTCGTCCTTCAATTTCTCTATGTCTATCATTCCTAAATCGATTAATTGTTGGCAAACGGGGGTGCTTATTTCACAATCAACTGACATGAAGTGCGCGATATTATCTTTTCTCATTAAGAGTTGATCCTGGGAATATTCGACAGAAGTTATGACGAGGACTCTTTCGGGGTGGCTCGCAAGGGACGAGGTTGTTAAAACGGGGCCTTTTTCACTCGGGGTAGGTTGGGTCTTGCTCATACAGGGTTTCTCAATATTATCACTTATTATCATTGCTTCCTGGGGGAATTCTTTCTCAACTTCCTTGAAACAAGGACTCATCGGGTCTATGCTAACCTTTATTTTGCAAGTTTTCATGTTAACAATTCTAACTTCATCATCAACGTCAGATGCACTCTCTTTAGGGGTTTTGTCAGTGGTCAACTCGTCATCTGTTGTTGGTTCTCGGAGAGCAATTACCCCTTGAACCTCTGTCTGTATATTGGAAGCCCTACTTTTGCCAGACGGGATTTCTTGATAGGAATTTTCCTGTAGGTCCCCGGCCCTATCCTTCCCGCCATGTGTGGAAGTACTACGCTCCAGAGCCTTACACTCCCCGAGCCCCCCGATACACGCAGGAACTTCGGCCTCCGTGGTCACAGCCAGAACAGAACCGCCCGTCAGGGTTTCTTGATAGGAATTTTCCTGTAGGCCCCCAGCATCCTCTTCGACACATGCCAGAGTACTACGCCCGTCGGGATTTCTTGATAGGAATTTTCCTGTAGGTCCCCGGCCCCAGCATGCGCGAAGGCAACAGTCGTGCTCTTGACGACCGGATCTCCTCCTATAGCTACATCCTCTATAGAGGGCAACGGCCACGATATACGTGCAACCGGACCCTTACAGGAAGCAACTGCAGCATTGCGAGCAACCCCACAATTAGCCCCTGCAAGGGGGGATTCCCTAATGCTACTCTCCTCACATCTAGAGGGCATCAGCCGTGACCCCGTGACCGGCTCGTATCTAAAGCTACCTCGGCCACGATATACGTGCAACCGCTGACCTCTTCTAATGGAAGAGGCAGAGCTAAATTTGTCTATGTCCGTACGTCCGTCGTCTGTTTCAGTCAAATTATTGGAACTTTCAGGATCTCCGGCGCCTTCGGAACCTTGACTTTCAGAGGTTGACTCTACTTTGCTAGCAAGAAAGACATTTTCTATGTCTAATTCAGAAAAAGGTTCCTCCGAGCCGGGATTATCTGGATTTGGAGGTATGGATGAGGTGGTTATGGGGTTTCTGGACAGTGCGTCCGCGTTCATGTTGATTTTGCCTGGTTTGTGCACTATATCGTAATCATACTCTCTTAACAGTATCTTCCATCTTGCTATTCTTTGGACGGGATCTTTTAGTCTATGCAACCATAATAGGGGTCGATGGTCGGTCACTAACGTGAATTTTCTACCGTACAAAATAGGGCCTAAATTGCTTTACCGCGTGAATTATTGCTAAAAGCTCTTTTTCGGTGGTTGTGTAATTTAATTCGGCACTAACTAAAGCTCTAGATGTGTACGCGATTGGAAGGTCTTTCCCGATGGGTCCCTGACTTAACACGCCACCTAAAGCGAAATCTGACGCGTCCGTGGTCACCACGAAAGGTAAGTTAAAATCCGGGTATTGCAGTAAGGGTTGAGAGCAAAGTTTTTGTTTAAGAGTGAGAAACGCGTTCTCCTGTGCCTCCCCCCATGAAAATTTAACTTCTTTTTGCAAAAGGTAATGGAGCGGTTTAGCGATCTTAGCAAAATCGGGGATAAACCGACGATAGTATCCGGCTAACCCTAAAAATTGTTTTATGTTTTTAGCGTTAATGGGGCGCGGGAAATCCGATACGGCTTGAGTTTTCCGAGGGTCGGATCTTACGCCTTGCTCCGAGATTACGTGACCGAGATAAACAACTTCCTTTCTCAAAAAAAGACACTTATCAGGCTGCAAGGTGAGGCCAGCTGTTTTTAATCTTCCAAAAAGCTTTTTTAATTTACGAGTATGATCTTCAAGAGATTCAGCATATACCACTATATCATCCATATAAACGAACAGCTCGATATCCTGCAACCCGGTGAGAACCTTATCCATAAGGGATTGGAATGTAGAGGGGGCGCCTTTTAGTCCCATAGGCATTCTCTTATATTGTAAATGATTAAACGGAGTGGAGAAGGCAGTTTTAGGGGCGTCCGCGGGGTCTATAGGAACTTGGTGAAACCCTGAGGCTAAATCGAGTGTAGAAAAATACTTGCTCCTACCTAATTGGTCAAGGATTTCCGTTATGTTAGGGAGAGGATACGCGGAGGCAACCGTTTTTTCATTTAACGCGCGAAAATCAATTACTAATCGCCATTTCTTATTTCCTTGTGAATCCGGTTTTTTTGGGACTATCCATAAGGGAGAGTTATAAGGTGATTCTGATTCTTCTACAATATCATTATCAATTAATTCCTTAACCTGTTTTTGTACTATATCCCTTAAATGAGGTGGATAGCGGTACTGCTTTACGTTAATGGGAATGTCATTGGTAGTCGGAATTTTGTGCATGATTTTAGAAGTTTTGCTAAGCTTATCGTTCGGCAAATGGAATTGGTAAGGGAACTCCAAAATTAATCTCTCTATACTATCTCTTTCTATTGAATCAAGATCCTCTAAATCAAGCAGCTCAAGTATTTTATTTATTCTGGTTTGAAGATTAGCCTTAACCTCAGGTTCATTTGTAGTTTTAATGACGCGTATAGGTTTAATCGTACTGTCGTAAGATTCTAATTCGAGCGGGGGCAGAATAAGACTTATGTCTTCTGATGTGGAATTTATCGCGAATAAAGAAGCCTTACCATTATCGCTCGTGACAAGGCACTCTCCGATAAATATTCCCGGACTCGCATTTATCTTGGGTAGGTAACCGGAAAAGCGATTGGGTTTATTAATAGTGATTTTAACCAATGTTTTTGTCCTAGCGGGAAGATAAAGAACATCATGGCTAACAAAAGGAACGGTTTCTCTTGGGTTTCCCCATAGAAGAGCACCATTCCGGAAAGACAAGGTTGCGCCCTGTTCTTTTAGAAATTCTACGCCCAAAATTCCGTCGACTTCTATAGGAAAGCTATCGGGTACTACATTCATTCGGCAATAACCTTCATCTAGATTTATTCTTACACATCCCTGAGTCAGAACCAATCCCTCACTTATCCCAGCCAATCTGTACACGGTATTTTTGTCAATGAATAAATTAGGTTTAATCAGACTTTGTTTAATTATATTAAGTTCGGAACCTGTATCAATAAGGAACCGCGGCATGTTTTTGATTAAGTCTTTACTTTTTAGAATTACGATAGGGCATTTTAATTTTTGGGAAGTCTTATGGGCAAGGATAACAGCGCGGGTATGGACGCTTGGTTGTCGCGACGAGGTTGGTTCAACATTGCGCCCGTATGCTGAACCCGGTTCGAGTTTAAAGAACGCGCATTATTATTTGGGAAGGATCGCGACGGAGGCTCTATCGCGAGATGTTAGCTATTATTGGAGGAAGTATCTCGCGATCGTCGCCTACATGCTTCAAGGGTGTGCCCCCACATCCTACAGTAGTTGCAATAAGGACTTGCGTTTTCAAAATTACGACAATTCCGCGCGATATGTCCCATTTCCCCGCATCGATAACAGCCACGCCTCTTTCTTTCCGGTTCTTCCTCCCTTTGAGGCTCCGCGACATGACAATATTTACGCTTCCGATCTTCCTCTGCCCTTTCCCCATGCAGTTCCCTTCGCTGCTGCACATATCTTTCGCAAGTAATGGCGGTACTAATCGTTGCTTCGAGGGTGGAAAATTGTTTCCCTATCATTCGCGTCGCTATATCTGACTAAAAAACAAAACTAAAGTAAAACATTCGATGGCCGTATTCGTTGTTCCTTCGATCATACCACGAGCCACGACAGGATAAAAATTTTCGTCTATCAATTCCCGAGCCTTTTGCAGAATCTGAGTGACCCTTAATCCGTATTCAGAAACCTTTTCTTGGGATTTCTGCCTTACTCGTGCTAAGTCGGTTTGAATTTGAGGCAAATTTTGAGTGGACGCGAATACCCTTTTTAGTTCTGATAGAAGCTGATTTATATCATTAAAACTTTTAAATTGTAAATAATCGTTAGCGTGGCCGGTAACTCGTGATTTTACCAATTTTAAAAAGAAACTCTGGTCACTCGGATTTACAAAACTCTCAGCTTCCTTGCATTCTCTTATGAAACGATTTACAGAGATATTCTTTCCATTAAACTCGGGGAGTATACGCACTATCTCATTAATCTTTTTGTAACTGGATAAAGAACTCGATTTAACGGATCTATTATTTCTGGAATTATTATCGAAATCATCACTCGTAACAAAATCATCTCTAATATTCCGTAGCCTCGGGGCAGGATTAAGCGGCGGTCTAATCTTTGTTAAGCTCGGTTCGACGCGTGTATTTAGTGTTAAATCTAGTGCTTCTGTAACGTTACGTAGACTACTATCGTTATCTATTAGCCTAGAATTCTCCGAAATTGACCATTAACCCGACAGCTGTTCGTTATCTACCGACATTTTTAGACTAATTGCTCGCTCGCTCAGGTACTTAGCTTGGGTTATCCGCTGCCTTGCAGATGGCTTTGATGATCTGGACAGGGGCTGATGATTCCTGATGAACGCTGGTGACCTGGGGATGACGTTATCCTTGACAATGCTTGCAGTTGGACGGTGAAGATAAGCAATGACCCGATCGCAGGTGACGCCGTGAACGAAGCTGATAAGGATGTGCTCTAGAGGAGGATTAAAGTCTCTGATTTAACCTTGGAATTCTATTATTTGCCCCACTCTTGTATCCTGAATCCGGGGTGTTTTCTCTCGAATTTGGTGGAGTTCTGTTGTTGGCGTTCATGAAGTTCTGGATCCTTGATTGGTTGGGGATTTTCTCTTTCTTATTGCTGCTGTGGACCCAACTTCCCAATCAAAAGTGCTCCGGCATTCGTCCGCGTCCCAGGGGAAACCACAGCTCAAAAACCCTGGACGGAACACAACACTGAACTTCTTCCTTTTCTCTTTGGATCCTTTTCCTTGCAATCCTTCGAAAAAATCCCATCGCTGTCACCAAAATTTGTTACGACCCGAGTCGGGGTCTTCGAGCAGAAGGGCGCTTCTGCAATGTTCGCCGAGTTGACCAACAGGAACGTGGAATTCGTTGTCCGATTAAGCGCTGAAGCGCAAGGAATTGCAGGAACTTGAAATGAAAACTCGAATTTGAAGAGATAAACCTTAACTTCGAAGTTTTATTCAATTAATAAATGCTTTTGAACTTTAACAAAAATATAAAGACTTTTAAGCGTGACTCTATATAATTCAAAATGATCTTGAATATTATGCTCTGAGGCACTTGCACAGAGACCTCGGAGTGACTACTGAGGCCGGTGAGGAGGCCCTATTTATATTCTAAATTGCAGGTGGAACTCCAGGTTGGTGGTGGGAGTGGAACCAATCAAAATTTTTTCCCTTCCTCGAGTGGGAGTGGCTTCGCTGGAGAATTCTAGTTTAATCCGGTTTTGTCCTTGAGAGTGGGAGTGGGCTCGCTAGATAATTCTAGTTTATTCTGGATCGTCCTCGAGAGTGGGAGGTGGCCCTGCTGGAGAAATCTAGTTCCTTCGAGAGTGGGGGTAATTGCCGTTAGAATCCGTTGGCCTTGGTGCCTCTAAAAATAGAAGGTAAACAGGAAGAGGGAGAGGGAATTTCCGTTGGGATCTTGCCGGTTCGATCTGGTTTCCGCTGACCTCGAGAGCTTCTAAAAATAGAAGGTAAACAGAAAGAGGGAGAGGGAATTTCCGTTGGGATCTTGCCGGTTCGATCTGGTTTCCGCTGACCTCGAGAGCTTCTAAAAATAGAAGGTAAACAGGAAGAGGGGAGGAGGAAGAGACAAACAACTCCTGGAAAATATCGAGTAAATATTCCCGGGAATAATGCGGAGTAAACAACTCCAGGAATTATACGGAGCAAACAACTCCAGGAATTATATGGGAAAAACAACTCTAGGAATTATATATTTAGAAAAGGAATGAGCGTTTCCCTGAGCGAGTTTTATCCTGTTATATTTTATTATTAAACTATTAACTATTATTCTTATTTATTATTAAATAACGTATTTCTACTAGAATCGCAAGCCGTTAGTTATTTGCTTATTCGGGATGTTATTATTATTATTATTATTAACAAAATTAATCGTTGCGGTATCAAGTTGTTTATTGGTTAATTATTATTATTATTTATTTACGGAGCGGTTAAACATAATTTATCTGATTAAACATAAGGGTTTTATAGTTAAAATCTTCATCGGTTTTTTATTTTATGAGAATACGTTTGATTACGTTTATCATTGCATTAATCGTTTAATTACGTTTTGATGGTTTCATATGTTTAAATTACGTTTGCTATCTAATATTAATTCCTCAAGTTCCAAATGACTATTGTAGAATCGCCCCTAAATATTCCGCCACTCGTCCGTGCGAACGCAGTTCATAACAACCTATACAATCTCAATTACGAAAAAATACTCGCGACACATGTACACATACACTAATACCGCAGAAAGGAGAAAAACAGAAGAAAAAAGCAATGCACATTGATGCATTCGGCAACGGCAATCTGGCATTGCGCTGCATGACTGAGTACTACTGCATTTGCAGCAGCCGTAACGACTATACCTCGGCTAGGCTGCGTTCGCGCACGTAAGTTATATAACTTACAGCGGAAAAATGCATGCGACCCGCGTGATCGCGAGCGCTCCTTATGTATAAGATACATACTTATATATATATATATATATATATATATATATATATATATATATATATATATATATATATATATATATATATATATGGATCGCGCGCGCTTTCTGCTACTGCTGTCAAGGTGAATAGCCCTATAGTGTGTACCTAGTGCGGCGTACCGTGTGCGCGCGTGTGTCCATGGTGTGTGATGTCAACAACCACAACGTCTGGCTCTCGGCGTCCCCAGCGATGACAGCGATTGCTGCAGTATTTCGCCACCCTGGTGAATGTCGTCCCTTTCATCGTGTTCGCCGGTTGATGATAATTCGTCGTAAACAGGAAGGCAGTGTGTCAACGGCGAGAGCAGATTTAGTAAGCCCTTTCTCGTTCCTAACCTTTCTGATGGGTGAGCTGATGGTATTTTATGTTGTTTGCAGGTATATCTGTGGCAGCGAGAGGAGTGTAAACGACGAGCACTGCTACGTCAGACTGTTGCTTGGATGTGGAAGAAATGTTGCCTGGGTCATTTATTTATTAATTATATGTGGTTTTTAGGTGCTCAACTTTCCTTGTTTGCCGCTTGTACTAGTGACTACGTGTACAGTTAATCTGCTACTTGTGTCTTCAGCGACTCTCAGGCTGGAGCTGTTTCTAGCAGTGAAACAACAGTTGAAGGTTTCTACCAGTCCTTCCCCTCTAGTAGTTACAGGTAGCTGGTACAGCGAGTGAACTACAACCATTGCTGCAGACTTTTTTTTGTATGGTAATGTTTTTTTTTGTGTCATCTATTTATTAGTCATGTGATTTTTAGGTACTCAACTTTTCTCGCTTGTCCCCCAGAATAGGGACTGATCTGCTGTCCATATCTTTGTTGATCCCTAGGCTGAGGCAGTCCTTGACATTGAGATAGAATTAACGGTCTCTGTCAGTACTTTCCTCCCAGGTGGTATGATTACTGAAGTAGTGGATCACTGTTAGATGATTCTCAGCACACTGGCATCCATGGAGTAGTGCCAGCCTAGACCGTCCAGCCCTACTATTTTGCTGCTTCTGCAGCTCTAAGTGATCTTCAAGTGTTAGTGCTTTATAGTGTAATTAGGAACTGGGGATATCATAACAGTGCTGCGTGTGTGGTTAAGTGCGATATGGGTAGCTAGTTGTCACTGGTAATATTAGCTTGTCTGGTTAATTTCTAAGTTTAGTCAGGGTGTAAGAACTCGCTTCAGGGTATCTGTTGTATTAAAATACATCATTATGTATTTGACAGACTTCTACCCAGTGAGACTTACCTATTTAATAATTTTCTAGCACACTATAAGACTAACAAAGTCAGCTAAAATATTGAATTGTTTATACATTGAATTTCACCATATTACAAAATTTATAGTACGCACATTACACAAAAGTTTTTTTTGTAAATATGATATTACTTTAACATGTACTTATGTAATATTAGAAAATTTTTATTCTTTTAGTTCAATCGCTTAGGTCCTGTGAACATTGTTAACAGGTTTTAATTAGCTGTGCAATCTTTTATCAAATTTCTTAAATTTTGTCATCAAAATAGTAAGATAACATAATTATATATTTTTACCAACCCAATTTTTATACATTTTTCTAATTTTAATTCTACTACGTTCTAAGTTTTCTAGATCATTTGACAAGGAATTATAAGTTCTGACAGCTTCTATGTAACAGTTTTTGTTAGTTATTGTTAGATTTTTTTTTATTGGTATCTGTACACTTCTATTTCTTGTATTAATTGTTTGTCTCTGATATTTAGTTTCTCATAATGATAGAAAACGGACTCAAAACAAAATAATTATTTAATATTAAAAGGGCATTCTTCAAACTCAACAGTATTTTTGAATTTAATTTTAAAAATTTTATTTTGTAAATTATTTAATAGTCTTCGGCTATTTAAGGTAGTTCTCCTCGGACTTCCTAGTCAAAGCAGTACTAAATGTAGAAATTACCTAAAATTTAAAAAAACCATAGTGTAATGTGATTTATTTATTTAAAATGATAGAGATAGTCAATGTATTATAAATAAAGTGTATTTAACATGACGAAAATAACTTTTTTCACAAAATGGCAATATTCTAGAAACTAGATATTGTCACTACAAATAATTGTTGATAAATCACTGGAATCTTTTTTGTTTCTCAACCGATTTTAGTTTTCAAGGTCTCATTTTGCTCCTTAAGAAATTTCATGGGGACTTGCCGAAGAAAAAATTAAAAGTTATTCAAAACTCAGAAAGTTATAGCCAATTAAAAGAATATTTTGTTTTAACGACGTGCATGAATTTATGAACAATTATCTATAACTTTTTGAGTTTTGAATAATTTTTAATTTTTCCTTCGGCAAGTCCCCACGAAATCGTATCTATAACTTTTACATTTAACATTTTTGTATAAAATCAAATCCTGTCAAGTTATAGCCGAAAATCGTCAAATTTGGACCTTTTTTATCGTTTTTCGCAGTTATCTTCGCAAATATTGCTCGTAGAAAAAAGTGTCCAACAGAAAAAAGGTGTATTTTAATTAGTTTTAGCAGATAAACCTGTAGATATAAGCAAAAAATTAATATTTCTAGTCATTAAGCTTAAAAATCGATTTTTTGAGATATTTCTTTGTGCTCGCATTTTTAAAATTTTTCATCGATCATTCTCAATAGAGAGCCAGCACTTAGGTATAATTAGAGGATAATTTTCCCCGAATCCTGATGAAATCGATAGAAAATTCATTGAGATAATCTGGAAACTTGATTATATACGGACGTACAGACATACATACATCTCAGAAAACGCTTAAAACGCACTCAAGCTGGGTGGAAAATGGTTTTTACACGTTAAAGTTTCAGTATTTTAAATCTTACAATTTTCGCTCTGGTGAAATTATAAGGCTCTCCCGAGTAGCGGTCGTGCCTAATGACAGATTCATTATGCCTGTTGCATTCAGATGAGTGTTGCAGTGAGCATCATTATGTATATAGAGCATAACCTAAAATATAATGATTTTATTTCACCAGAAATTCGTCAGATTCTGACCAGAAACTGTCGCCAGCACGCGGGGTTTCTGGCCAGAATTTTCACTATAAGTTGACCAATTACCAGAAAATTAAACATATTCTGGTCAACTTATGGTTAATTTTCTATCAGGGGTATAAAAAATCAAATATCTCGAAAAAACTTTTTGAATTGACTTTTTCTTTTCATAAAACTTTTAATGTTATCTACCAAAAATTAAGTGAATTGATATTCACAATCCAAATAATCCCATCTTTTGGACAAATTTCCCACTGTATCTCAATGGCATCGCTCTTTCACGTTAGATGAGGTTGCCTGTGTACTTCCACATCCTAAAAAAGAAAAAAAAACACAAAGAACCTATTTCTTTTTCTTTTAAGTAAAAAAGTGAGATATTATACGTTGAGTCTCCTCAAAAACTTTTGAGGTTACTCATACTTATCTGAAAATTGTTGCCCTGACAATCTGACGGTGATGCTCCTTTTTGTCCTGATTAATTGTAGCAGCACAACTGATTACTACTGCTATTTCTAACAAAACAACTAGTTGTTTGAAGTGCCGTTTCATCAGATCAAGCCCTTGATGTAAGTATCACATCCACAAATTGAGTAATTTGAACTATCTACCGATCTATACGATCAGACGTCCTGCGTTCCCCTAACGTACGAGCGTTTCCCATCCGTACGAGCAGCCCGTTCGCGTTCCCCTGTCGTACAAGCGTTCCCCTTGCGCACGAGCGAACCACTCGCGTTCCCGTCGTGTATGGGTGGAACGCTCGTGCGCGAGCGGACCGCGGGGGCTCCCCTCGGGCTCCCCTCGGGCTAGAGTTTTATGCGCGAGAGTTCCACGCGCGCGAGCGTTTCTCTCAAGCTCTCCTCGGGTGCGAGCGTTTCCCTCGCGGGCGAGCACTCCTCTCGCGTGCAAGCGTTTTCCTTGCGGGCGAGCGCTTCTCTCGCGCGCTTGCTCTGCCCTAGTGCGCGAACGTTTTACGTTGACTCACTTCGCGCACGAGCATTCTGCGTGGACTGGCCTCGCGCGCGAGCGTTTCACGCGGACTCACTCCTAGCGCAAGCGTTTCGAGCAAGCACACGGACTAACCTCGCGCATGAGCGTTTCTCGTGAACTGACATCGTGCGCGAGCAAGTCGCGCGCACTACTCAAGTAACTGCGCGCGCGAGCATTTCCTGCGGACCCACGGATTCTCCTCGCGTGTGAGCGTTTTGTGCGGACTCACACTTGGCGCGCGAGCGTTTCAAGCAGGCCCACGGTTCAACTTCGCGCGCGCGCATTTTTTGCGAACTCGTGAACTAACCTAGCACGCGAGCGTTTCGCTCAGTCGCACGGAGTCATCTCTCGCGCTAGAGTTTTGTGCTCAGTCACGAACTAATCCCGCGTCCAAGAGATTCGCGCTGAATTTAATTTGTAGTGGAATCATTAGATCAATTTTTTTTATATTAGCTTGTAAAACTACATATTTTTTTGCTGGACCAGGTGCGTGTGTGTATGTGTGTGTGTATGTGTGTATGTTCGTGACGTATTTGTGATAATGTATTGATATTGTATCAGTATCAATACTGTTTAACGGTCTAGCATTGAAAGAACATTTAAAATTCCTTCCTTATGCGTAACTATCAGATTAAAAATTATTAATAAACTATCAAAATTGTATAAAAAATCGGTGTATGAATTTATCGTTTTTTTAATACATTATTATAGGCCAATACCTACTCATTACGCTGTGATTTTGAACATTTCCTTAAATAAAAAAACTGTGCTATTAAAAAATAAGATATTTTGAGGTCAATAACGCACACTGAGAGAAAAAATTTGTTATAACCACCGAAATCTCCGATCAAAAGAACCGAAATCTTTTGGTAGGAGGACTGAGGTTAGAATTGCCGAAACGCTTTAGCAAAAACTGCCGTAGCGACGAGCTCACGCTGTAAGGTTCGTAGGATAGGAGAGGGATAAATAAAGTTAGGAGTCACCTAATTGTAATGGTAACTATAATGTATACGATGATCTTGACTCCTATGGGTGATATCAACGCTGTTCATCGCTGTCCTTGGTCGTAGAATAAGTATATTACTTTGCGTTGTGATAATAAATACAATTTTAATATTTAAACTTAATAGCGAAAGCAAATAATTAAATAATAGCAAATTAATAGCAATTAACGGCAATACACAATCAAAGCATTAATGAATAATAATCAAATTTTAATGTAGTAGTCAAGCTTTAGAACTTCAAGCAAAGTTAATAATAGTAATAATCGAGTATTAATTATTAACAAGGTGAATATGTCAGGAGATAGGATTGATGGTGGAAGACGCCCAGGTAAATAATAATAATAATACTAAATTGTAACAAAATTAATTTATTAAATAAGCTTATTTGGATGTGCTAAACCTTAAGATATAATATTATAAAAGTGAATACAATATAAATTGATTTACAAAAAGAAAAAAAAATAATATATTTTTATCATAAAAAAATAATTAGCAATAGAGAAAAATTTATTAACTTGAATTTATTAATAACTCCCGTATCTAACAGGTGCTGAAATATCACGTAGTTGTAAACAATTCGCGTAAGAGAATAGTTCAGAAAAATATATAACGGAATTTAATCTATTTGCCAAAATTACAACAAAAACTAGGGGGGCTGCGCCCCCCTAGTGCCGAAGGCACGCCCCCCCCCCCCCCCCCACTCGCCACCACACACACCTGCTCCTCGCTTCGATCGTCGCCCGCCCCCTCCCTATGTAAAAACTTCGTTTTTACATAATAGGCACGACTAATAATATCATTACGAAGGGCAATGCACTCATGATTTTGCATACTATTAAAAAAAAAAAAACTTTTTGTTACCATATGGCAAACAGTAAAGCTAATAAGCGAAAAATTTACCGTCTAAAAAACATTAGTGACCGTCTCTTACAGACATGTTACCGCGCAATGGTTATCAAGTCATGTCATATTGTTCATGTATAACGTATTACGTATAATATATAGATGTTTATGCAAAGTGATGACAATGCGAGCTTGATTTTACGCAATTCGCAATAATAGCAATAAACGATATAAAAATTACAACATCATATATTCACATGGGTAACGTGTATATAACATCGCCAATCACGTGATGGCGGTAACACTGCTGGCTTGTTGGTGTTATGAACTGTGTTCACGCGAACGAGTATCGTTGCATTTAGGGTCACCCTACAATGATTCCGGAACATTCCCACAAATAAATAATAAGATAATTTAAATAAATACCAAATATTAATCTATACATTGTTTAGTTAATTAACCATGTTATAAACAAGTAATTAACGATAACTAGAATAGAAATTGATGATAAACAAGCGATACTGAATTTGTTAATTAATTAACTTTAACAAATAATAATTGCGCCCGTATAGCAATGCGTTAACAAACAAATTGGGATTTAGCAATAAATAACGATAATAATCTGCGGTTAAATCAATAACTATTCTGATAATAAATAATAATTACGAGACGAACTGTAATAATAATAATAGCTAGGGAAAAGCTCGCTCAGGTAGGATAAAGCTCTATTTATAGGAGGACAGCCAGCACGATGACAATCAACGGTCAATTAGTTCCCGAAATCCATTAGCCAGCGCAACGACAACCAACGGAAAATCAATTCCCGGAATCCATTAGCCAACGGCTCAGCAGCGCATAAACAATTCAGAGAAGGACCATTAGCGAAGGGCCTCTGGAATGCACGACGGTTGAACATGGCAAGGAACGAGCTATGAGTCATCAACAGTCAACAACTCTTGGAATTCGTTGGGCAACGTTGCATCAGCTCGTGGGTCCATGACGCAACCAACTCGAGGGGCTACGAGCATAACGGCTGGCAGAGTAGCAGCCAATAAGAGACTAGTAACCCCTCTCCGCCACCAACCGTCATTCGCCGCTCAGCGCTCTCGACCCTACTTTCGGATCTGACGCCCCTCCACCGCCACTCTCTCCACTCTCTCCACCTCAGAGTGGGGGAAGCCTCTGAGGCAACTTGGCGCCCTACAGCCTCTACATCGTACTGTTCCCACTACCAACCGGGAGCTACTACATCACAACGTAACGGCCTACAGAAGGGAACCAATCAAGAGGCAGGCACAAGCGCCACAAGTCAAGAAGGGATTTTCGGCCAGGATCTGAGCATCCACAGGTGTTCCCCCACCACGAAGCCCGCCATGATTGAGAGAAGAGGGGGAAGCACTCGGCCCTTCTAGGCACCTATGGGCCTCGGAACCGACTTCAGCTTTCCGCCACCAGAGGAACTGGCTCCTCCCATACCCTCTCTTCAACGGTTCAAGGTCCGCGTCAGGGATATAAAAGAAGAGCCCCAGGCCGCCAGAGTCAGTCGCTACCGAGCACATGAGATGCTTAGTAGCTAGAGCTTGGGTCGTTATCAATATTTTTGGTACTCTGCTGCACTTTGTGCATGTTGCGCCCAGAAGCTTCAAATAGTCAAAGTCATTCTACGCATTTTGCAATTGTATAGAGTCACGGTCAAAAGCCTATCTGTTTGTTAAAGTTCATAAAGTACTTAATTAATTTAATAAACCTCAAATTAAAGTTATTTCTCTCAAGTTCGAGTTTTATTTCAAACTTTCCTGCAACTCCATGCGCTTTAGCGCTTAATTGAGCAAACGAATTCCACGTTCCGACTGGTCAACTTGGCGACCATTGCAGAAACGCCCTTCTGCTTGAAGACCCCGACTCGGGTCGTAACAATTTTGGTGACAGCGGTGGGATTGTTCAAAGGAGTTCGCGAGTGAAAAGGCTAAACGAAGTGAAGTGTATAGTGTTCTGTCCAGGGTTTTTGAGCCGTGGTTTCCCCTGGACCACGGGCGAATGCCGGAACATCCGATTTGAGGAATTGGGTCCACGGCAAAAATCAAAGTGAAATCCCTATTCAAATCGAAGAACTTCATGAACGACGACGTCGAGGCACCATCCAACTCAAGAGAGATCACCCCTGATTCAGAATACGAGAGTGAAAACGACGCAGCTCCAAGGCCAACACTCAGACAACGACTTCGTAGTAGAAGAAGCCCATATCAACTACGTTCAGGGCGTTACCTGCGATCTCTCCACTGCCTGTCCACGCCCCCGCACTGCAGGCATTGTCAAAGTTAAAATCAGCCACTAATCATCAGCGGGTCCCCAGCACCTACCACGAGTCATCAGCGCACAAGAATCCTCAACTCCTGCCCGAACTACCAGGGTCATCTGCGAGACAGCGAAAAGGAAGAACTCGAGCTAAGTAACCTGAGCGAGCGAGCAATTAGTTTAAAATGTCGGTAAATAGTGAACAAGCGTCAGGTTCGTGGTCAATTTCGGAAAATCCTAAGCCGACGGATAGGAATAGTAGTCTACCTGACGTTATAGAGGCTCTAGATTTATCAGTAAATAAATACGTTGAACCGAGTTTACCCGCGATTAGACCGCCTCTGAATCCTGCACCGAGGTTACAGAATATTAGGGACGATTCGGTTACGCGTGATGAATCCGATAACAATTCGATAAATAATAAATCCGCTAGATCAGATTCTTTAGCCAGTTACAAAAAGATCAATGAGATAGTGCGTATACTCCCCGAATTTAATGGAAAGAATATCTCTGTAAATCGGTTTATAAGAGAGTGTAGGGAAGCCGAGAGTTTTGTAAATCCGACTGACCAAAGTTTCTTCTTAAAATTGGTAAAATCACGTGTTACCGGAGAAGCCAGTGATTATTTGCAATTTAAATCTTTTGAAAATTTAGATCAGCTCCTGCTAGAGTTAAAAAGATTTTTCTCACCTAGCCAAAATTTACCTCAGGTTCAAACAGACTTAGCACGCGTAAAGCAAAATTCGAATGAAAAGGTATCAGAATACGGATTACGGGTAACTAAAATCCTACAAAAAGCGCGTGAGCTTATTGATGAAAGCTTTAACCCTCTCGTAGCACGCGGAATGATTGAAGGAACAACTAATATGGCAATAGAATGTTTTACCCTAGGTTTAAATTCCGAAATAGCCACGCGCATGATCAGGAAGGTATCAATCACCCTCGAGCAAGCCATAAGCACTGCAATAACCTGTGAAAAATATGTCCAGCAGCGTAGGGAGCTACATTATGATAATAACGTAATCGCTGAAAGGAAACGTAGATGCTATCATTGTGGAGAAACGGGCCACCTCTCGAATAACTGTAAAAAAATAATCGAGGGACTGTCGCTAAATAATCAAAAACAGATTACCGAATATCATATTCGCGATCCGGAGGCTAGGCGGAAATGGAGGATTATGCGATACATAAGGTTCTGCGTTTATTGCAAAAAAAGAGGTCATAGCGTATTACAATGCAATAGGGTGGATGATCGTTAGGTTGCAGTCGAAATGAAATATATATGTCCGTTTTGGTGAGAGCTCGGTTCTTTGGCGTACTGTTAATTATCAAATCACTTTTGTTTATTGCTGTTGTTTTGGATTTTTTCATTCGTACAAGGTTGATGAGTAAGAGTTGCCGTCACTCAGAAGACGAGCGTTCTTCAAAGAGAACCGTTGGGAAAGGTTGATGCGGAAGAGTTGCCGTCACTCAGAAGACGAGCGTTCTTCAAAGAGAACCGTTGGGAAAGGTTGATGCGGAAGAGTTGCCGTCACTCAGAAGACGAGCGTTCTTTAAAGAGAACCGTTGGGAAAGGTTGATGGGGAAGAGTTGCCGTCACTCAGAAGACGAGCGTTCTTCAAAGACAACCGTTGGGAAAGGTTGATGCGGAAGAGTTGCCGTCACTCAGAAGACGAGCATTCTTCAAAGAGAACCGTTGGGAAAGGTTGATGGGGAAGATTTGCCGTTACTCAGAAGACGAGCGTTCTTCAAAGAGAACCGTTGGGAAAGGTTGATGCGGAAGAGTTGCCGTCACTCAGAAGACGAGCGTGCTTCGAAGAGAACCGTTGGGAAAGGTTGATGCGGAAGAGTTGCCGTCACTCAGAAGACGAGCGTTCTTCAAAGAGAACCGTTGAGAGAAATTGTTAAGTAAGAGTTGCCGTCACTCAGAAGACGAGCGTTCTTCAAAGAGAACCGTTGAAAAAAGTTATTGAGTAAGAGTTGCCGTCACTCGAAAGACGAGCGTTCTTCAAAGAGAACCGTTGATAGGAGATTGTTGAGTGGGTGTTGCCGCCACTGTAAAGGCGAGCATTCTTCTAAATAAATTTTCATTTTTAAGACAGTAAAATATTAGACTTTTGATTTAGAACAAAATTAAATTTCGCTGAGCACTCATCAAAACATCGGCGCCGAAGTTCATCCATTATTCCAAATAACAAGGAGACGAGATCTAAATAATTAGGAAGTTCATGTCCCATACGATTCAGTGTAAATCACATAGAACACGTTCTAGTATTCGCTAGATTATATCCTGATAAAACGTTTATTTTTTTTATTTGTTTATTATTATACGGGCAACGAACCTTTTAGAATAGAAGTAAAATATAATAATTATCATGACCTGACCACATCGCGCGTTTTATTGATTGCGGATCAAGCATCCCAATTCGTCGATTAAGATATGATAGGTACCGAAAGATTGCAAAACGAAAACGTAGGCGTTGGCGCGATTAGATTCCCTTAAGACCGCGACTCTACTCTCAAAAATTTTAATTCATTAATACACAAAAAATAAATAAATAAATGAATAGATTTCTCTTCACCCTTAAAAACAGAATTTTTGTTTACCCTATATTTAAAATTCGTAAAACAAAAAGAAATTCTAAGGTTCACCATGGCAAGTCGTGATTTCACCCTTAAATAATAAATTATTATTCACCCTTAAAAATTTAAATTATTTAAGATAAAAGCCGCGTAAAAATATTAATCTTTCACCTTTAAAAACAAATTTATTGATTCTTCACCCTAAAAAAAAATTAAATTAATTTGCGTAATACCCGTCACCCTTAACAATAAAAATCATTAATCCCTTCACCCTTAAAAGGAAAAAACCGCGTTTCATAATTCACCCTTAAAAATAAAATTTATTAATTTAAATTAATCTATTTAAATTTCACACTTCAAAATTTAAAACCAATAAATTCCCCCTTTTTCTACTCCTTAAATTCGGCAAATCTAATAAACTTCCCCTTTTTCATTTACCAAACTCTTTTTGTTAAAATTAACCTTTTAAACTTTAAATTATAATCTTTAATTACAAATTCATCCCCCCCCCTTTTCAGATCCTTAATTGTGCAAAGGAAAAAACCCTTAAAATTGTACATGAACCGCGGCCCGTAAACTTCAAATCTTCAAACCTTAAAATAAAATTTTACCCTTAAAAACCAAATTTTAGACCTATGCAAAATTTTGATTTGTAAAAGCCCGAACCATCGGTGCGTGTTTTAAAAGAAGGGGGGGACTGTTATGAACTGCGTTCACGCGAACGAGTATCGTTGCATTTAGGGTCACCCTACAATGATTCCGGAACATTCCCACAAATAAATAATAAGATAATTTAAATAAATACGAAAGATTAATCTATACATTGTTTAGTTAATTAACCAAGTTATAAACAAGTAATTAACGATAACTAGAATAGAAATTGGTGATAAACAAGCAATACTGAATTTGTTAATTAATTAACTTTAACAAATAATAATTGCGCCCGTATAGCAATGCGTTAACAAACAAATTGGGATTTAGCAATAAAGAACGATAATAATCTGCGGTTAAATCAATAACTATTCTGATAATAAATAATAATTACGAGACGAACAGTAATAATAATAATGGCTAGGGAAAAGCTCGCTCAGGTAGGATAAAGCTCTATTTATAGGAGGACAGCCAACACGACGACAATCAACGGTCAATTAGTTCCCGAAATCCATTAGCCAGCGCAACGACAACCAACGGACAATCAATTCCCGGAATCCATTAGCCAACGGCTCAGCAGCGCATAAACAATTCAGAGAAGGACCATTAGCGAAGGGCCTCTGGAATGCACGACGGTTGAATATGGCAAGGAACGAGCTATGAGTCATCAACAGTCAACAACTCTTGGAATTCGTTGGGCAACGTTGCATCAGCTCGTGGGTCCATGACGCCACCAACTCGAGGGGCTACGAGCATAACGGCTGGCAGAGTAGCAGCCAATAAGAGACTAGTAACCCCTCTCCGCCACCAACCGTCATTCGCCGCTCAGCGCTCTCGACCCTACTTTCGGATTTGACGCCCCTCCACCGCCACTCTCTCCACTCTCTCCACCTCAGAGTGGGGGAAGCCTCTGAGGCAACTTGGCGCCCTACAGCCTCTACATCGTACTGTCCCCACTACCAACCGGGAGCTACTACATCACAACGTAACGGCCTACAGAGGAAAACCAATCAAGAGGCAGGCACAAGCGCCACAAGTCAAGAAGGGATTTTCGGCCAGGATCTGAGCATCCACAGGTGTTCCCCCACCACGAAGCTCGCCATGATTGAGAGAAGAGGGGGAAGCACTCGGCCCTTCTAGGCACCTATGGGCCTCGGAATCAACTTCAGCTTTCCTGAACTGGCTCCTCCCATACCCTCTCGTCAACTGTTCAAGGTCCGTGTCAGGGATATAAAAGAAGAGCCCCAGGACCGCCAGAGTCAGTCGCTACCGAGCACATGAGACGCTTAGTTGCTAGAGCTTGGGTCGTTATCAATATTTTTGGTACTCTGCTGCACTTTGTGCATGTTGCGCCCAGAAGCTTCAAATAGTCAAAGACATTCTACGCATTTTGCAATTGTATAGAGTCACGGTCAAAAGCCTATCTGTTTGTTAAAGTTCATAAAGTACTTAATTCATTTAATAAACCTCAAATTAAAGTTATTTCTCTCGAGTTCGAGTTTTATTTCAAACTTTCCTGCAACTCCATGCGCTTTAACGCTTAATTGAGCAAACGAATTCCACGTTCCGACTGGTCAACTTGGCGACCATTGCAGAAACGCCCTTCTGCTTGAAGACCCCGACTCGGGTCGTAACATTGGCTTTACCCATGTGACTGTGCGCGCATGCGCATGCGCTGCAGCTCACCTGCTCGTCTCGTCTGGCTCGTCAGCTGATAGCTCGTAGCTTCTTTGCGTAAGCGACACGGCGCCGCGGATGATGCGAGAAAAAGGCTGGGCCGAACTTCTAGTGAAAAAGTTTCAGTGCGGAGTGAACACAAGAAAGCTGCCTACTACGTACGTATTATCGCTACAGTGCTTCGCTTCCTATCTGGCTCTCACCCGCACCATGTCAACCATGTGCGCACGGCAGTCCGGCAGACGGCAGTCATCAATGTTTATATCTGCAGTCACTGTGTTTTCTAAATTACTGTATGGATCGATATTGATGTTGGTCGAGTTCTCTGCTAATTAAGTCGTGGTCTTATCCTTGAGTAAGTATTATTTCAATAATACTAGCTCCTTTCTAATCTTGCAGGGTTTTCATCTTTTTTTCACAAGGACATTTTGTTAAACTTTGAGCAAGGGTCAAGGTAGTCTTAGTTGGAAGTGCACATGAGCTTTTTCGACTTTCGAGTATACAAATACCTTTCCTTTCTCTGAAAATATCTTCAGCTTTACACACGTCACCATATCATGCATGCTGAGGGATTATATACCATGTTTCAGATCTAAATAATCAGCAAGTGTGGAGTTACAGCATTTTCTGTGTGCTTTTTGAGGAAATTATTAAGAAAGAAAAGTAATTTCCTCCAATTTGGCTGATTGAGTATATCTGAAACTTAATGTACAATGCCTCAGCATGAATTGCATTGTGTATGAACATTCTTGTAAACCTTGGGAAAGGGTGAGGAGATTTTAGTTGAGAATACACATGCGCTTTCTCGACTTTTGAGTGCAAAGATCCCTTTCCATTCCCTACAAGTATCTTCAACTTTCTATACATGATGGAATACATCATAAGGGACAGTATATCAAGATTTAGATATGCATAATCAGCAAGTCTGGAGATATTGCAATTTCTGTGTCTTTTTCAAGAAATTTTTGAGAAAAATGTCATTTTCTCCGTACCGGCTGATTGAATCGATCTGAAATTGCATACACAATCCCTCTGTATGTATTTTATTGTGTGTGAACATTCTGGTAAACTTTAAGTGAGGGTGAGGAGGTCTTAGTTGAGAATACACATGCGCTTTCTCGACTTTTGAGTGCAAAGATCCCTTTCCATTCCCTACAAGTATCTTCAACTTTTTGTAAATGATGGAATACATGCTGAGGGACAGTATATCAAGATTTAGATATGCATAATCAGCAAGTCTGGAGATATTGCAATTTCTGTGTCTTTTTCAAGAAATTTTTGAGAAAAATGTCATTTTCTCCATACCGGCTGATTGAATCGATCTGAAATTGCATACACAATCCCTCTGTATGTATTGTATTGTGTGTGAACATTCTGGTAAACTTTAAGTGAAGGTGAGGAGGTTTTAGTTGAGAATACACATGCGCTTTCTCGACTTTTGAGTGCAAAGATCCCTTTCCATTCCCCACAAGTATCTTAAATTTTCCATACATGATAAAAATACATGCTGAGAGATAGTATATCAAGTTTCAGATCTACATAATCAGCAAGTCTGGAGATATTGTAATTTCTGTGTCTTTTTCAAGAAATTTTTTAGGGAAATGTCATTTCCTCCGTACCGGCTGATTGAGTCGATCTGAAATTGCATACACAATCCCTCTGTATGTATTGTATTGTGTGTGAACATTATGGTAAACTTTAAGTGAGGGTGAGGAGGTCTTAGTTGAGAATACACATGCGCTTTCTCGACTTTTGAGTGCAAAGATCCCTTTCCATTCCCTACAAGTATCTTCAACTTTCTATACATAATGGAATACATACTGAGGGACAGTATATCAAGATTTAGATATGCATAATCAGCAGGTCTGGAGATATTGCAATTTCTGTGTCTTTTTCAAGAAATTTTTGAGAAAAATGTCATTTTCTCCGTACCGGCTGATTGGGTCGATCTGAAATTGCATACACAATCCCTCTGTATGTATTGTATTGTGTGTGAACATTCTGGTAAACTTTAAGTGAGGGTGAGGACGTCTTAGTTGAGAATACACATGCGCTTTCTCGACTTTTAAGTGCAAAGATCCCTTGCAATTCTCTCAACATATCTTGGTAAATATATAGTGCTATGAATGATCTTATCGACACGCCAGCACTATATTGTGAGTAGTTTACTGTGAGAATGTTTTCTCGTTTACTTTACAGCTAGCATCTATCCTGCAATAATTTTCTACCCCTTTGACAGGAGTGTGGCTTCTCTGTACTCCTTCGGTTGCCAAGTTATTCTTGTTGTAATTATGTTTTTGGCCTAGGGCGAAGAGCTCCTGCAGATGACATCACGGCGTCCTAAACACCTGCAGTTACCGTTTTTTATTGGGACTATATGTTGGATTGATTGACATATTTTATGTGAACATTGACAACCTCTGAACTAGTTGAAAAAATTATCTGGTGAGTAGCTTACTGTAAGAAAGTTTATTGGTTTATACTTTTCAGCTAGTATCTATCCTGCAATAATTTCCTACCCCTTTGACAGGAGTGTGGCTTCTTTGTACTCCCTCCGTTGCTAAGTTATTCTTGTTGTAATTATGTTTTTGGCCTAGGGCGAAGAGCTCCTGCAGACGACATCACGGCGTCCTAAACACCTGCAGTTACCGTTTTTTATTGGGACTATATGTTGGATTGATTGACATATTTTATGTGGACATTGGCAACCTCTGAACTAGTTGAAAAAATTATCTTCCTTACTATGCATGCTTTCTTTGAAATTACAATTGACATTTAAAAACTTTATAATAAAAACAATGAAATATTTATTTGGTCTAAAAAAAATTATTGCATTTGATCAAAAATATATTACTGTCGAATAAAAACGCGTTTCTTTGAAAAGAGCAAATACAGCGTAAGAAATTTCAATTTTGTTCAAGAAAATCATTTCTTTGCCGTTGATACCGGTATCATTGGATCAAAAACATTGGCCTTTCTTACTAGGGTAGATGTCCGTATTAGTGTGGGTTTAAGAAACTCTTCAGTTTTGTCGCATAATAATAGACTATTTAAGCTGTCTCAGAAATTCCGGGCAGATTATGTTGATAATAAAATTAATAATCTACACGAAACAATTTTTTTTATAGAAAAATATTAATATTTACGAAAGTTACAAACAATATAAAAAAAAAAAATTTGTACGCATTTGTGTGTCCTAGCAGACAACAAAGTACATTTTTGTGTGCCCCGTATTAATGTGGGTGTACACGTTTGTGTGCCCCACATTAGTGTGTCTTAATAATATTATCGTTGCGAACAAAATTATTTTGTTAACTGTAGTACATTTATAATCAATTTCTAACCCTTGTTTACATTGAATGTGAATTAATTCCAATACGGTAAAAACTGCTGAAGGTCGTCAATGCGATATGAAACAACGTTTGTGCGCAGACAACCTAACCTAACTTTTCTGTTCAAGCGCCGATACGAGCATGCTCGTATTGTATTTGTGCACACACAAATCTGGACAAGTCATTTTTCACTGCCCTATTAGTAGACACCATTAATTAAATATTAAAATCAATTGGAAACCTTTATATTAAGGTTTATTATGTAACATAATATTGTTTTATGATGTAATCAATTGTATTCCATATTAAAATCCTTCCGAAACATTCTTTAATGTTAGTTTTAAAAATATCATTTCTTAGCAAGTTTAGACGAGGGAACGCCGTGACACACTGCAAGCCGTAAAACATATTTCTGAAAGTTCTTTTTTAATGTTATAGTAAATGAAAACAACTTAAGTAATTAATTCTATTTAAACTTAATTAACTATACTTTATGAAAAAAAATATTTTAGCGTTACTTTTTTACTCGTTCATTTCTAGGATATGTTTTAATAATAGGGCACACAAATATGGACAGGCACACTAATACGGACAGCTACCCTATGCATGCTTTCTTTGAAATCGCAATAGACATTTAAAAACTTTATAGTAAAAACAATGAAATATTTATTTCTTCGAAAAGAGTGATTGTATTAAGTCAAAAATTTATTCTTTCACATTATGACGCGTTTCTTTGAAAAGAGCAAAAACAGCGTAAGCAATTTCAATTTTGTTAAAAAAAATCATTAATTTACCGTTAATACCGGTATCATTGAGTCAAACTCAGGAGGCTTCCTTACTATGCATGCTTTCTTTGAAATTACAATTGACATGTAAAAACTTAATAGTAAAAACAATGAAATATTTATTTGTTCGAAAAAAATGATTGCATTCGATTAAAAATATATTACTGTCGAATAAAAACGCGTTAATTTGGAAAGAGCAAATTCAGCGTAAGAAATTTCAATTTCGATCAAGAAAATCATTTCTTTGTCGTTAGTGCCGGTATCATTGGGTCAAAAACATTAACCTTTCTTACTATGCATGCTTTCTTTGAAATCGCAATAGACATTTAAAAACTTGATAGTAAAAACAATGAAATATTTATTTTTTCGAAAAATATGATTGCATTCAATCAAAAATATATTACTTTCGAATAAAAACGCGTTTCTTTGAATAGAGCAAATACAGCGTAAGAAATTTCAACTTCGTTCATGAAAATCATTTCTTTGACGTTAACACTGGTGTCATTGAGTCGAAAACATTGGACTTCCTTACTATGCATGCTTTCTTTGAAATTGCAATTGACATGTAAAAACAATGAAATATTTATTTGTTCGAAAAAAAATGAATGCAGTCGATCAAAAATATATTACTGTCGAACAAAAACGCTTTCCTTTGAAAAGAGCAAATATAGAGTAAGAAATTTCAATTTTGTTCAAGAAACCCCTATATCACTCAATATTGGAGCAACATTGCTCCAACATTGCTTTGTTATATTCCCCATATTCGCCAATATTCCCTCAACACTTTTATATATGGATGCTATATGGGAGCACTGTTGCTGCAATCCGTGATTTCCGTTTCACCATTGCTTTTTTAAAATGAAGGGTCAAGCTCTCTGTCATAACAATATTGCAGCAATATTTAGCCAATATTTAGCACCACGGAAGGAATATTAATTTTATAATTATATTTTTCTGCTGATTTTTCTGATGATTTAGCAATATTGCAAGAATATTTGTATAATATATATAAACACTGCAAGAATTTTCCCGTTTGGCCACTGATTATTGGAGCAATATTGCCTCAATTTCCAAAATACATTAGTGAATTTCCCCTTAAGGGGAATGACGCGAATATGTCAAAGCAACATTGAGGCAATATTGCTCCAACAATCAGTGGACAAACGGGAACATTCTTCCAGTGTTCATATATATTGTACAAATATTCTTGCAATATTGCAGTCATCAGAAAAACCAGCATAAAAATATAATTTTAAAAATAATATTCCTTTCGTGTTGAGAAATATTGGCTCAATATTGCTGCAATATTGCTATAACAGAGAGCCTGACTCATCATTTTAAAAAAGCAATGGTGAAACGGAAATCACGGATTGCAGCAACATTGCTCCCATATAGCATCCATATATAAAAGTGTTGAGGGAATATTGGCGAATATGGGGAATATGACAAAGCAATATTGGAGCAATATTGCTCCAATATTGGGTGCTATAGGGGAAATCATTTCTTTGCCGTTAATACCGGTATCATTGGGCCAAAAACAATGACCTTTCTTACTATGCATGCTTTCTTTGAAATTATAATTGACATTTAAAAACTTTGTAGGAAAAACAATGAAATATTTATTTGTTCGAAAAAAATGATTGCATTCAATCAAAAATATATTACTTTCGAATAAAAACACGTTTCTTTGAATAGAGCAAATACAGCGTAAGAAATTTCAATTTCGTTCATGAAAATCATTTCTTTGACGTTAATACTGGTGTCATTGATTTGAAAACATTGGACTTCCTTACTATGCATGCTTTCTTTGAAATTATAATTGACATTTAAAAACTTTATAGTAAAAACAATGAAATATTTATTTGTTTGAAAAACATTATTTTATTCAATCAAAAATGTATTTTTTCGCATAATGAAGGGTTTCTTTGAAATTAGTGAATACGTCGTACGAAATTAACACCAAGTTCAAGAAAATCATTTCTTTGCCGTTAATACATGTACCTTTCAGTCGAAATCTTCGACCTTTGCCAGTATACATGCTTTTGTTGACATAAGGATTTAAATTATAAAAGCGAATAGTAAAAATAATGAAATATTTCTTTGTCGTTAAAAATTATGGTATTCAATGAAATATATATTACTTTCGCATTAATAAGCGCTTCTTTGGAATTAGTAAATACATCGTAAGAAATTAACTTTAAGTTCAATAAAATAATTTCTTTGCAGTGAATATCTGTAGCATAGAATCAAAAAACTAGAGCATTCTTAGTATGCACGCTTTCTTTGGTTTTAGTGAATTTCATTAGAAGACAGTTTTCTTTAATTCAATGTCGTTATTTTTTGAAACAAAAGATCTAACTTTTGAAAGAAACAAATGTTTTTTTAGACTGAAAAAATATTTCTTCAAAAGGATTTTGTCAATTGAATGACATCAATTTTTTTTAAATCAACGATACCTTCGTATCGAGACAAAGATTATTTCTTTACTTCAATAAAATAATTCATTGACTGCACCTAGTAGATTTTTTTTTTTTGATCCAACAAAATATTTATTTGATGTAAAGACATATTTCTTAACTGCAATGAAATTTTCTTTGATTCAAAGAATATTTATTTATCATATTCATTTCTTTGAATCAAAGAAAGCTTTTTTTGTTTCAAAGAAATCTTTTTCTCAGTGTATAAGTAGAGTAGAGGCAACCTTGCCCATAAAGCGAGATGACTTTGTGATCAGCTACCTAGGGGCCAGGAAGGAGGTTTACACCGCCCTTGTCTTTACACCGCTACTACTTATACAAGTAAGGGAAGCGCCGAGTCGGGCGAACCAATTCGACTTGGTCAGCTTTACCCCGAAGGAGTAATCGCTGACCTATGCCCTTACTTCAACTTGATAACCTTAACTCGATTACTGCTCTGCACTAGAGAACTGATTTGGAGCTGGAGCTGGAGACTAAGAGAGCTCCTCGTGGCGTGCACTATATTTATACTGGAAAATCGCAGATAATAGATTATCTGAACACCTACTCGGGAAGGTGTGCAAAACTCATTTACATATACGGTAGGGTACAGTTGCATAATCTTCCGACACATCTCGCCTTTTAATTGGCTTAGTTCGCGAGATACTTTGTCATGCTACTGGAGAACAATTAAGTACTTAGATAATTTGTTCGTTAAAAATATCACAAAAAGCAGGTGCTGGAAATTTAAATTTATGCGAATATAACTTTCATTTACATCTTAATAAGGTATATTTACCAGAATAAGTTAAACAAAATAATTAAGATAATCTGTCTCACTCGTACCCATGCTATTCTCCATCGTGCTATCCTTGTCTGATTGCATCAGATAACACGTGAGCTGGCATGTAACTATCTAGCTACATACTTGCTGTCCTTATCTGCCACCTGGAATTGTATGGCGCGAAATTCAAAATTGGTTCATAATGATTATGTTGGGGTTATGTTGAGTATGTTATGTAAGCGTAGCTCGTATGTTATTTTATTCCGTATTTCTGGCTAATTATGCGTGCCATATATAATTGTTAGTAAGCAAAAAGAATTTGTAATTAAAATATGGATTGAGTTATTGCTCTATCACCTAGATGGCGTGTTGAGTACCACTGTTGAGTGCCAATTTGAGTCACTGCGAGGGACTTGCATCGGTAAACAGAATTCCTTATAATTGTGATAATAAGTCATATATATACACTGGGGGGGGGGGGGGGGGGTTCCGCCCTACTCGCTCCGCTCGTCGACCCCCAATTAAAATTTAGAAAATATATTTAACTTAATCTCGAGTGTAATATATTAAATTTAGTATAGATTACTATTTTTTCAAAGAAATATCATTTTTCAATTAAGCACGTTATTCACGATTCATACGCGTTCAAAATTGTAACGCGTTCTCATATAATGTGTATACACATCATACGCTCGACTATTTACATACACACTTACACTCTTACACTCAACTCACAAGGAAACGGATCAAGGTGTCCACCTCTGATTTTCCTGAATTTTTGATATATTGTAGAGGATCGAAAAATAAGAGACACGTATTTTTTTATCGGCCCAATCAGATATTAAAGGGGTGAAAACCGTCCTTAAAATTTACCCCCGAAAACTGTTTTTTCTTAATATCTTTAGTTCTAATTAATGTTTTGAAATGAAACAAAATCTTCTCTTTGAATGACGAAACTAGCAACTACAGTTTGGTCCCCGGGGGTGGCAACCCTTACTTTTTATTTCAGAAAAACTTTATTTTTTAAACTATTTTTGTATATAATATTTGCAATAAAATTAATTTGATTATTATAAAAATCATTTTTGGGCTTAAAATAAAAAATTAAAGTTGACGTGTTTCAGGGTTTTTGCAAATACAAGCGTTATCGGGGGTAAACAACCCCTTAGGCGCAAAATACTTTCGAACCGTTATAATAAATATTTTATGTTATGTAATGCATAATTTATATTTATTTGGGTTAATTTTTTGTTTCCTCAAAGAGAGAGCTTTGTAACGGTGAAAAAAATTTTTGAAACAAAAAATGTTCAAAAATATGTTTTAAGACTTTTGGCCCTAAAATCCGTTGTTTTTGATAAACAAAATGTTCGTGTCTGTATGTGTGTATGTGTGTGTGTGTGCGTGCGTGCGTCCGTGGGTGGGTTGATGTGTGTGTGTGTGTGTGTGCGTGCGTGCGTCCTTGGGTGGGTTGGTGTGTGCGTGCGTGCATGCGTGCGTGCGTGCGTGCGTGCATGTGTGTGTGTGTGTAATAAATAATATATTCTTACATACTAGGTAATGGCAGACACGTAAAGGTTAGTCGACATCGCATACAGATTTATTATAGCATATAACAGATAAATAATTTTCTTAGGTAATTTTGTTAAAATTAATTTATTATATTAAATTTGGTATCGCCGCTTTTGCAATGTACATTTTTAATTTTTTCTTTATAATTTGTCTACTAAATGACATAACTTTGAGATTATTAGTGAGCCTATTAAAGACCCCTATAGTCTCATCATAGCTATTTTTATCACTAATTCTTTTATCACTTTTTGGTAGTTGAATTGATTTGTTCCTGGTCTTGCTCGTACTGTTTATATAACTATTTCTTAGCGTTGTATAGTGGAAAAGTATTGATTCTAACTGGAATAATTTTCTTATTTCTAGAGGTGGATCAATTTGGGAAAATTTATTATTATTTACGGTTTTCAGTATTTTGTTTTGTGTTGATTGTATTAGTTTCATATTGTTATTGCATGCACCACCTCAAGCAATTACTCCATAATTAACTAAACTATGAAAGAAGACATAATATATTATCATTAATGTTTTTGTACCCTTATAAAAATATCCTATAGAAAATCCTGTAGGAAATGCTATAGAAAATCCTGTAGGCATTCCGTAGAAATCCTATAGGAATCCTATAGGATACTCTATAGGCAGTCCTATATGAAATTCTATATAGGAAGTTCTATAGGAAATCCTATGTGAATTTCGCGCTTTTCCTGTAGGAAATCCTATAGGAAATCCTATAGGAAATTCTGTAGGTAATTCTGTAGGAAAAACTGCAGACAATTTTACATGGAAAATCCTGCAGGGAATTCTGGAGTATTTTCGTGAAAACAGTTTATAGAGGTTTAGCATCTTACTTAGCGCTGTAACATCGCACAGCAAAATCAGTGGCAAACAATCCTAGGTAAGGAGTTGCACCTAGGGACTACCGTGCACGACTGCCGGCGCTTACCGATTAAGCCCAATGAGCTCAGATATCAAAATCAAGGTAATCCTTGTCACATTGACTCTCCGTAAAGTCGTTCAAACGGTTGAATCTCATGGCTTTACATACCCTCCCGGTTCCAATGTGTTTATGAGGGTCCCGACTGCTGCGCTGCGCTGCGGCATGCGGTAGAAGCTTGCTTCTCCAGAGCCTCGTTTATGTATGTTCGCTGCTATGCCGCTACAGAATTTCCTATAGGATTTCCTATAGGATTTCCTACAGGAAAAGCGCGAAATTCACATAGGATTTCCTATAGAACTTTCTATATAGAATTTCATATGGGACTGCCTATAGAGTATCCTATAGGATTCCTATAGGATTTCTACGGAATGCCTACAGGATTTTCTATAGCATTTCCTACAGGATTTTCTATAGGATATTTTTATAAGGGTATTCATCATATTTTTTATCTTAGGAAAAATAATAAAAATTAGGTATTTAGTTTTTTTAATAATGTATCCTATATGCTTATCCCATTTCATATTGTAGTCGAAATGCAGCCAAAATGTAGCCCTAAGTATCTATGGCTTTCCACTCTTTTTATTAACTGCTTTCCTATTTTGATGTTTAGTGTGTTAGGTACACTATCAGAATAGTTTCCGAGAGTCATATAGACCGTTTTATCTAGATTTAGGGACAGTTTATTTTGGGCAAGCCATTTGGCCACATGATTAAGGTAAGCATACATTTTTTCCTGGCCTGAGGACCACGTGTTGTCACTTGAGATGATAACCGTGCCATCAGTATAGGACATGATTGTATCATTTTGCATACCTTCCAATAAATCATGGACATAAAGTATAAAAAGTAATAGTCCTAATATATTGTAAATACAAATAAGTTTCTGCCGTTTTTTTATAAAAATTATCAATTTATTGTAAAAAAAATATACGTTACATTTTATTCAAAATATTGTCCGTCATTGGCTACTACTTTTTGCCATCTTTCTGGCATCATTTGGATGCCACGTCGAAAAAACTCTTCATCTTTTGAGGCTATCCATGAATCGACCCAATTTTTGGCTTCTTCGTAAGAAGTGAAGTGCTGCTTGACCAGGGCGTGAGCCATCGACCGGAACAAGTGGTAGTCCGAAGGAGCAATGTCTGGTGAATACGGCGGGTGGGGTAAGACATCCCATTTTAAAGCTTCCAAATTATCCTCGACAACTTTTGCAACATGTGGCCGAGCGTTATTGTGCTGAAAAATCACTTTGTCATGTCTTTTGGCATATTGGGGGCGTTTAAGCTTCAATTCTCTGCTCAATTGCAACAGTTGCTGTTGATAACGTTCTCCAGTGATAGTTTCGTTAGGCTAGAGTAGCTCGTAATAGATTACTCCGAGATGACCCCACCAAATGCACAACATTAACTTTTTGCCATAAATATTCGGTTTGGCCATTGGTACATGGCCGGGCTTACCCCATGATTTCCTACTCTTTGGGTTGTCGTAGTAGATCCACTTTTCACCCCCCGTCACTATTCGATGCAAAAAACCCTTTCGACTTTGTCTTTGGAGAAGTTGTTCGCACGTGAAAAGACGGCACTCGACGTCTCTGGGTTTCAGTTCATGTGGAACCCAATTTCCTTGTTTTTGTACCATACCAATGGTCTTGAGACGTTGTGAAATCGCTTGTTGAGTCACTCCCAAGCTTTATGCGAGCTGCTCTTCAGTTTGGCACGAGTCTTGGTTCAATAATGCCTCTAACACAGCGTCTTCAAACTTGACTGGCCTTCCTTCGCGTTAAGATAAAGTCTTCTACGACAAACTCGCCGTTTTTAAACTTTTGAAACCACTCACGACAACTTATCTCACTTAAAGCAGCATCATCGTAACCCTGGTAAAAATTTATATGTATTTTAATACTTTTTTTAATACGTACTATAGTACGTATTATAGTACGTATCATAATACGTATTATAATATGCAGTTTCGTAGGTAACTTAACATATAAATTGATACGTGACTTAATACGTATTTTAGTATGTATATTATTACGTCAGAAAATGGTAACGAAAAAATACGTATTATCATACGTACTATAATACGTATTAAAACACGTATAAACCATTTTAAAAATATAAATGAAAATTACGTATTATAAAATGTATTTTATCACACATTAAACTACTTATTAATTTACGTATGAAAATACGTAATACAGGAAATTTAAGTAAATTAATAGAATTTAATGCAGATTATTTTGCAGAGTTCTTGCCTGCAGAAATTTCTGTAGAATTTTTTTGCAGAATTTTCTGAAAATCCTTCCAGAAAAATTAGCATTATAAAATTTAGCAGAAATTGGAAATTTGTGTAGAGTATTCTACAGAAAATTCTGCACAATTTTTTCCTAAGGGTAAAAACAATTTTTATTTTATTTAGCCATCAACGAACATTTTAAAAATGAGTAACAATATGTTATATAAATATAATCTTTATTTAAAAAGTATTTTAAATTACAATTTTAACAATTTTAACCTAACAAGCCTAATACTTAAACTTTCCATATTTACTACCAAAGCAGTAGTATGCAATATCTGTTTTAAGGTAGAGTACAGTAAAAAAAAATCAGAAAAAATTTTTTTTTAATTTTCAATACACATATTTTTAGAAATTTAAGTATGTGTCAATAGTGTAAAAACAAAGAAAAAGAAAAATTTTCAGCCTATTTCAATTTCCATAGAGTTATGCTTTAAAAAGTAGTAAAAACAAGGGTTTAGCAAAAATGCCATTTGTTCGAAGACTACAAATCTGAAAAATTTGAATTTGTTTCATCGAACACTACAAATCTATGTGGGCTTTTGATTTTAAATTCAAAAATGTCATTTTGGCCTTAGTTTTTCACTTTTTTTATATTATCAATAATAATATTTCTTTTGTTTTTGTTTATTATTAACTTAAACTAGAACCAAAATTTCATTTTTGAATTTAAAATCAAAAGCCCTCATAAATTTGTAGTATTCGATGAAACAAATTCGAATTTTTCAGATTTGCAGTCTACGAACTAATGGTTCCCCACAGTGAGCATTTTTGCTAAACCCTTGTTTTTACTACTTTTTAAGGCATAACTCTGTAGAAATTGATCGAAATGGGCTAAAAATTTATATTTATCTTTATTTTTATACTATTTAAACATATTTACATTGCTATAAATGTATCTTCAAAATTAAAGAATTTTTTTTTCTGACTGTACCCTACCCTTAATACTTAAGTAAATTAACTACAGGTATAATATACGTTCGTTCATAACATTTTATAACAATTTCTTTTATAACGTCTGTGTAAGTACTTAATTTTTTTTTCTATTATTTTACATGCAGTTATCTCTACATTTTTATCAATGTCTATTAAAAAATCGATAATTTATAAGATTTCGAAAGAGCTCGCATGAATTCGCGAAATAATAAGTATTTATCCCCAAAGTATTCATATTTAATTCTTTAAGAATTGGTGCTATGTCCGGTCGAGAGAATTCATTTAAAGTTCGTCATAGGTTCTTTTTTCGATTTAGTACTCATAAAGAATTCATTAATAATTTTTGTTGAAGTCATATTGTAGTAATAATACTGAACATGTAAAAAAGTTCATTAAAAAAAAAAAAAAGAATTCATAATGAACTACAATTGCACTATTTTCGAATACAAAACAATTATTATTGTGCTCTTTTTTAAGTCATATAAAAAGCTGAAAAATTGAGTTTTCAGCAGAGTATTCTTTTAGAGTTCAGGGAGACTTCATTCTACATATTTCAATTTATTGCAAAGTAACTTAAAGTATTCAATAATACTGCTTTAAGAATATTTAATATCTTGTCATGAGAATTCATTTAAAGAAGGCCATACGTTCTTTTTTCGATTCATGAAAGAATTCATTAATAATTTTTCTTGAACCCATATTATGGTAATGATCCAAGACAGCAGACAATTCTTAAAGAATTCATGGAGTCTTCGAAAGAGTTTGCTTGAATTAGCAAAATAAGAACAATTGGTTATCAAAGTATTCATTGAGAATTCGTAATGAACTATTATTACACTCTTTTCGCATACGAAATTATTCTAGTGAATTCTTATTTAACTTTAATGTAAGCAATAAATTCACTTAGAGTTCCTAAACAGTTCATTCCAATTTTTTAGACTGCAAAAATCGATCTTGTTTTGCAGCTGAAATTTAAATTAAAAAATTTATTTATTTTGCGCAGACATGTCATCAAGTTTTTAGTCCCTATTTGTAAAAGGGATAACAAAAACAAGGCAAGCCTTGTAAATTCGGACTCTGCGTCAAGAGTCATTTCAACGACGGAATTACACGGCTTATATACTCTTGGCACTCCAGTTTATCCGCAGAAAACAGCACCGGCGCGCCGCGTAGCGGATGAATAGCCGAAGCTTGTGTATCGAGAATAGCGTTTCACAAGAATTCTTTAGGAGTACTTTAATGGAAAAAGCGTTCCTTAAGTAACCTTAAAGAGTTCAACAAAAATTCTTTTTGATCATTACGTGATTTTCTAATTTATGAACTCTTTGCAAAGAGCTCAAGAAACTCCCTCTATTCTCTAAGAGTTCATAAAGAGTTCATTCCAAGTTTTAGCAAAGAGCTCATATTATATATAGAAAAGTACTCATAATGAACTTATTATTACACTCTTTTCGAATACGAAATTATGATAACTAATTTCTTTTTTAACTTTAAAAAGCAAAAATATTCTCTTAGGGAGATGCGAGGTCCACGTATATAAGGGAATTACGTAGATGTGTAACAGTAAGACAATTTTTTAAATAATTTTTTAACCCAAGTAGACGGGGCACACGAGATCCACACATATAAAGGAATTTCGCAGACCTGCAACTCGATTATTTAAATAATTTTCAAACCCAAGTAGACATGTGACACGAGGTTTTGCATACAATGAAATTACGTAGAAGTGCAATGGTAAGCAAAATAATTATTTAAAATATTTTAAAACCTAAGGGCATGTTCTTGTTTGTGCACATAAGGATTGTGCACATATTTATTGTGCACAGATAGCATTGGTACAGATCTATATATATAGATATATACCAATGTTAAAGTGTGCACAATTAATATGTGCACAATCAGTATGTGCATAAACAAGAACATGTCAACCTAAGCTAGTGGCCGCTGGGTGCGAGGTCCACGCGTGTAAGGGAATTACGTAGACGTGCAACAGTATCCCAGACATATTTTCAGAAAGTGTTCAGAAAGTATTCAGCAATCTGTGTTCTTTGAGAATTCATTAGTGTGAAGTCAAATTGAATTCAAAATGTATTCTGGGACTTCAAACGAATATAATATGAATACAAAATGAATATCTGAAAATCTTCATAACTTCTCCAAAAAGAATTATCTGATACAACAGAAAATGTCAGCAAATTTGAATTCATTTTAAATATATTACGAATATAAGGAAACGTGAACGTTTTTTTATTTAAGAGGAATAGAGGAAAATTATAACAAAAAAGAGGAAGATTTTCATGGAAAAGGGGAAATCGTAACAGTAAAACAGACGTAGGCGGGGGATATGAGGTCTATGCATATAAAGGAGTCATGTAGACATGAAAAAATAAGCAAAATGATTATTTTCTCCACACGGCGCGTAAAGTGCGTACTGTACGCCCTGCGGGCGAAAAACAGCCTACGCATTTTACGCTCCTCGTGGAGAAAATTAGTATATGCACCACGGGAGTAAGTAAAGAATCCCTCAGATCGCATATAATTGTCGCCCGAGCCGAACGCTCGGGCGACAATTATATGCGATCTGAGACATTCTTTACTTTTACTCCCTAGGTGCATAATCTACTATTAAATAACTTTGAAACTCAAATAGCCAGGGGATATGAGGTCCATGCATATAAGGAAGTCATGTAAACATGAAAAAATCAGCGAAACGATAATTTAAATAATTTTTAAACCAAAGTATGAAAGGGATATGAAATCCACGCATATAAGGGAGTCATGTAGACATGAAAAAATTACCCAAACAATTATTTAAATAATTTTTAAACTCAAGTAGGCGGGGGATATGAGGTCCACGCATATAAGGGAGTCATGCAGACATGAAAAATAAGACAAACGATTATTTAAGTAATATTTAAAACCAAGTAGGCGGGAGATATGAGTTTCACGCACATAAAGGAGTCATGTAGACAGGAAAAAGTAAGCCAAAATATTATTTAAATAATTTTTAAACCCCAGTAGGCGGGGGATATGAGGTCCACGCATATAAGGGAGTCATGTAGACATGAAAAAATAAGCAAAACGATTATTTGAATAATTTTTAAACTCAAGTAGACGAGGAATATGAGTTCACGAATATAAGGGAGTCATGTAGACATGAAAAAGAAAGACAAACGATTATTTAAATAATTTTTAAACCCAAGTACGCGGGGGACATGAGGTCCATGCATATAAGGGAGTCATGTAGACATGACAAAATAAGCAAAACGATTATTTAATTAATTTTTAAACGGAAGTAGCCGGGGGACATGAGGTCCACGCATATTAGAAAATTTCGTAGACGTGCAACAATAAGCCAAAAAATTATTTAAATAATATTTAAACCCAAGTAGGCGGGGGACATGAGGTCCACGCATATAAGAGAGTCATGTAGACATGAAAAAATAAGCAAAACGATTATTTAATTAATTTTTAAACCCAAGTAGCCGGTGGATATGAGGTCCATGCATATTAGGAAATTTCGTAGACGTGCAACAATAAGCCAAAAAAAAATTTAAATAATATTTAAACCCAAGTAGGCGGGGGAGATGAGGTCCACGCATATAAGAGAGTCATGTAGACATGACAAAATAAGCAAAACGATTATTTAATTAATTTTTAACCCAAGTAGCCGGTGGATATGAGGTCCATGCATATTAATTTTAATTTTTAAACCCAAGTAGCCGGGGGACATGAGGTCCACGCATATTAGAAAATTTCGTAGACGAGCAACAATAAGCAAAACGATTATTTAAATAATTTTTAAACCCAAGTAGCCGGGAGACATGAGGTCCACGCATATTAGAAAATTTCGTAGACGAGCAACAATAAGCCAAAAGATTATTTAAATAATTTTTAAACCCAAGTAGGCGGGGGATATGAGGTCCACGCATATATGGGAGTCATGTAGACATGAAAAAATAAGCAAAACGATTATTAAATTAATTTTTAACCCAAGTAGCCGGTGGATATGAGGTCCATGCATATTAAGAAATTTCGTAGACGTGCAACAATAAGCCAAAAAATTATTTAAATAATATTTAAACCCAAGTAGGCGGGGGACATGAGGTCCACGCATATAAAAGAGTAATGTAGACATGAAAAAATAAGCAAAAAGATTATTTGAATAATTTTTAAACCCAGGTAGATGGGGGATATGAAGAGCTCAGGGCAACAAACAGTCACCTCATAATGTATTTTCATAAGAAGCTGACCGTTTGTTGCCCTGAGCTCTTCATATGAGTTCCACGCATATTAGGAAATTTCATAGACGTGCAACAATAATCCAAAAGATTTTTTAAATAATTTTCAAACCCAAGTAGGCGGTGGATATTAGGTCCATGCATATAAGAGAATCATTTAGATATGAGAAAATAAGCAAAAAGATTATTTAAATAATTTTTAAACCAAAGTAGGCCGGGGATATGAGGTCCACGCATATAAGGGTGTCATGTAGACACGAAAATATAAGCAAAAAGATTATTTAAATAATATTTAAAAACAGGTACTCGGGGAATATGAGGTGCACGATTATAAGGGAGACATTTAGATATGACAAAATAAGCAAAACGATTATTTAAATAATTTTTAAACCCAAGTAGCCGGGGGACATGAGGTCCACGCATATTAGAAAATTTTGTAGACGAGAAACAATAAGCCAAAAGATTATTTAAATAATTTTTAAACCCAAGTAGGCGGGGGACATGAGGTCCACGCATGTATGGGAGTCATGTAGACATGAAAAAAAACCGCTACCAATTCTTTGGCACTTAGCTTCCTCAAAATAATTTATCGATTCTTTTGATTAAATTGAAATTATAACAATAAATTTTTCACAAAAAAAATAAAATTTTTCTAAATTAAATTATCTTAAATTTATGACTTTTAATACATTTTCATATTTATATAATATATTTTTTTAAGATTGTATTAACATAATTTTTTAATTTTATCTTATTGAAGAAGAAACTGTTTTGTTATTAATAATTGATGATTTTAATATTTTTTTATGAAAAAGACGATCATAAGAAAAAAAAATTTTATCCTCAAATATCTTTAGTCGTAATGAACCGATTTTTTTTGGCAATTAACTCATTTCAAAGATATAAAATCGTAGCCGTACAGATTAGCGCCTTCTCACATCTCTGATGGACTCGCCACAAATGACCCGTGCCGTGTCGTGCCGTGTCGTGCCATGCGCTTTTGAAAAATGAGTGTGCCGTCTACCAACATTATTGCGTCCGTGCTCCAAGCAACAATGATCAAAGCGTGGATGATCTCAGATCAAAGCACTGACGCAATATAGTTGGTAGACGGTACACGCGTTTTTGAAATGCGGACGGTACGGCACGGCACGGCACGGCATAACACGGTACGGCACGGTTCAATTGTGGTGAGTCCCTGAGGAACAGATATAAAGAACAAGAATAACATGGATTATTATATCTATATATACGATGTACAAACTCTTGTTCCTCGTGTATCTCGCTGTTCGTTGTATATATAGCTGTATATATAAAGCTGTCTATGTGCCAAATTTCAAGACGATTGTTTGACTTTTACTCATTTTATCGTGTCCGAAAGAAAATTCACTTGTATTCAAAAATATTTTTTTTCTATGAAAAAAATGAAGATAATCACTTTAAATTTTAACCAAATATAGTCTTCAATGAGTGTTATAAGTGGTTAAAATTTTAGGTCGATAAATCAACAATTCTCTGAAAAAACGCAATTCGAAAATTAAAAAGAAAAATTTTTAACCTCAAATAGCTTTAATCGTAATTGAGCGATATTTTTTTGGCAACAAACTCGGTTCGAAGATATAAAAAAGCTGTCTCTGTGCCAAATTTCAAGACGATTGGTTGACTTTTACTCCTGGTAACGTATCCGAAAGAAAATTCCCTTGTTTTCGAAAATATTTTATTTCTCGAAAACAAATGAAGATAATCACTTTAAATTTTAACAAAATATAGTCTTCAATGAGTGTTATAAGTGGTTAAAATTTTAGGTCGATAAATCAACAATTCTCTGAAAAAACGCAATTCGAAAATTAAAAAGAAAAATTTTTAACCTCAAATATCTTTAATCGTAATTGAGCGATTTTTTTTCGGTTCGAAGATATAAAACAGCTGTCTCTGTGCCAAATTTCAAGACGATTGGTTGACTTTTACTCCTGGTAACGTATCCGAAAGAAAATTCCCTTGTTTTCGAAAATATTTTATTTCTCGAAAACAAATGAAGATAATCACTTTAAATTTTAACAAAATATAGTCTTCAATGAGTGTTATAAGTGGTTAAAATTTTAGGTTGATAAATCAATAATTCTCTGAAAAAACGCGATTCGAAAATTAAAAAAAAAATTTTTAACCTCAAATATCTTGTGTCGTAATTGACCGATTTTTTTGGGCAACGAGCTCGGTTCGAAGATATAAAAAAGCCATCTCTGTGCCAAAATTCAAGACGATTGGTTGACTTTTACTCCTGTTATCGCGTCCGAAAGAAAATGCAATTTTTTTCAAAAATATTTTTTTTCTAGAAAACAAATGAAGATAATCACTTGAAATTTTAACCAAATATAGTCTTCAATGATTGTTATAAGTGGTTAAAATTTCAAGTCGATAAATAAAATATTTTTTGAGAAATTAATTTATGAAATATAAAAACGTTTTCCTTAATAACAAATGACAGAGTAAAGATAATTCAACTTAACTTTTAAAAAGAGAAATTGTAGGTAATTTGAAGACATTTCAAAAATAGTTTACTATATTATGTAATAATGACTGTATGATATGAAAAAATACAAAAAACTAAAAATTCAAAATCGTTTTTTGGTTATAAACAAAAGAAAAACGAGAAAATGTAAAAATAGGTTAAGCTATCTCTATTCTATGTCCAAACGAAGAGAATAAGCCCTCATCGATGAAAATCAGTCAATTGGTTCAAAAGTTATAGCCGGTACACACACGCACACACGCACACACGCGCGCGCACACGCTCACACACACGCACACACACACACACACACAGCACGAACATTTTTGCTTCCTCAAAGAGGAAGCTTTGTAAAGGTGAAAAAAATTTACCGAACAAAAAATATTTAAAAATATTTTTTAAGACTTGTGGCACCAATATCCGATGTTTTTGAGAAAAAAAATTTTCGTGTCTGTGTGTGTGTGTGTGTGTGTGTGTGTGTGTGTGTGTGTGTGTGTGTGTGTATGTGTGTGCCGGCTATAACTTTTGAACCAATTGACCGATTTTCATCGATGAGGGCTTATTCTCTTTGTTTGGACATAGAATAGATATAGCTTAACCTATTTTTACATTTTATCGTTTTTCTTTTGTTTTATAACCAAAAAACGATTTTGAATTTTTAGTTTTTTGTATTTTTTCATATCATACAGCCATTATTACATAATATAGTAAACTGTTTTTGAAAGGTCTTCAAATTACCTACAATTTCTTTTTTTAAAAGTTAAGTTGAATTATCTTTACTTTGTCATTTGTTATTAAGGAAAACATTTTTATATTTCATAAATTAATTCATAAAAAATATTTTATTATCGACTTGAAATTTTAACCACTTATAACAATCATTGAAGACTATATTTGGTTAAAATTTCAAGTGATTATTTTCATTTGTTTTCTAGAAAAAAAATATTTTTGAAAAAAATTGCATTTTTTTTCGGACGCGATAACAGGAGTAAAAGTCAACCAATCGTCTTGAGTTTTGGCACAGGGATAGCTTTTTTATATCTTCGAACCGAGTTCGTTACTCAAAAAAATCGGTCAATTACGACTAAAGATATTTGAGGTTAAAAATTTTTCTTTTTAATTTTCGAATTGCGTTTTTTCAGAGAATTGTTGATTTATCGACCTAAAATTTTAACCACTTATAACACTCATTGAAGACTATATTTGGTTAAAATTTCAAGTGATTATCTTCATTTGTTTCCGAGAAATAAAATATTTTTGAAAACAAGGGAATTTTCTTTTGGATACGTTACCAGGAGTAAAAGTCAACCAATCGTCTTGAAATTTGGCACAGAGACAGCTTTTTTATATCTTCGAACCGAAAAAAAATCGCTCAATTACGATTAAAGATATTTGAGGTTAAAAATTTTTCTTTTTAATTTTCGAATTGCGTTTTTTCAGAGAATTGTTGATTTATCGACCTAAAATTTTAACCACTTATAACACTCATTGAAGACTATATATGGTTAAAATTTAAAGCGATTATCTTCATTTGTTTCCAAAAATAAAATATTTTTGAAAACAATGGAATTTTCTTACGGATACGTTACCAAGAGTAAAAGTCAACCAATCGTCTTGAAATTTGGCACAGAGACAGCTTTTTTATATCTTCGAACCGAGTTTGTTGCCAAAAAAAAATCGGTCAATTACGATTAAAGATATGTGAGGCTAAAAATTTTTTTTTGTAATTTCTGAATCGCGTTTTTTCAGAGAATTGTTGATTTATCGACCTAAAATTTTAATCACTTATAACCCTCATTGACGACTATATTTGGTTAAAATTTAGTGTGATTATCTGCATTTTTTTCATAGAAAAAAAATATTTTTGAATACAAATGAATTTTCTTTCGGACACGATAAAATGAGTAAAAGTCAAACAATCGTCTTGAAATTTGGCACATAGACAGCTTTTTTATATCTTTGAACCGAGTTCGTTGCCGAAAAAAATCGTTAAATTACTATAAAGATATTTGAGGATAAAATTTTTTTTTTTTTTAATTTTCTAATTGTGTTTTTTCAGAGAATAGTTGATTTATCGACCTAAAATTTTAACCATTTATAACACACTCATTGAGGATTATATTTGGTTAAAGTTTAAAGTGATTATCTTCATTTGTTTTCGAGAAAAAAAAATTTTTGAAAAAAGTGATTTTTTCTTTTGGACACGATAACAGGAGTAAAAGTCAACCAATCATCTTGAAATTTGGCACAGAGACAGCTTTTTTATATCTTCGAACCGATTTCGTTGCCAAAAAAAATCGGTCAATTACGATTAAAGATATTTGAAAAAGAGTATTATATGGCTAATAAGAGATACATAAAGCAATACATATATACAGTTATTTAATAATATTGAATATATTTATATTATTATTTTAAATAATTATACATTTTTTAGAATATATTTTATATAATTCATGTTACAATACGGTATTAAAAGTCATAAATTTGAGATAATTTAATTTAGAAAATTTTTTATTCTTTTTCGTGAAAAATTTATTATTATAATTTCAATTTAATAAAAAGAATCCATAAATTATTTTGAGGAAGCTAAGTGCCAAACAATTAGCAGCGGTTTTTTTTCATGTCTATATGGCTCCCTTATATGCGTGGATCTCATATGGCCGCGTACTTGGGTTTAAAAATTATTTACATAATCGTTTTGCTTATTTTTTCATGTCTACTTGACTCCCTTATATGCGTGGTCCTCATATCCCCCAGCTACTTGGGTTTAAAAATTGTTTAAATAATTGTTTAAATAAGGCAAAATCCAAGTAATTCTTAAACTCATGTAGGAAGGGAATGCTCCCGTATTCGCGTGGAATGAGCACCCTGGAGTTAAGAATTATTTAAACAATTGTTTTGCCATGTATACAAGTCTAACGCGCTCCCGTATACGTGTGGAACTCGCATCCTCCGCCTTCTTGGGGTTAGGAATTATATAAATAATTATTTTGCCTTGTATACACGTCTGACGCGCTCCCGTATACGCGAGGAACTCGCATCCCCCGCCTACTTGGGGTTAAGAATTATTTAAATTATTATTTTGCCATGTATACACGTCTAACGCGCACCTGTATACGCGTGGAACTCGCATCTCCCGCCAACTTGGGGTTCGGCATTATATAATTATTTTGCCTTTAATAGACGTCTAACGCGCTCCCATATACGCGTGAATCTCGCATCCCCCGCCTTCTTGGGGTTAGGAATTATATAAATAATTATTTTGCCTTGTATACACGTCTGACGCGCTTCCGTAGACGCGTGGAACTCGCATCCTCCGCCTACTTGGGGTCAAGAATTATAAAAATAATTATTTTGCCTTGTATACACGTCTGACGCGCTCCCGTATACGCGAGGAACTCGCATCCCCCGCCTACTTGGGGTTAAGAATTATTTAAATTATTATTTTGCCATGTATACACGTCTAACGCGCACCTGTATACGCGTGGAACTCGCATCTCCCGCCAACTTGGGGTTCGGCATTATATAATTATTTTGCCTTTAATAGACGTCTAACGCGCTCCCATATACGCGTGAATCTCGCATCCCCCGCCTACTTGGGGTTAAGAATTATTTAAATTATTATTTTGCCATGTATACACGTCTAACGCGCACCTGTATACGCGTGGAACTCGCATCTCCCGCCAACTTGGGGTTCGGCATTATATAATTATTTTGCCTTTAATAGACGTCTAACGCGCTCCCATATACGCGTGAATCTCGCATCCCCCGCCTTCTTGGGGTTAGGAATTATATAAATAATTATTTTGCCTTGTATACACGTCTGACGCGCTCCCGTATACGCGAGGAACTCGCATCCCCCGCCTACTTGGGGTTAAGAATTATTTAAATTATTATTTTGCCATGTATACACGTCTAACGCGCACCTGTATACGCGTGGAACTCGCATCTCCCGCCAACTTGGGGTTCGGCATTATATAATTATTTTGCCTTTAATAGACGTCTAACGCGCTCCCATATACGCGTGAATCTCGCATCCCCCGCCTTCTTGGGGTTAGGAATTATATAAATAATTATTTTGCCTTGTATACACGTCTGACGCGCTTCCGTAGACGCGTGGAACTCGCATCCTCCGCCTACTTGGGGTCAAGAATTATAAAAATAATTATTTTGCCTTGTATACACGTCTGACGCGCTCCCGTATACGCGAGGAACTCGCATCCCCCGCCTACTTGGGGTTAAGAATTATTTAAATTATTATTTTGCCATGTATACACGTCTAACGCGCACCTGTATACGCGTGGAACTCGCATCTCCCGCCAACTTGGGGTTCGGCATTATATAATTATTTTGCCTTTAATAGACGTCTAACGCGCTCCCATATACGCGTGAATCTCGCATCCCCCGCCTTCTTGGGGTTAGGAATTATATAAATAATTATTTTGCCTTGTATACACGTCTGACGCGCTTCCGTAGACGCGTGGAACTCGCATCCTCCGCCTACTTGGGGTCAAGAATTATAAAAATAATTATTTTGCCTTGTATACACGTCTGACGCGCTCCCGTATACGCGAGGAACTCGCATCCCCCGCCTACTTGGGGTTAAGAATTATTTAAATTATTATTTTCCCATGTATACACGTCTAACACGCACCCGTATACGCGTGGAACTCGTATCCCCCGCCTTCTTGGTGTTAGGAATTATATAAATAATTATTTTGCCTTGTATACACGTCTGACGCGCTCCCGTATACGCGTGGAACTTGCATCCCCCGCCTTTTTGGGGTTAGGAATTATATCAATAATTATTTTGCCTTCTATACACGTCTATCGCACTCCCGTATACGCGTGAATCTCGCATCCCCCGCCTTCTTGGGGTTAGGAATTATATAAATAACTATTTTGCCTTGTATACACGTCTGACGCGCTCCCTTATACGCGTGGAACTTGCATCCCCCGCCTTCTTGGGGTTAGGAATTATATAAATAATTATTTTGCCTTGTGTACACGTCTGGCGCGCTCCCGTATACGCAAGGAACTCGCATCCCCCGCCTACTTGGGGTTAAGAATTATTTAAATTATTATTTTGCCATGATGAAACTGAAGTTAGCAGCCGAATTAAGAACAATATCAATAATGACAAGCAACTTTGGAAATACATAAACAAAAAAATGGGAACCAACTTGAAAAAGAATAACACAATAAATAAGATCATATTAAATAACAATTGCACAATAGAGGATCAGACGCAAATTGCCAATCATATATGTATTCGTACTTTTGTAGAATTGGAAAAGATCTAACTAACACCATTGTAAAACCCCATGGTAAGCATTTACAATTACCAGCAATGAACATGAATACGATTTACATTAAACCCACTAATAACGAGGAAATTCATCAAATAATTGATAATATGAAAATAAAAAATGGTGGGGTAGATAACATTACTACCAAAACACTAAAAATACTATCATATCAAATTGTTAATGCACTAACACATATCTTTAATCTTTGTATTGAAAAATCAACATGGCCTCAAACGCTTAAAACAGCTGAGGTAGTTCCTATTTTTAAATCGGGTAGTAAAATGGATACATCAAACTATAGACCGATATCTCTAATTTCTAACGTAGCAAAGATATTTGAAAAAATTGTATATGTTCGTTTACAATCATTTTTGGACAGTAATAATTTGTTAGCGCAGAATCAATTTGGATTTACAAAAAAGAAAGGTATCAAAGATGTTCTTAGTTACTTAATGAACATAATCTATAAGAAATTAGACAAAAGTAAACCAATAGCTATTGCATTTTTAGATCTAGCAAAAGCTTTTGATACTGTCAACCATACTATTCTTTTAGACAAATTATATAATTATGGAATAAGAGGTAAAGCGCATGCACTTATATCTAACTATCTTAGTAACAGAAAACAAAAAGTAAGAATAGGAACAACTGAAAGCTATTATGAAACGATTACTACAGGTGTGTCGCAAGGTACTATACTAGGGCCACTCTTATTCATAATTTACGTAAACGATTTACTAACAAACAGAACAGATAGTACCATTTCATATGCGGATGATACAGCTATTATTTCAACAGATGATAACTGGGAGAAAGTTGAAAATAAAATGAACAAGTACTTAGAAGATATAAATATCTGGCTAGCACTTAACAAACTATCACTAAATATAAAGAAAACTGTGTACATAACTTTTGGTAACTATTGTGATAGTGTTCCCGAAGATATGAACATACGCATACAGGGTAATAAATTGAGCAGGGTAGAATACTGTAAATATCTAGGTATAATTATTGATTATAGGCTAAAGTGGGATAAACATATTGAATATATAATAAAAAAAACTAAATATATAATATATATACTGTACAAATTATCAACATATATGCAATCTGACACACTCACGACAATATATTATGCATTTCTTCATAGTGTCATTAGCTATGGAAATATTGCATGGGGTGGTGCATATAAAAACAATTTAAAATTACTACAAAACATCCAAAATAGGATTTTAAAAATTATAAACAAAAATATTTTCAATCGAGACAACCCCTTGAATCTAAAACAAATTTTTACTTACGAATGTGTAACGTATCATTATAATGAACTTAAGAATTTATACTTAACATCGACTAGCAAAACTAGATATAAACTTATAATGCCACCAAAGTGTTCGAAAACTGTTAGTGATAAAGATAACTATGTCAGAGCGATACAAGTATTTAATTGTCTTCCGAAATCTGATCCAAATCTTAAAGTTCTAGATATCGAAAAATATTATAATAAGAAAAAGATAAAAATTTGGATTGGTACTAATAAATTCTAGAATTTAAAAAAAAAAAAATAAATAAATAAAAAAAATAAAAATAAATAAATAAATAAAAATTTAACTTTCCAGTGTGGGTGAGATTAATCAATGTGGACCAAATATATTATTTATAGTGGAATCTTTGATTCCATGCCTAGTTTGTAAGTTACTTAAGTTTTTTTTAGTTCTAAGTACACCGGACCTATGTACAGCTAGGTATGTCTACCTCTATAGGATGTTTGCTGCTTCAGACATGTAACTATGTCCTAAAGTAAGCCATAACATGTAATACAATATTTACTACTCTGGTTTAAATAAATAAATAAGTATACACGTCTATCGCGCACCCGTATACGCGTGAATCTCGCATCCCCCGCCTACTTGGGGTTAGGAATTATATAAATAATTATTTTATCTTGTATACACGTCGGACGCGCTTCCGTAGACGCGTGGAACTCGCATCCTCCGCCTTCTTGGGGTTAGGAATTATATAAATAATTATTTTGCCTTGTATACACGTCTGACGCGCTCCCGTATACGCGTGGAACTTGCATCCCCCGCCTTCTTGGGGTTAGGAATTATATAAATAATTATTTTGCCTTGTATACACGTCTGACGCGCTCCCGTATACGCGAGGAACTCGCATCCCCCGCCTACTTGGGGTTAAGAATTATTTAAATTATTATTTTGCCATGTATACACGTCTAACGCGCACCCGTATACGCGTGGAACTCGTATCCCCCGTCTACTTGTGGTTAGGAATTATATCAATAATTATTTTGCCTTCTATACACGTCTATCGCGCTCCCGTATACGCGTGAATCTCGCATCCCCCGCCTACTTGTGGTTAGGAATTATATCAATAATTATTTTGCCTTCTATACACGTCTATCGCGCTCCCGTATACGCGTGAATGTTGCATCCCCCGCCTACTTGGTGTTAGGAATTATATAAATAATTATTTTATCTTGTATACACGTCGGACGCGCTTCTGTAGACGCGTGGAACTCGCATCCTCCGCCTACTTGGGGTCAAGAATTATAAAAATAATTATTTTGCCTTGTATACACGTCTGACGCGCTCCCGTATACGCGTGGAACTAGCATCCCCCGCCTTCTTGGGGTTAGGAATTATATAAATAATTATTTTGCCTTGTATACACGTCTGACGCGCTCCCGTATACGTGAGGAACTCGCATCCCCCGCCTACTTGGGGGTAGGAATTATTTAAATAATTATTTTGTCTTGTATACACGTCAGACGCGCTCCCGTATAAGCGTGGAACTCACATCCCCCGTCTACTTGGGGTTAGGAATTACATAAATAATTATTTTCCCTTTAATAAATGATCGATGTTCGTTAAAATATAAATCCATAAGATCTTTAATATGTAATAATTCTTGGATGAAATGTAACCTTAAAGAGTTAATTTGTGAAGTTAATATGTAATAAAAACTTATAAATGATAAAAAAAAAAATTATTTATTCTTGCAAATTTATCAATAACAATAATCTTGCAAGATCTTGATAAAAAATTTTGTCAAGAAAATGTTCTTGGTTTTCAAGTCTTGGTGTTGTCTTCTTTTTTTTTCTTCGAATATTGTCTTGATATTGTCTTGATTTTCAAGACGATATGATACAATATCGATATTTATCTTGAGTCTTGTGGAAGCCCTATTTGGAAGGAATTGACATATTTTAATTAATTCTACTAGACGTTGTTATTGTGTGACGGCACAGAGGGCGTGCGTTAGTTGTTGTGTCTACACGCGAGCGCGTGTGCGCGTGCTCCCTTCCTTTTTTTCTTTTCTCGAGTCGAGCATATACATCTGCTCATACGGCTACGTAGCTATAACTAAAATCCGCCCCCCCCCTTCGTGGATTAGCGTAGTATTATTCATAACCCCTCCCCCCGGGTAAAACGGCTACGTAGTTTATGGACGATCCCTTATATGCGTTGACCTCGCATCCCCCTGCTACTTTGGTTTCAAAATCATTTAAAGATTCGAATTGGACGTCTACGTAATACCATTATATTATATGCATGGACCTCTTGTAAACAGTTCATACACTAGAAACTCATGCAATGATCTAAAAGAATTTTTGTTGAACTCTTTAAGATTACTATAGGGACCCTTTTTCCATAAAAGTACTCATAAAGAATTCTTATGAAACGCTATTCTCGATACACAAACTTCGGCTATTCATCCGCTACGCGGCGCGCCGGTGGTGTTTTCTGCGGATAGACTGGAGTGCCGAGAGTATAATATTAGCCATGTAATTCCGTCGTTGAAGTGACTCTTGACGCAGAGTCCGAAATTACAAGGCTTGCCTTGTTTTTGGTATCTCTTTTACATTGGGGACTAAAAATGTTATAACATGTCTGCGTAAAATAAATAAATTTGTTTTTAAATTTTGCCGTAAAAGAAGGTCAGTTTTTGCAGACTAAAAATTGGAATGAACTCTTTACCAACTCTAAAAGAATATTTTTGATTTGAATCTGGTAGCCACCGTTCTCCCCGGTAAATAAATTATTGTAATATTTATTATTAATACTCATATAAGAAATTAGTTACTCATTCTTTATGAACACTTTTCGAACACTTGAAAAAATTTGTATATAAATAAATTATTGTAATATTTATTTCATACTCACATAAGAAATTAGATATTAATTCTTTATGAACATTTTTTGAATACTTAAATTATGACCTATAATAAATTTGACCTATAGTAACTTAATGAAAACGTTTGAAATAACATATTATGACTGTTTAATAATTTAATAATAATAACATCATATGATAGCTATAACTTCATGAAATCATTTCCTAAAATAAGTTTTCTCGTTTGAGTAGTAATGATTTCATTAAGAACGCATGAACTCTAAAAATTCCTACTGAGTTCATTCCTGTTATATTATTATGAAAAATACATTAAAAAAATATTCAAAATTAATTCATGAAAGTATTAAAATAGAATTCATATTTAAGCATTATTTATTTTAATAAGAATTCTTCACGAATACTTTATATATTTTTTATATTAATTGTTTTTCTACTTAAAGTATTAAAAGTATTCTCTTTTTATTATAAAAGAATATTTACTTTCTATTCTAAATTAAATAAAAAATAATTCATTAGGAATTCATTTTCGTCATATAGGGATTCTTTTAGAGTATCTAGTGATTGAATATCACCGGACATAACGCCATTCATTAGGAATACTTTCAAAATTGTTTAAGAATACATTTTGAATTGTGTAAAGCTGTAACAAATAGCGACCAATGCTTCAACATTTTTTTATTTTTTAAAACTCTCTCTAGAAGTGGCAAACTGTAGTACAATACCCAATTTTCCCATTATTTACATTTCCAAAATTTTCGTTCTCTAATACTACGTGATAATTGATTTGGAACTGTCAATTTTACAAGTAAATCGTCAAGTTCTTTTACATCATTTTTTTCCATTTTACTAAGAAAATATGTAGTAAATTGAGTAGCAACTCCTGCTAACATGCAATGCATGTAATCAGGGCAAAATCCTTTTATTACATCAAAATGTTCTAATTTTAATAAAGGGCTTGCATTGTTTACTCCACGATAAGGCTTTGATTTGACTAATGATTTTTCTGCGTATTTAATTACATTTTCTTTTGTTTGACTTTTTGACGGTGGTATGAGGTACGGATATCTCATGCTACCTTTGAAAAATTGTCCGGGGTGTTCACACCAATCGCAACCATAACTGGCATTGAACTGACTAGTGCCGTTCATCGGAGCGCGAGCTATCGTATCAACGCATGCTAACGTTAGAAACAATTTAACACAGTAGTTATGTCCGTTAATTTTACATTTTATACCGGTATCTGATATTTTTGTAATTAAATTGTTTATACAATCTAAAACAACAGTCATTTCTGGTTTTATTTTTCCGTACCACATCCCTGTGACAATAATGCTGTTTAGTCGATCTTGTATTGGTATTTCATTTGGCATAATATAAAAAGGCCAGATGGAATACTTTGAACTTTTAAATACAGGTGCGCCATCTGTATTTGATATCGCTGTTACATAACTAAATCGCTCATTAGAAGACAAATTTTTAATGAAATTTTTATAACATTTACTATCGTATATGTCTTTTATATTATTTCTTTCATGAATTCTTTGTTTTAGTATATTTTCATAATATTGTTCATGCTTTTGCAAACAATCTCGTATAGCACAACATGGATCTATCAACGCAAAAAAAGATAGGCTTGACAAGTTAGAAACATTAATATCAGAATCGCAATTTGAACAATGTAAATATTTAACATCAGAATTGAAAATCCCTAAATAGTTGGTACAATTGGTACAAACACTATGAAAAGTTACGTTTTCATTGGCATTACAAAATTTATCAACAATATAGCACGTCGCTGGTACAACTTTTTCTCCGAAAATATGATTAATTATTTCAAGATGGTTAATTAAAGCGGAAAATGACTGTTGATATCGCACCGAGTGAATTAATTCTATCAGAAATAATTGTCCGGGGCTCTTTTGTATTGTTACCGAAATAGGTTCTAACATTTTCTCTAGCATTTTTTCGTTGATCTTTTCCAGATTACTTCTCTTTTCTTTGATCTTTTCCAAGATAATATTTGCGTCCTTATTATTCAAGCGATTAATTGTTGATGTACCATCAAGACTGCAGGTCCATTCTCTCTACAAATTAGATGCAGAAAATAGAATTAGAAGTTGTTTTATTTTGAAATACATGAAAAAATTATAAAGTTTGCTTAACAACTTCGGCTTAAAAAACATAATTATTTGCAAAAAAAGTAATTTAAATATTGCTTTTATAGCTATATCGTTTTAATAATTATGTAATACAAGTTTTATTGAAAAAATATTATGATAAAATTAAGTAAATTAAATATTTTCATTACAATTATTGGTAGACTACCAAGTTCACGGTATAAGTCTTGGATTTCGTCATCACTTTCTTCTTCATGTGGATAATCAGGACACTGAAAATATGTAATAAATATGTATATGGCATATTTTATGTCAACTTGTCATAAATAATGTCATAAATAATTATGTAATACAAGTTTTATTGAAAAAATATTATGATAAAATTAAGTAAATTAAATATTTTCATTACAATTATTGGTAGACTACCAAGTTCACGGTATAAGTCTTGGATTTCGTCATCACTTTCTTCTTCATGTGGATAATCAGGACACTGAAAATATGTAATAAATATGTATATGGCATATTTTATGTCAACTTGTCGGTTCAAAAATTTAAATACACTGAAACTTTGTAAAATAGTTACTCATCATTAGTAATGCAAGTAAAAAAATTGTTAGAAGTGCGACATTAAAAGGCTGTGTGACTATATAGTAACCCTTCAAAAAATGTTTTCTCCAAAAGTACTAGAGGTACCTTTATAAAAATATTTTTACTTTTTTTAAAAATTTTTTTCTCCAAAAGTAACTTATTCGTAGAGTTTTAGAAATCCCATGGATTACCGAAAATGATACTTTTTTCCTTAACAGAATCTCTTAATTTTTATCGGTCCAATTTTCAACCTATGCTCTGATTACATATTTAGCATATGCGCTATCATGAATTTTCTCAAGAAAATTCTCAAACACAGCTTTTGATGTGTATTGTATAATACAGTAAAATAAGATTCAAAAGTCGCGTGTAACTCGTTTGAGCCAAAAAAATTCCACAAAAATGCTTATTTAACACATTTTTTGCTCTTATGGGATTTAACATGTAAATTTCAATGTAAACGAAACAAACCTATTTCTGGAATTTTTTGGTTCAAACGAGTTGCAGGCTACCTCTGAATCTTATTTTACTGCATTATAGAATCAAAAGCTATGTTTAATAATTTTCTTGAGAAAATCCATGATAGTGCATATGTTAAATATGTAATCGGAGCATAGGTTGAAAATTGGATCAATGAAAATTAATAGTTTTTGTTAAAAAAAAAATACCATCATTTTCGATACTCCATGGCATTTCCAAAAGCCTACGAATAAACTTATTTATCTTTAATACTTTTGGAAAAAAAAAATTATAAAAATTTGAAAAATGTCAAAAAATGGAAAAAAGACCATTTTTTACCATTTTTTTTCGAATTTTCATAAATTTTTTTCTCTTAAAGTATTAAAGATAAATATAAGCTTATTCGCGGGGTTTTGGAAATGCCATGGTGTACCGAAAATGACGGTATTTTTTTTAACAAAAACTCTTAATTTTCATTGATCCAATTTTCAACCTATGCTCTGATTACATATTTAGCATATGCGCTATCATGGATTTTCTCAAGAAAATTCTCAAACATAGCTTTTGATGTGTGTAATACAGTAAAATAAGATTCAGAGGTAGTCTGCAACTCGTTTGAGCCAAAAAAAATTCCAGAAATAGGCTTGTTTCGTTGTCATTGAAAGTTACATGTTAAATCCCATAACAGCAAAAAATTGGTAAAATAAGCATTTTATACGAATATATCTGAAATAATATTGCTTAAATTCCTTTTTTAAATACTTCATGACATTCTGCCATCTATTTTTCAAGAGAGGATTTCACTTACACGCAAGAATTGAGCAGTGAATGGTGCAGTCCTATCCTGTAGTGCGTATCCTGTAATGTCGCATTTATCAGACTGAACTATCTTCTCCGATACATGAAACATATTTGATCCCTGTAATAGTGAATGAAAGCACTGTTATACTGTTATCCATAAGCAAAGTAAAAAGTGAAAGAGTAAATCAATTGCAATTGAAACAAACATGCACGAAATTAACTAAACTTATAAATAACACTTAAAAATGCTACATTATACTTGCATGTGACAATCCATCAGCAGCAAACGCTGCTGATCTATTCTGTATTATGTCTGCACTTTCATCGAACAAATTATTTAATTGAAGTGCAGTGTTTGGTTCTCGAAGCGTATGTGATATCTAGAAAAAATAAGGAATTGATGCACATTATATATACATGCGTGCATTGATTAGGTAACTTAAAATAGTAATTAAAGTATTTACTTACACATGAGGAGGGTCCATCAACAGCGAATGCATTTGTATTATTTTGTTGAGCCTCTGTACTTGTGAGATTCAATGGAACTTCAGTATTCGATGCCTCAAGAACAATTGATTCCTATTAAAAAATTTATGTTTTGTATTACACATTAAATTAAAGAAAAATAAAGCGATATAAGTAAAAAGTAAAATTTAAATTATTAGATAATATAAAAAGCATTGCATGAAACACTTTCAAAATTGGATCATAAGTCAGTCTCGAAAGCTGGTGCCCAGTCCTAAAAGAGTATTGCATTTAAGATGTGCAGTTTGGCAATGAAGTATACAGCAAGTGTACATTATTTTCAAAATGGTATTTTAACGTTAAGTGCTTCAAAGTTAAGTACACCTTCTATTTTATAAAAAAATCACCAACTAGGTAAAAAATGTTCTCTAGAACTGGTACACCGATTAGTTACTAATCTGTGGTTACAAGTCTTGATGATAAATCTGTTTTGAAAGATTTCATAATTACAAGATATGTAATTATGACTACTGTAAGAAACTTACTGTTTATTATTTATGAAAATTTACAATAAATATAAACAGTTTGTACAATTTACACATTTACCTGAAGACTGCACTTTATCAATTTCCTTTTGGCGTAGTTGGTTATGTTTGCATTTTCGTTGTACAAATATGCTTTTTTTCTTTTGTTACAATTCATCGCAGAAATTGTAATGATGCCATGATTGATTTTAATTGAAACTCGTCTATTTATCCAAAAGACCAAAATACGTTATATCGATCACAACAGTAGATTAACATAAATACAGATTGTGTATAATAATAAATAAATACAAGTTTTGTGTACAGACATGAACCGAATGTGTAGTGCTAGCTTAGAGCATATACTCTATATGCTCTAAGAGTGCTAGTGACCTTTACCGTTGATGTTGAACGAAGCGCGTAATTTCCGTACCCCACTATCTCTGTCTTTTTATTGGTTGATTCCTTTGTATAAGGTGGGGTAGGCGAGCAGGGATGATGGGAATGTAGGAGTAAGAACGCCGCGTCGTGCAGAACGCGGCGGTAAAGACACAACACTAGCGTCCGTCAGTTTTCCAAGAATTGTAAGAAGCTTGCATGCCAGTAGAAAGTGAAGTGTAGTAAGAACAGTGCGCAAAATAATTGCACAAATGAAATACGCTAACATAGTATTTGACGACCAGGGAAATGTAAAGAGGACAGCATTAGTAAAGGACATTGAATTTCAACGTAGTGATAAAACAAGCATTAAACCAAATTCTGATACAGATTTTATGAAAGCTCATAAGTATTATGCAAAATTTTATTTTTGCAATGACTCCGGAGACACGTGCCTTGAAAAGCATGAACATGAATTTGCTTATTATGGTGCTTACATATATGCATTAGGAGGTAAATAACTTATTTTTCAATTTTTATAATTCCAGTGTTTATATTTGATAATTTACAGTAATAAACGTGGTAGCGTTTAGTGCACAAAACAAATTGTAATTCCTTCTTAAAAAAGTGATCAGTATTAATTAGTAATAATTAATACTTCATTCATGTTTCATTCTTCAAAAAATATTCATATGAAAAATCAATTGAAAATCAATTTTCAGTGTTACATGTATAAATACAGTGTAAATGTTCATAAAAAAATGATTTCTGTTGATAATAATAAATCATTTAACCTTTCTCATAGATTCCGTCGAAGAACTAATTGAGAAAGAAAAAACTGAACCTCGAAGGAAATTTCCAAACAGAAAGTATGCGGATACTTCATCGAGTACTTTATCAGAATCAAATTCAAACGAAAAAGAACAAAAACAGATAAACAAGGAGCTAATTTTAAATATTTTATATACAATTTTTTATATACAATTTTATATACAATATATATACAATTTTATACATAATACAATTATATATACATACAATTATATGTACAATTTTATATACAATATAATTAATATACAACATATATATACAATTTTATATTACACTACAATTATTTATGAATTTATATAAATTTCGATTATGAATATATACAGCTTATAGAAATTATAATACTAATAATGTACAAATACAATTATGGTTAAAATAATAAGGAATACTATTTATTCTACAGGCACAGAAACGGGTACGCTCTCAAAGACTGGAAAATATTGTACAACAAGTTAAAGAAAAGAATAAGAGCTTATACGAGTACTTTGAGGAGAGTAGTAGTGAATCGGACAATGGATCAAACAATGATAATGAAAGTCCACCTATGAAAAAAATACAGAATACCGTAAACGGTAAAAAAAATTAATGCCTAAATTTTTTATAATATATGAAGTTATGTACACATTTTAACTCTTTGTTTTTATATTATTATACAGAATTAGAGTCATCTTGTACTATGGCTGTACAAAAAAATACAAACCTGCCTGGTATGCGACACTCATCGACTTTGCATCCATTATCGTCTTGCACTGAAGCTGCCCAACCAATGAATACATCACTACAATCACATTATGACTTACCTCAGTTAAGTACTTCACCAACATTTGATATCGGAGATCAAGCAAATACTAATGGAAGTGATGCTGTCAATGAGTTTAATTGTAAGTACCATTAATCATAGACTTTTATAAAAAGTCAACACGTTAATTAATGCTGTTTCACTTTTTCACTATAGTTACAGAAGTAAATAGAAATAATGCACTCGAACATTATCAATCGGATAATGTTACTAGACCAACAGGTAGCCAAACATCTGTAGTACAAGACCAGAATGATGGAAATACTACTAATAATGAATTTCAATGTAAGTGTTCTTTATTGCGGACTTCAAATTAAACATTCGTAAAATAATTATTTAACTTATTCAAAACGATCACTCTCAACTACAGTTGCAGGAACATAAAGACGTAACTTAGTTAATGCACAACCACTTCATACAGTAACCAGCAATCCCAATTCAGATGCAGAAAATGATGATGAAGCTGTCAATGAGTGTCATTGTAAGTATAATCTTAATTGTAGACTTTTTAACGTAATACGCCAATAACACTGTTGTACTGTAAAAAAAATAAATTAAAACTTTAAATAAAAACTCAATAAAAACATTAAAATTAATTGTTATATAATATTTTGACTTGAGTATTTTATTGAAGTTCAATCATTACTTTATATAAATAATTAGTATTTGCTTATATACCTTTAATTTTTTACATGTTAACTACTTCTCTTGAATTAATATTTTAGATGCAGTACAGGTTGATAAAATACACGTATCTAGGTTAGATTCATCAAAAAGATTTAACAGATAAAAACAATTATTTGTTTTATGTTAAGACTTGATTGACATAAAATAAAAAAATGTTTTTATACCTGTTAAATCTTTTTGTAACTTGGTTTCAGCATGCTAAATGTATGTCATTGTTTACTGATCACTGACTCAGTAAGAATTAAAAAAGCTCAGCTGTCTGCAGTCTGCTGCAGTTAGTAACAAACTTTAAGACGAATTTACATCGTATTCTGAAAGATACATCATTGTCATGAACGCATGCGTTCATGACAATGTATGTAGATCATGTATTAGGTTTAAAATATGCAAAATATTTGTAATAAAATTATTCACAAATGGCCTTGTAATTTATTGTAATTTATTTTGTATCAATTACAGTTCATTGCCAAGAATGGATTGACAATTTAATCGAAGAAACTTTTAAGTACTATTTAAAGGGCAATGGTAAAGAAGAGTTTAGGAAGCGCTACACAATTGAAGATGGAAAGGTTTGTAAAAGTTTTTATATATAAATATAAAAACTACATTTTTTGTATAATTACAAATTTTTTATTGAATAATTAAAATTTTTTTTTTAGAAGTATCTCGGTCTTGGAATATCGATGGAGCCAATCAGGTGGAACATATTGCACAGCGAAAAAAATCCAATAAAATTTGTTCGAATGCTCGCTTTAAAAATATGGGGCTCAGAGAATTTAGTAAACAGGGCCGTAGTTTTACGAAAAGTAACCAAGAAAAATAGGATTCCTGGTCGCTCACCAGTCAAGGAATTAGAAATGGACAAGCTGAAATTATTAATAAGTAATAAATTTTTTATTTTTAAATTAGTGAATATGTATACCCGGTTTAAAAGATTCTGCAGGATTTTTTCAATCGCGTGATGAAAAAGAACGTGACATTTTTCTCATTCTTTTTAAATACTTTTCAGGTATATTTGCTGATTATTTGGAAAGCAAAGAGAAAAATTTAAGTGTAGACGAACAAGTTGAACATTTGAGGAAAACAACTTCTTATTTATCAAAAAAAATTAATGAAATGAAGAATGCGTTAAAAAAAGAAGAAATCACCGAGTAGCATTGAATTTTCATTAAAAATATCGTAGTGCGCTGTAATACAACTAAGATTTTTTTAACATTATTGTAAGTTGTACTTAAATAAACCATAGTTAATAAGTACGTATTTGTAATCATAATTACAATAATAAAAAATATTGTTAAATAAAATCACTTATTATTTCTATTATATTTTTTGGCTAAATGACACAATTATAAGTAATAATTATATCTGTAGTTATACCAGTAGTTGTCGATATTTACTTAAATATTAAAATAGACATCATTGCATAGTACGTAATAATTTTTATTAATATTTAAGAAAAATGGTTTATACGTGTTTTAATACGTATTATAGTACGTATGATAATACGTATTTTTTCGTTACCATTTTCTGACGTAATAATGTACTTACTAAAATACGTATTAAAGCACGTATGAATTTATATGTTAAATTACCTACGAAACTGCATATTATAACACGTACTATAATACGTACTATAATACGTACTATAATACGTATTAACATATGTATCAAAATACATATAAATTTTTACCAGGGGAACTTCAAGCGACCGATGCGCCTCAGCAGCAGATTTCTTTAAATGAAATAAATAAATCAAAACTTCCCGCAAATGACGCTTATTCGGTACAAAACTCGACATTTTCGAACAAAAAAAAATGTATACTGCCAATACAAAGTCAATAGTATTTTAAGGTTATGTTGTTTCCAGGTATCCAAACTTTCTATGTGACATTTGACATCTGTCGATTTCAAAGTAATCTTGTCGGTGGAGCCATCTCTTGAAAACGGCGGAAACTTATTTGTATACCCAATAGTTCTTTGAGAAACACCCGTAGTAATTTCTTTATATTCACTTATACAGTCTTGAATTTTAACTTTTTGCCGCCTATCTAAGAGATAGCTAGTCATCAGTTTTAAGGCACTACCTCTTATGCCATATCATTCAAGCTTATCTAAAATTGTATGATTTACAATGTCAAATGCTTTGGCTAAGTCTAAGAAAGCAACAGTTATTGGTTTGCTTTCATCTAAATTTTTGTATATGCCCTAGTGGAAATGAAAAATGAAAATAACTGTAAATAACTGTAAATAACTGTAAAAAACTGTAAAAAACTGTAAATAACTGTAAATAACAGTTTATAAGTGTTTGATTTGAGTCGTTAATAACAGTTATTTACAGTTATTTACAGTTATTTACAGTTATTTACAGTTATTAACAGTTATTAGCAGTTATTAACAGTTATTTACAGTTTTGCAGAAAAGTACCTGCGAAAACGGAGGTGCTGATAAAAGTTAGTTACAGTTATTAACGGTTATTAACAGTTTTTAACAGTTTTTAACAGTTATTAACAGTTATTAACAGTTATTTACAGTTTTGTTGATAAGAAAAAAGTTAGTATTATAGCGAAAAAAATAAACTGCTTATAACTGTAAATATCTGTAACTAACAGTTAATAACTGTTAATAACCGTTAATAACTGTTAATACCCTTTATCAGTACCCCCGTTTTCGCAGGTACTTTTCTGCAAAACTGTAAATAACTGTTAATAACTGTTAATAACTGTAAATAACTGTAAATAACTATAAATAACTGTTATTAACGTCTCAAATCAAACACTTATAAACTGTTATTTACAGTTATTAACAGTTATTAACAGTTATTTACAAAAATCATTTCCGCTAGGGTGATATTTGGTATATAATTTAATACATCAGTAGATCCTCTGTTATTAACAAAACCGTATTATTTTTCTGATATTATGTTATATTTTTTAAAAAAGAGTTATGATCTATTTTAAATTATTTTTTCAAAAATTTTCGCAATGTTTGATATTAGAAAGTTGGGTCTGTAATTACTAATACAAGATTTTTCACCAAGCTTATAGATAGGGACTACCTCAGCATTCTTGAGCGCTTCAGGCCAGATAGATTTCGTGATACATAAATTAAAAATATATTCTAAGGGCAGACTTATATGTTCCGAAAGTATTTTCAACGATTTAGCATTAACATTGTCTACACTACCAGACTTATTTTTCATTGTATTGATTATTTTTTTATCTCTCATGGAAGTCTGTAGGACGAAAGAAAATTGATTTTGGATTTCTATCTGGTAGTTTAAGATTATTAATTATTAGTTATATTAGCAATTTGTGCACTCAATTTTGGTCCTATTCCGCAAAAATAGGTGCTCATAGCATTTGCTATATCGGTTTTATTTTCAATTTTTTGGTTGTTCTCATATATATATATAATTTATTGCACTATACGGACAAGGAAACTACACGAGGTGTCCGCCTCTGATTTTCCTGAAATTTTAATATGTTGTAGAGGATCGAAAAATAAGAGACACGTATTTTTTTTATCGGCCCAATCAGATATTAAAGGGGTGAAAACCGTCCTTAAAATTTACCCCCGAAAACGGTTTTTTCTTAATATCTTTAGTTCTAATTAATGTTTTGAAATGAAACAAATTCTTCTCTTTGAATGACGAAACTAGCAACTACAGTTTGATCCCCGGGGGTGGCAACCCTTACTTTTTATTTCAGAAAAACCTTATTTTTTAAAATATTTTTGTATATAATATTTGCAATAAAATTAATTGATTATTATAAAAATCATTTTTGGGCTTAAAATAAAAAATTAAAGTCGACGTGTTTCAGGGTTTTTGTAAATACGAGCGTTATCGGGGGTAAACATCCCCTTAGGTGCAAAATACTTTCGAACCGTTATAATAAATATTTTATTTGATGTAATGCATAATTTATATTTATTTGGGTTAATTTTTTGCTTCCTCAAAGAGGAAGCTTTGTAACGGTGAAAAAAATTTTTGAAACAAAAAATGTTCAAAAATATGTTTTAAGACTTTTGGCGCTAAAATCCGTTGTTTTTGATAAACAAAATTTTCGTGTCTGTATGTGTGCGTGCGTCCGTGGGTGGATGGGTTGGTGTGTGTGTGTGTGTGTGTGTGTGTTTGGAGGAGAATAGAGAGAGCATAACCTACTTTTTGATTTTACCAATTTTTTTTTTATAACCAAAAAACGATTTCGAATTTTTCGTTTTTTTTTTTTTAATTTGTTTCAGCCAGTATTACTTAATAAACTAAATTTTTATTAAAAGGTCTTTAAATTACCTAAAATTTCTTGTGTTAAAATTTAAATTATCTTTAGCCTGCCATTTGTTATTAATGAAAATATGGTTTAGTCTAATTAATATCTCAAAACTTTTTCATTTCTCCACTAAAAATTTTTACCACTTATTACACTATCGAGTACAACATTGTGTTAAAATTTGAAGAGATTATGTTGAGTTGTTTCTGAGAAAAAAATTATTTTTGAAAAAATGTGCGATTTCTTTCCTTTACGATAACAGGAGTAAAAGTCAATGAATCGTTTTGAAATTTGGCAGAGAATTAGCTTTTTTATATCTAAGGATATAAAACAGCTATAAAACAGTCTTTGCCCAAAAAAATCTGACCGTTGTGAACAAAGATATTTGAGGTTAAAATTTTTTTATAAATTTCTTATATTTGCATTTTTAAAAAGAATATTCGATTGATTAATTCAAAATTTGTACCACTTCTTACACTTATCGAATACAAAATTATGTTAAAATTTCAAGAGGTTATGTTGATTTGTTTCTGAGAAAAAAATTATTTTTGAAAACAAGTGAGTTTTCTTTCCTTTACGATAACAGTAGTGAAAGTCAATGAATCGTTTTGAAATTTAGCAGAGAGTTAGTTTTTTTATGTCTAAGGAGTCAGTTCTTTGCCTAAAAAAATCTGACCGTTATGACCAAAGATATTTGAGGTTAAAATTTTTTTATAAATTTCTTATATTTGCATTTTTAAAAAGACTATTTGATTGACTGATTCAAAATTGTTACCACTTATTACACTTATCGAGTACAAAATTATGTTAAAATTTCAAGAGGATATATATGTTGATTTGTTTCCGAGAAAAAAATTATTTTTGAAAACAAGTGCGTTTTCTTTCGTGAACGATATCAGGAGTTAAAGTCAATGAATCGTTTTGAAATTTGGTAAATAATTAGCTTTTTTATATCTAAGGATTTAGTTCTTTGGCGAAAAAAATCTGACCGTTGTGACTAAAGATATTTGAGGTTAAAATTTGTTTATAAATTTCTTATATTTGCATTTTTAAAAAGAATATTCGATTGATTGATTCAAAATTTTTACCACTTATTATACTTATCGAGTACAACATTGTGTTAAAATTTCAAGAAGTTATGTTAGTCAAAATTTTTTTACTCATTCCAAATTAGCCCCAAAACACAAATATAAGGTTTTAGGGAAAAATATGCAATAACTCTATTTAATTTGTATATCATGTATAAATAAAATAATTATTGTGTACTAGGGCAACGATAATAATTGACTTTCAAAATATGAATTTCGTAAAAATTTCATAAAAATATTTCATAAAAATATCGATTCTTAAATATGAAAAAAACTACCTCTCTGTTAAATTTCAAAACGATTTATTGTCTTTTGTTAAGAAGTATAACTAAGTTATTATATTTGTATGATTGTTACAATGATGGATTAACTTTAAACCACTAACTCGAGCAGGATAGTAGTTAAATACCTGTTTCAAAACAAATATTTATTAGATTATCGCCAATACATACTTTTCTTTCTCAAACTAATGTATTTCTTTAAATTTTTTTATAACAATAATTAATTGTTTGTATAGGATACATAAATGAAAAAACAAAAAAGATATTTTTTATATTCAGTCAAATTGTTTAACAAACAACAAAGAGCCACAAAGAAAACAGTTTTATTTATTATGTAACAGGATGACTTCTGGGGTAAAATCCCAACAAGCCACAGGCCAGCGATGCCCTAGAACACGGTGCCGCGGGTGTCAGACTAAAATGACTTGTCCGGGGATCTGCTCCTGGAATCCCGAAAACAAGGCGAAGATCGCACACGAACTTCGCTCTCCAACTAATTGGATCGCTGAGTGAAAAGCGCGCGCTCGAAGAGTAAAGCGCGTGGCCGCTATGCTCAGATATGAAAACGACCGGCGGAGTCGTTTTCCTGCGGGGGCGGCGGTATCCGGGAGAAGGACAGGTTGTAATGAACAATGCGACGAGTAACTAGATATCACAGTATATTAAAATCATTAATAACTACAAGAACAACGCACGTGCTGATTAGAACAAATGAGTTAGTTCGCGCGCGACCGTTAAGATTCAAACGCGCGAACGATACGGCGCGCGGCGAAGCTGCTATTCCCACGCGCGGTGTTAAAGTACGGCGGGCTGACACACACCCGCACGTACACAGCACAGAAAGCTTGCACGGGGCGATTTCCGTGCGAGCCTTTACAATAAACCCGCGAGAGGAGAGTAGAAAACTTACGCTAGGAAGGAGCAGCCAGTGTACTCGACTCTCTCTCGCTCCCTGTCGCTCGCACAGCAGTTGCGCTCTCTTTCTCTCTCTCTCTTGCTCGCTGTATTGGGTCGGCATGCGGGCTGGCTGCCGGCTCGTCGCTCGCAGTCTCGTGCGGCTCACGCGGCTCGGGATCGCTCTCTCTCTGTCTCTCTTTCGCACGTACACACCCTACTCGGCGCCTCCACTACACTTGCGATAACTATATTTTTATAGGACGGCGCGGATGAGGTAACTTTTTAGAGACACACTGGAGAGAAGTTCTCGGCACGATGGCAGACATGAAGATGGCTGCCGTGACTCCTATAAAGCCGTGTAGCAGCTTCGCGGGTACGCGACGGGCATATTACGCGTCGCGAGACCGTTCTAATCCGGTCAGAATGCTCGCGCGCTCGCGCCCCCGGTGAGCATGCCTGCTCGGCGCGGGTAATTCGAATCTCGAATTACCTAACTCGCGCACGCGTTACACCCCCCCGCCAGACGCTGCTTAGGGGACCGCGAGCAGCTCTGCCATCCATGGCCGTCGTCGTACCTGAAAATAAGGTTAATTCGGTGGAGCCTTTCGGGAAGGAATTTGGGACAAGGGAAGTATAAGAAGCGGAGTCACCCATTATCTTTTTTTTTAATTTTTATTAAAAAAAAACAAAAAATAAAGAAACCCTTCGGGGCTTAGCTCTCTTCAGCTGGCCCGGGCGAGCTTGGTTGGGGCAGTGCTTCGACTTCTTTACCCCAAGCTCGCCACACATGAAGCACCAAGGAAGCGCCTGTGCATTTAACGCCTCCCGGGCCGCCTGCTCCTCTTCGAGCGCCCTTTGGAGGCGCTCCTCTTCGCGTAGGAGACGACGCTGGGCCTCCTCTTTGGCCCGACGCGCCGTCTCCTCCGCCTTTTCCCTGGGTCGCCTGGCCTCTTCCATGCGCTCCTGCGCACGTGCCAGGCGAGCCTCCTCCTCCTTCTGCAAGGCGGCGCAGCGCAGCCTGGCGGTCCTGGCCTCTGCGGCGGCCGCGAGCTCTTCTCACCGGCCTTGGGCCATTCCGACCCATTTGTCGGCTTGCCGCTCGCCTCACCGTAGCACTGGAGAAAATCCTCCAGTGCTGCCAGGGCAGCGTCCTCCGCAGCGCGCGAGGACTTGCTGAGGCGCCGCGCCTCCTCTAGAGCCTGCTCCACCGGGACCCAGGCCGCACCGACTCCATCGGTCGGTGCTCCTTTTGGGGCCTGGGTCGGAGCATCTCCTTCTTTTCCTTGTGCGGCCCGAACCGCGCCGGCGTCAACTTCCGGCGCACAATGATGGGCTCGAGCCGCCTCCTCTTCGGGAACTCGGCCGGCACCAATCGGCTCGACTGGTGCTTCTTCTGGCCGAGCCCCGCTCTTCTCCCGCTGCTCCTTCGGAGGATGAGGTCGCCGGAGCGGGGACGGGCCAACGCCTGCGTCGGTTGGTCCCGAAGGTCCCCTTCTTGGTTCCGGCGCCTCTAACTCCTCCATGACAAGTGTGGAGGGCTCTTCCACTGGCGGTGGTGCCTGTGTCACCGCGTCTATGCCCTCCACTACCTGCTCCAGGAAGTCAATGACGGCGGGGTCAGGCTTGCACTGGATTAATCCAGGAATCACCTTCTTCACCGTCTCTGCTATTTCTGGAGTCAGGCCCTGCATATCCTGCAACAGGTAAATTGACCCCGGAGATTGGTGAGACTGAGGATCGAAAAACAAGGACGAACACGGGTTAGTACGGATGGCACAATTTCTAGACGACACAGTTAGCGCTTTTCGGACGCTCGGGTTCGACGGGGGCTAATTGGCCCGACATCGGCAGGTGCAGGCTTCTTCTTCGAGCCCTTTGGCCTCCATGGGCCTCGCTTGGACTCTGTTGGACCGACCGCACGCGTAGGTCGGCCGTTGCTCGCACGCTTTCCTGGCCTAACTAACAGCGCGGCCTTACGAGGTGGACCGCGCCTCTTAGCCGTCGCCCGAGGCTGTACATTCCCCTGGCTAACTCTGTTGCCCGCTGGCACGTTACGTTCGGCTGAAGAGTCCCTCGGTGGTAGCGACTGGGCTACTTCTTGACTACTTTTGTCCAAGTAGTTTTTGGGCTCTTCTGCGGAGACGTATCGCTTGAGTTGCTGCGCATGGACGGGACTGAACGTTCGACCATCCTCACCTTGGATCTCATAGGTGTTTTCGCCTAGAATATTCACAATCGTGTAGGGCCCCGCGTACTTCGGGGCTAATTTGGCAGAAATCCCCTCAGCTGCTGAGGATAGTACCTTATTCTCTCTCCATACATGATCGCCTAGACAGAATTCTGGAGGTCGACGATGAGCGTCATAATATTTTGCTTGTCTCGCCTGCTCCGGTTGCGCGTCGGCCGCCGCCCGAACGTGCAATTCACGGAGCTTGTCCATGCGCGCCATCCAATTATTTATCGCCTCTTGCTGCCCTTGCTCTTCGGCTAACCTGTCTTCCTCCCGCCTTAGTGTCTTCAGTGGGTCAGGCTGTCGGCCGTAAATGAGCATGGCAGGACTTATCTTGGTAGAGCTGTGTTCTGCCGTATTATACGCGAACGCCAGCTCGTTCAGATGCTCATCGCAGGACCGGTGATTCTCCTCAGCGTAAGACATGATCATGGTCTTCACCGTTCGGCTCACACGCTCGACGGGATTGGCTTGAGGGTGATATGGTGGTGTAAACGTGTGATGCACGTTTCTCTCCTTTAAGAATGCCTCTAAGGGTGCATTCTTAAATTCAGTCCCATTATCGGAGAGAAACACCTCGGGGACTCCGAACCGCAGACATACTCGTTCGTTGAGCCCTTTTATCACCGATTTGCCATCTGCCCTTTTTATCGGAATTACTTCGATCCAGCGTGTGAACAGGTCCTGGAAGATGAGAATGTATTCGTGGCCGTGCTGAGTTTTAGGGAGGGGTCCCATAATGTCGCTGGCCACGATTTGCCATGGACGCTGTGTTATACGACGTCCCATGAATCCTGCTGGAGCGCGCTGTTCGACTTTGCACTGCTGGCAAATTTGGCACTGATTCACGTATCTGGCCACATCTCGAGACATGTGTGGCCAATAATACTTCCGCCTTACTCTCTCTAGAGTTTTCTCGCGGCCCAAGTGCCCAGCAGTTGGAAAGTCATGGCATTCTCTCAGTACTTCGCGTCGCTTTTCGTGAGGGACTGCTAACTTCCATGCATCGTCGTCGCCGAGAGATTCGTCTATGACTTCATTAGGGTTGTACTTGTACAGTCTCCCCCCCGCCAGCTTGAACGTGGGGAAGTCTCGCGGCTGCTGTTGAACCTCTTTCACGATCTTGAGGTACCAGTGGTCGTTTGTATCGCGCTCGAGCTCTAACGCGGCGACCGCTGGCTCTTCTTCCTCGAACATCCGTGAAAGGGCATCTGGGACATTGTTCAATGAGCCCTTTCGATGTTCGACCGTGAAACTGTGGTTCTGCAGCTCCAAAGCCCACCTAGCTAACCTGCCGGTCGGGTTTTGGAGATCACGGAGCCACTTCAAGCTGCTATGGTCCGTAATAACCTTGAAGTCGTAGGCCTCTATATACGGACGGAACTTTTTAATTGCTCAGAGAATTGCTAGACATTCTCGTTCCGTCACGCTATAATTCCTCTCGGCTGCGCTCAGAGTTCGACTCGCGAACTCTAGGACTCTTTCATCGCCGTCAATTATTTGGTATAGCACCGCTCCCACACCTGTATCGCTTGCGTCAGTTTGCACCACGAACTGCGCGTTAGATACCGGTCTGTGTAGAATCGGTGTAGAAGCTACTAGCGCTTTTAGCTTTTGGAAGGCCTCTGCTTGTGCCGTTGACCACTCATATTTCCGATCCTTTTTCGTTAATTCGGTCAGTGGTTCAGCAATTGTGGCGAAGTTCGATAAAAACTTTCTATACCACGAGGCCATTCCTAAGAAGCGTCTCAGCTGACGGAGGTTTTTCGGTACCGGATACTCCATAATGGGCTTTATTTTCTCGGGGTCTGGCTTAAAACCATCTCTATTTACTATGACCCCGAGATATTGGACCTCATCGCGACAGAAGACGCTCTTCTCGCGATTTATTGTGAGGCCCGCGTCCTGTATCCTGTCCAGAACTCTTTTTAGAACCTCTTTATGCTCCTCGAATGTCTCTGTGACTATTATTATATCGTCGAGATACGAGTAAGCAAAAGGTTCGAGTTCGGAGCCGATGACTTTGTCAATCAGCCTCTGGAAGGACGCTCCGGCATACGAAAGACCGTAGATCATTCTCGTAAATTGGAAAAACCCTTTGCCTGGCACGGTGAAGGCCGTAGTCTCTTTGGACTCCGGACTAAGTGGTATCTGGTGGTACGCACTGCTTAAATCCAACGTGGAGATGTATCGCGCTTTCTGCAGTTTCCGCAAGATGCTTTCCATGTATGGTAACGGGTACGCGTCTGGCCTTGACGCTGCGTTCACTTTTCTGAAGTCCACGCAGAAACGGAACTTCCCGTTTGACTTGCGTACTATTACCACTGGACTTGACCAGCCACTTGTCGAGGGTTCTATTATTCCCGCGACTAGCATTTCCTCCAACTGTTTGTGCATCTCTTCCTCGAGATTCTGAAATACAGGGTAGTACTTCTGTTTAATGGGTCTTGTAGATCCGACGTCTATTGCATGCTCGATCCACGAAGTACACCCTAGTGATGCCAGGCTGCTACCGATCAGCTGAGCTACTAAAGCATCTACCTCTTTGCGCTGTTCTTCTGTTGGGTCCGCCAACCCTATAGCTGATACGGACACGGTGTTATTCGAGGTTATGGCTGCTACTTCTAACTTTACGCTTGCATCGTCATCCTTGAGATGCAGCGTGTTATCTGTGGGGTCTAAGACAGCGCTAAACTTCTTAATGAAGTTTACCCCCAAGTAGCACTCCGTATCTAGATCTGGCATTATTGCGACGCGCACTTCTTTGCACACGCCAGCCACGACCATGGGCAGATACACATAGCCAACCACTGCTATGCTTTGCCCGTTTACCACTCGTGCCGTTAGGCCGCTAGCTGGGATTAACTCTTTTCCACAGGTCGTAGCGAGCTGTAGGCCTATAGAATTCATCCCAGTCCAGGAAGCTCCTGTATCGAAGAGTGCTCGTAACCTGTAACCGGCTACACCTACTTGAAGCCACCATCGCGAGCAAGTTTCTTGGTTGACTTCATTCGGTTGAATCACGGGCACTTCTTCGCTCTCCACTCCAGACGATTGGACCGAGTTACCCTCGGTCTCTGGTGAGAGAGCTGGGGGCGGGTATGTGGTCGTGTTTACCTGCCCCCCTGGCCATTTCCCTGTTGGTTTCCGGCAGCATTGGGCTTGTTGCCTCCCTTTTGCTCATATCCGGGTTCCCTTCGGTACTCTTGCCTTTGTGGAGGTCCGTTATTTCTTGGACTTTGCGGCCTAGCCTGGTGGGTCGAGCTGCTACCCCCACTAGGCTGGTTTGTACTTTGCCCGCCCTCCCGCCGCCTATTTTCCCAGTTACCCTTCTTCTTAGGTTTTCTGGTTGGCGGCGGGCTAGGCTTTTACCCTTTGTTCTCGTCGGTGCCTTTCTTTGTCAAGGCCGATAAGCATTCGGCCATGACCTGACGGAACATAGCCTCGAGGCTCTCTCGAGGTTCGTGCTGTTGGTGCCCCATCGCCGCCACGCTTGGACTCTGCTTTTTCCGCTGATCCGTGGACGGCTCAGTTGGCACGTAGACAAATTCTGGCATGTACGTGCGCTCGGGCGGTGGTGGCGAGTGATACACCTTATCTGCCGCGAGCGCTAATTCGGCTTCCCGGGCCAGGTCCAGGAGCCCTCGGTAATCCGTAATTTGATTTCGCATTACCATCTTTTGCAGTTCTGGCCGCATGTTCCGGTGCAACATGTCTAACTGTTGAGCCATGCTAGGCACCGGAACCAACTTTAGGATCATGGCTTGTAGATTTACCACGTAATCACGCGTAAGTTCGTTTCTGCCTTGAGTCCTTGCGTTTATTTCCGTCATGACGCGCTGCTGATGTCCCCTGTCCCCGCCATACATGTGCGTTATGGCCTCTATGAAATCTGGCCACGATCGCCATGTGTGGCGGTTACTCCGGTACCAGGTGGCTGCTACCCCAGTTAGGAGCTCTGACAACGACGAAAGCACCTCGTCGTGTGTCAGATTAGCTACAGTTCTGCATTCCTCTATTCTTGTTAGGAATAACTCGACGCTCTGCTCCTTTGAGGACCCTGAGAACCTGATGTGCCATTTTCGGTCTATCTGTCCCACATCACGGTTCGTCTGCTGAGGCAAATACGTATGCCTCTCAGACGGGTCCTGGGTCGCACCATTCCTAGTCTGGCGCTGGGAAGAATTTCTGGTATTATTCCTCCCAGCCTCTGTTGGGGACTAGAGACTTGGGCTGCTGCTGTTAAATTCCGCATACGTGAACGTGTCTTGGAAGTTCACATGTGGTGATCCTCGTCTACGGCCCGTGCTTGGGGGTTGGACTCCCTCCAATTGCGTACTTGAGGTTCGATGTCGAGCTCCTTGAAGTATTCGTACACTCTCTTTAAGCTCTTCAACCTCTTAGACGAGTGTTTTGATTACGGCCAGTAGTTGCTCCGATAATATATTGTCTCCGACTGCTATCCCGGCGGTTCGCAACTCACGCTGTCGCGGCCACTCTAGGATTTGCGACTGCGGCGGGTTTCGCGATTGCTGCCAGAACCCGTGCTGCCCATTTCGTGCCAACAACGACTCTTCTTCGTAGTTGCGCTGGCATTGTCGTTGCCTGCGCTGCTCCTCCAGGAGCACTTGCTGCCGCTGCTGTTGCTCCTGCTGTTGTTGCTGTTGCTACCGTCGCTGTTGCTCCAACTGCTGTTGCTGCATTTGCTGCTGCTGTATTTGCTGCTGCTGCCGCATTTGCTGCTGCTGCAGTTGTTGCTGTTGGAGCTGTTGCTGTTGAAGCCGTCCCTCAGCTTCGGCTGAACATGTCCCGGTGGGTGCTGCAGAGCTCAATATCTCTGTCCCGGAACCCTCCTGGCCGTTTGCCTCTTCCGTTGGCTCCACCCCTGCATTATGTGCTTGTTGTGGAGCGTTCATCCTCCGAGACTCCGAGAGTTTCTGCATCACTATCGGGTCATCAAGGAGCGTTATGAACGGGTGCGGAAGATCTGGGTCAGTATTGAGATCCACAATAGTCGACCCAGACTTGTTCATCAACGTTAAGTCGATGAACGCTCTTCGGGACTGCTCGCGTTTAGCAAACGCTTGCTGCTCCGACAGCTCCGGCTCTGGCACGAAATCGGCGGCACTATAATCGCCCATAAGCCACTTGATCGCTGTCAGCATATTTACTGACTGCAGATCTGACTGCTGTAGACCAAGGGCTTGCATGGCCTCGTTTATTTCCTCTTCGGGCTGTGTATAGGCCCAATTGAGTATCGCAGATTCTGCAAATTGCGATGATCGGGCCATGGTGTCAATTGGCTGTACGCTTCCCCACGAACTTATTTTACTAGCGCGAGTAGTATCTGTATTGATGGCAGAGAGAGATTGCCTATTCAACCCGTGAGCTAGCTTTTTCAACGCGAACCCGGGTTATTTTCTAAGAGCTACGGCGGTTGCTCTTAACCTCGATAACGCACGAGGGTTTCCCGTACGCGGCTCTAAAAGAACAAAAGCTATTTTTGTAATTAATTACTATTTGTAATTAACTACGCTCAACTACTCGCACTTGTAATTTTAAAATAAATATATGTGAAAATATTTATATATATATATATATATATATATATATATATATATATATATATATATATATATATATATATATATATATATATATATATATATATATATATATATATGTGTGTGTGTCAAAACGGACAATATCACCAAAAAACACAAAAAATAAATACAATTTTCACCTAAAAAAATAAAAAACAATTTTAAAGTTCAAGGGGATTTTTGCGCTCGAGTTTTTACTCGGGCGCACAGTCAACTTTTTGTTCCGAGAGTGCCTGCCGACTTTCTCTCGTTTTTGTACTAACAGCACGAGCAAAGAAAAAAAAAATTTTTATTTTTCGTCCACTAAAGAATAATTCGTATCGAAAATACGAGAGGAGAAAAAAAAATTTTCGAGTCGAGAAAAAAAATTAATTAAAAAAATTAATTATCGCTTAAAAAAAAATTTGTCGTTAAAAAAAATTAAGTGTTATTAAAAAAAATTTTTAATTGTTAAAAACAATTACCCACGTACAAAAATTTCGCGATCAAGATCTCTCCTCGTCGGCACTCTAGGTCGAGGGTTATTGGCTATCGCTTGCCTAACCTCTCGACCGCACTCTCGCAACAGCACAGCTGTGTCACGCACACGCACACACGCGCCTACGAGCTGCGGCACGAAGAGCCTTTCTTTGCAGCTTATACTCAGCTACGCTGCTGAGCTTCTTCGTGCCAAGCTTCGCCGCGTATCACGTACGCGCCGCGGGTCCTTCTCCACCCCCAAAACGTTGTGGCGCCAGTTGTAACAGGATGACTTCTGGGGTAAAATCCCAACAAGCCACAGGCCAGCGATGCCCTAGCACACGGTGCCGCGGGTGTCAGTCTAAAATGACTTGCCCGGGAATCTGCTCCTGGAATCCCGAAAACAACGCGAAGATCTCACACGAACTTCGCTTTTCAACTAATTGGATCGCTGAGTGAAAAGCGCGCGCTCGAAGAGTAAAGCGCGCGGCCGCTATGCTCAGATATGAAAACGACCGGCGGAGTCGTTTTCCTGCGGAGGCGGCGGTATCCGAGAGAAGGACAGGTTGTAATGAACAACGCGACGAGTAACTAGATATCACAGTATATTAAAATCATTAATAACTACAAGCACAGCGCACGTGTTGATTAGAACAAATGAGTTAGTTCGCGCGCGACCGTTAAGATTCAAACGCGCGAACGATACGGCGCGCGACGAAGCTGCTATTCTCGCGCGCGGTGTTAAAGTACGGCGGGCTGACACACACCCGCACGTACACGGCACAGAAAGCTTGCACGGGGCGATTTCCGTGCGAGCCTTTACAATAAACCCGCGAGAGGAGAGTAGAAAACTTACGTTAGGAAGGAGCAGCCGGTGCACTCGACTCTCTCTCGCTCCCAGTCGCTCGCACAGCAGTTGCGCTCTCTTTCTCTCTCTCTCTTGCTCGCTGTATTGGGTCGACAGGCGGGCTGGCTGCCGGCTCGTCGCTCGCAGTCTCGTGCGGCTCACGCGGCTCGGGATCGCTCTCTCTCTCTGTCTCTTTTTCGCACGTACACACCCTACTCGGCGCCTCCACTACACTCGCGATAACTATAAAAAGCTAGGACGGCGCGGATGAGGTAACTTTTTAGAGACACACTGGAGAGAAGTTCTCGGCACGATGGCAGACACGAAGATGGCTGCCCGTGACTCCTATAAAGCCGTGTTGCAGCTTCGCGGGTACGCGACTGGCATATTACGCGTCACGAGACCGTTCTAATCCGGTCAGGATGCTCGCGCGCTCACGCCCCCGGTGAGCATGCCTGCTCGGCGCGGGTAATTCGAATCTCGAATTACCTAACTCGCGCACGCGTTACAATTAATAAAGTTTTGTTGTGAAAAATTTACTTTTGTTTTTTAAATTTAAAAATTGGAATCGATAAATTAGTTTGAGGAAGCATCTTGCCAATGAATTGGCAGCGGTTTTCTTATGGGCCCAATTTCCTATTATTAAAGGGCTAAAACGCATCCCTAAAACGCACCCCTAAAATAGGTTTTTTCTAGATATCCCAAGTTCAGATTAAAATTTAAAATGAAAGAAAATGGAAAATGTTTCTCTTTGAAATGCCAAATTAGCATAGGGCAGCTACCCTTATATTTTATTTTGGAAAAATTTAATTTTTTTAAATTATTTTTGTATATAATATTAGCAATAAAATTAAATAATTATTGTTAAAATTAAAAATCAAAGTTGACTTGTTTCAGGATTTTTTCTAATAACAGCATTATCGGGATTTAGCAGCCCCTTGGGCGCGGAATACTTACAATTAGTACCATTGAAATAAATATTTTGAGGTGTATGATGTGTATATTCAGAATAAATAATCATGAATATTTTATTTATTTCCGATTGATTTGTTTACAGGCTCAATTTTCTATTTAAAGAATAGAAATCACTGACAATGAATTTGACAATTTCGTTATTTTAACGTTCTAAATATAACAGCATAAGATAAATAGAGGGATAAAAAATTACATGACTATATTTTCATTTTTACTACATAAATATTTGTACGCAGAAAAGCTTTTAAAAGCTGAGCCAAGATTAAAATTATTTTTATGGTATATTTTAGTCTTTTTAAAAATCACTGCTTGATAATTATAGTTTGCTTATTATTTTAGAATATTTATGTTTGCATATTTAGGCGTGTCATGTTATATTCCATTTGTGCTTCTTCATAAAGATTTATTCTTAAGTAATTTTCCTAATTTCTATTGCAAAGATAACGCGAGTGAGCCTGGAGTCCACGACTGCCTAAAAACAAATCAGTTAGTCAGTATATTTTTGTCAATTCTGTTGCGAGGTACACGTTATCGAGAGCCTGCCATTTGTTTTTTTCCTACAATACAATTTTTATTTTATAAAAACTAAAAATAGAAAAAATAAAGGTGAATCCTATCAACGTCATAAATTTATTATTGGCAGCATTCTCAGCGCTTCAAATACCAGAAAGTCCTGTTAATAAGGTTGAAATGGATCTAGCTGAAAAATTCGAAAACATTTTATACGACAGTATGAATGATGTTAATGCGATTGAAGCAATGGAAGAAGAAACATTAGATTTTCAAGAGCAATTTGAAAATTATGAAGTACAAGCAATTGAAGATGACACAGTTTTCAAAGAAGAAAACGATTATGATATTTGTTCATACGATGAATAGTTAAGCTTCGATTACAAAAAAAAGCAGTCGAATATTGGAGATCAACTAAAAATAAGAAAAATCGTAGTATAGAAAGTGTTAAACATCAATTTAAGTTAGTTAATTCAGTACCACAACTACGCCGATGGGCAAGCCAAATCAACAAAGGTGGAACTTACAAAGAAAAATTATATCAGATTTCTGAATTTGTTTTAAGAAATCTCAAAGAATCTATCGAAGCTGGTCATATGATTCACGATATTGATATACCTAGGTGGGCTTTAGAAGCTAAAAAAAGTTTGGAGTTTAAGAGGACGTCGGATATCGATAGTAGGGATCTGTTTTACCGTAACCTAAAAAAACTCCATTTTTGGCTTCTCATTAAATATCCTGACGATTTCTACCATAAAAAAGAGTTGTCCCCCATTCTATTTTTATTAAGGAATGTAATGGAATTTGTCTCACATCCAGAAAGTTTCTTATTTTCTCAAAAAGTTGGAACTACGATAGACAGTGTGTAGATCTTATGGAGTAGATGAGATGCGTGTGCTATTTGGCATTTAAAATAATTTAGGAAGGCATTTCATGAAAAAAAATAGTTGTCCCCCATAGAAAAAATGATGAAGAATATTACGGTTAGTTTTTTATATTTCCAAAGTTAGTTATCTCGGAGGAAACTTAGGAATACGTTTCAAAATGTGCAGTAGCAAAGACGTGACCTGTTTTATCATTGGAAAACTTTGACAACTACTAGCATTTAGAGCTAAGTAACCTGAGCGAGCGTGCGCGTAATTTCTAAAAGGTAAATAAAAATGTCGAATAACAGCGTAGCACCCTTCGGTTTCGCGCCTGCTGCGGGCGGTTTAACAGTAGTAAACGCGAATAAAGACTTAGTCCGTAATCCTTTACACGGGTTGTTATCATCAACAGCATTAGGTCTAAGTGGAAATAGTGATAGAATATCGAACCGGGAATTATTAGCACCGCGACAGACGTCTTTCTTTAACAATAGAAGTAGTTCGGTTTCTCATGATTCCGTTGTCAGAAACGAGTCGCAAAATAATTACAAAAAATCTAACGAAATAGCACGAATCCTTCCAGAATTCAATGAAAAAAACATATCGGTAACTGAATTTATAAGGGAATGTAGGGACGCCGAAGAATTTGTGAATCCGAATGATAAAAGTTTCTTCTTAAAAATTGTAAAATCTCGCGTTATCGGCGAAGCTCGAAACTACCTGCAATTTAAGAAGTTCGATAATCTAGAACAGTTATTATCGGAGTTAAAAAGAGTCTTTACACCGACTAAAAATCTGCCTCAGTTACAAGTAGACCTCGCGCGCGTTAAGCAAGGCTCCCAAGAGAAGGTATCAGAGTATGGTTTGAGAGTTACTGATATTCTCCAGAAAATGAAAAAGATAATAGAAAATTCTAATTCAGCTAATGTACAGGGCTTAATAGAAGGTGCGACTGAGACCGCTACGCAATGTTTCAAATTAGGATTGCGACCTGAAATAACGGTACAAATGACGGGAGAACTATTAACTTCGTTCGAAAACGCGATTAGTACGGCGATAGAGGGAGAACTTTTCATTCAGCAGAGGAATGATTTACATGGAGAGACCTTAAATGATAACAAAAAGCGGGCCTACTGTCACCTTGCTGAATCGGAAGCAAGAGAAGAGCCGGAAAAGAAAAAATTTAAATGTTTTGAATGCGGTAACTCCGGTCATAATTATCGACATTGCCCTGTATATTTAGGTAAACGAAAATCAAAATTCTGTAATTATTGTAAAATCCCCGGGCATAATTTTGATGAATGCAGGAAACGGTTCAATCAGTATCAAAGATCGTACCCCTATAATAACGATAGCAATAATAGGCGTCCTTTAAACTCGGGAGTGGTTCGCCATACGGGCGCGATGGCGAACCCCCAGACCCCTCCGTCTCTGATGTCCAGACACGCGCCATTATCCTTGCCGCCACCACCCCGCAGGACCTAAAATCTCCCATTGTTGCATTCGCGAGCCAGGATTTAGTTAAGGGTATGTCACGTTTTCTTTTGGACACGGGTTCTGAGTTAAATATTATAAAACACAGTCTAGTAAAAAGCAACGTACACATTTCTGTAGATATTCTGTATAGATTAGCCGGAATCGGCGAGGGGTTGACCGAAACTCAGGGTTATATACAAATCAAACTTGACCAGGTACCCTGCCGGCTGAACGTAGTGTCCGATGATTTTCATGTAGAGACCGACGGGATCCTCGGCGTAGAATTCATGCGGGCACAGAAAGCCATCCTATCTTTTAAAGATTCTACTCTTATTTGGGGTCAACCACGAGAGGCAATACCCTTCCTTGAGCACGATATCACTTATCTACCTGCCAGAACAAAAACCTTAATCCAAGTCGCGGTTCAAAACCCTGCGCGCCGGACCGGGTACGTTCCAAGAATAAAGGCCGGACCAGGTGTCTTTATAGGCGAATGTTTAGTTACCAATAATAATAGTAAGGTTAGTTTATTTGCAATTAATTCGACAACCGAGAACCTTAGATTAATTATACCCCCTGTCGTTTTAGAATGCTATGATGGTACAATAAAACCCGTCCGTTCTATTAGGGTAACCAATGGGGTTGACACAGAGGCAGAGCACCAAAGCAGAGTTAATAAAACAATTGAATTATTGAATTTGAAAGGGCTCAATCAGCCGAAAAAGGATAGCATAATAAAATTAGTTTCTAAGTTCCCTTGTCAGTTTCACTTGCCAAAAGATAAACTTAGCCAAACTTCTAAGATTGCTCACAAAATACCGACCACGGATAATATTCCCATTAATGTAAAACAGTACCGTCACCCACCTCATTTATGCGAAGCAGTTCAAAAACAGGTCCAGGAATTAATCGACAATGACATTGTAGAAGCATCTGAATCACCGTATAATTCGCCCTTATGGATAGTTCCGAAAAAGCCAGATTCGCAGGGTAACAAAAGATGGCGATTAGTAGTAGATTTTAGGACCCTAAACGAAAAAACTATCGCGTCTGCGTATCCTCTTCCTAATATAACGGAAATTCTCGATCAGTTAGGACGAAGTAAGTACTTTTCTACCCTTGATTTAGCTTCCGGATTTCATCAGCTACCTATCGATCCCGCTGACGCCCCCAAAACCGTGTTCTCAACCCCCTTTCATCATTTGCAATACAAACGTATGCCCATGGGATTAAAGGGCGCGCCTGCCACTTTCGAATCACTGATGGATAAAGTTCTTAGCGGGCTGCAGGGAATAGAATTGTTCGTTTACATGGATGACATTGCAGTATACGCAGAGTCTTTAGAAGAACATACTCAGAAATTACGAAAACTTTTCGGTAGATTGAAAACAGCTGGCCTCACCCTGCAGCCAGATAAGTGCCTTTTCTTGAAAAAGGAAGTCGCTTACCTCGGTCATATCATATCGGAGGAAGGCGTAAGGCCTGATCCTCGAAAGATTCAAGCCGTGTCAGAATTCCCGCGACCGAAAAACCCGAAGAACATCAAACAATTTCTAGGTTTGGCAGGGTATTATAGGAGATTTATTCCGGATTTTGCAAAAATCGCCAAACCCCTTAAGGGGGTGTCAAACTCAATTTTTACCGACCGCGAAAAAATATATTGTTTCTAATAGAAAAACAAAAAAATAACGATATATGAAAAATAATGAGTGCATTGCCCTCCGTAATTACATTATTAATCATTCTGCAAAATGCTAAGTCAATATTCAAAAGTGTCTAAGAATGGCATTTGAACGAAAATTTCGTTCAAATGCCATTCTCAGATGCCTTAAAATATCGACGTGAAACTTTGCAGAATGATTCATAATGTCATTACGGAGGGCAATGCACTCATGATTATGCATAATATTAAAAAAAAAAAATAGATTGTTGTACCATATGGGTAATATGTAGCATCGCGAGATTCGCGAGTCGGCGATGGCAGCGACGGCAGCGGCCAGCGGCGCGGCCTTGCCCGTGTGTGTGTACGCACATGCGCTGCTAGTGCTGGCTGCAGCACAGCTGAGCTGTCCATCGCCGATACCTGGGCCTAGGCCCTCCGGGAGACGGTCCCGTGTTGCCGCCACCACCTCCGCCGCCACCTTCGCCACCTGTGCCCTCCTCTATCCATTGATGCTTATCGACGTGTCATCGGTGTGCCTGCCGCCTGGACCGCTCGCAGACGGCGCAGCCTGGAGCGCCGCATCAGCCGCCCACCTCGCAGACCGTAGCGTCCGTACCGCACCGTGTGCGTGCACACCCAACGGACCGTGCCGCTTGGACTTGGCCCCGCCGTAAGACAGAAAAGTAAGTCATTCAAGAATTTATTTATTTTACGGCGTTGTTATTTGTACGACAGATCTGTCGTACAAATAACCTATAACCCACTTAGAAACGTGTAAAAATCACTGTTTTGAAAGTCTGACATGGAAGGGACTATTATTTCTTTAGTCAAGCGTCAATCCTTGCCTATTTTTTTCTTTAATCAAGCGTCAATTCTTCGACTAAAGAAAATTGAAGGTTAGGTTTTACGTATATATAGGTATACCTATCTAGCAATCTGGCGTATAAATAACAACGACCAACTGTAGATTTGATGCGCTTTTTCGACTTTTCATTCCAAAGATTACAGATCTAAATAATCAGCAAGTGTGGAGATACTGCATTTTCTGTGTATTTTTCAAAATATTTTCAAGAAAAGTCATTTCCTCCAAACTAGCTGATTGAGTAGATCTGAAATCTAATATACAATGCCTCAGCATGTACTGGATTGTGTGTAAACATTCTCATAAACTTTAAGCGAGGATGAGGAGGTCTACCTTGGAAATGCACACGCGCTTTTTCGACTTTTCATTTCAAAGATCCCTTTCCATTCTCTACAAATATTTCAAACTTTACACACACTATGTAATACATGCTGAGGGACTGTTTATCAAGTTTAAGATCTAAATAATTAGCAAGTGAGGAGATATTGCAATTTGTATGCTCTTTTTAAGAAATGTTCAAGTAAAAAAGTTATTTCCCCTACACTGGCTGATTGAAAAGATCTAAATTTAATATACAGTGCCTCAGCATGCATTGCATTGTGTGAGAACATTCTGGTAAACTATGAGAAAGAGTGAGGAGGTTTTTGTCGCAAATGCACATGCGGCTTTTTGCCATTTCGTTCCAAAGATCCCTTTCCATTCCCTACAAGTATCTTAAACTTTCCATACATAATGGAATACATGCTGAGGGACAGTTTATCAAGTTTCAGATCTACATAATTAGTAAGTCTGGAGATATTGCAATTTTTGTGCTTTTTCAGGAAATTTTTAAGAAAGAAAAGTTATTTCCTCCAAACTGGCTGATTGAATAGATCTGAAACCTAATATACAATGCCTCAGTATGTACTGGATTGTGTGTAAACATTCTCACACACTTTAAGCGAGGGTGAGGAGGTCTACATTGGAAATGCACACGCGCTTTTTCGACTTTTCATTTCAAAGATCCCTTTCCATTCTCTACAAATATTTCAAACTTTACACACACTATGTAACACATGCTGAGGTATTGTTTATCAAGTTTCAGATCTAAATAATTAGCAAGTGTGGAGATATTGCAATTTGTATGCTCTTTTTAAGAAATGTTCAAGAAAAAAAGTTATTTTCCGTACACTGGCTGATTGAAAAGATCTAAAATTTAATATACAATGCCTTAACATGTATTGGATTGCGTGTTAATATTCTGGTAAGCTTTGAGCAATGGTCAGGAGGTCTTAGTTGGAAATGCACTTGCGCTTTTTCGACTTTTCAGTCCAAAGATCCCTTACCATTCTCTCAACATATCTTAAACTTTACACACATCGTGCAATACATGCTGAGGGACAGTTTATCGAGTTTCAGATCTACATAAATAGCAAATCTGGAGATATTGCAATTTTTGTGCTTTTTCAGGAAATTTTTAAGAAAGAAAAGTGATTTCCTCCAAACTGGCTGATGGAGTATATCTGAAACTCAATATGCAATGCCTCAGCATGCATTGCATTGTGTGAGAACATTCTGGTAAACTATGAGAAAGTGTGAGGAAGTTTTTGTCGCAAATGCACATGCGGCTTTTCGACAATTCGTTCCAAAGATCCCGTTCCATTCCCTACAAGTATCTTAAACTTTCCATACATAATGGCATACATGCTGAGGGACGGTTTATCAAGTTTCAGATCTACATAATTAGCAAGTCTGGAGATATTGCAATTTTTGTGCTTTTTCAGGAAATTTTTAAGAAAGAAAAGTAATTTCCTCCAAACTGGCTGATTAAGTAGATCTGAAACCTAATATACAATGCTTCAGCATGTACTGGATTGTGTGTAAACATTCTCATAAACTTTAAGCGAGGGTGAGGAGGTCTACATTGGAAATGCACACGCGCTTTTTCGACTTTTCATTTCAAAGATCCCTTTCCGTTCTCTACAAATATTTCAAACTTTACACACACTATGTAACACATGCTGAGGTATTGTTTATCAAGTTTCAGATTTAAATAATTACCAAGTGTGGAGATATTGCAATTTGTATGCTCTTTTTAAGAAATGTTCAAGAAAAAAAGTTATTTCCCGTACACTGGCTGATTGAAAAGATCTAAAATTTAATATACAATGCCTTAACATGTATTGGATTGCGTGTTAACGTTCTGGTAAGCTTTGAGCAATGGTCAGGAGGTCTTAGTTGGAAATGCACTTGCGCTTTTTCAACTTTTCAGTCCAAAGATCCCTTTCCATTCTCTCAACATATCTTAAACTTTACACACACCGTGCAATACATGCTGAGGGACAGTTTATCAAGTTTCAGATCTACATAAATAGCAAATCTGGAGATATTGCAATTTTTGTGCTTTTTCAGGAAATTTTTAAGAAAGAAAAGTGATTTCCTCCAAACTGGCTGATGGAGTATATCTGAAACTCAATATGCAATGCCCCAGCATGCATTGCATTGTGTGAGAACATTCTGGTAAACTATGAGAAAGTGTGAGGAGGTTTTTGTCGCAAATACACATGCGGCTTCTCGACAATTCGTTCCAAAGATCCCGTTCCATTCCCTACAAGTATCTTAAACTTTCCATACATAATGGCATACATGCTGAGGGACGGTTTATCAAGTTTCAGATCTACATAATTAGCAAGTCTGGAGATATTGCAATTTTTGTGCTTTTTCAGGAAATTTTTAAGAAAGAAAAGTAATTTCCTCCAAACTGGCTGATTGAGTAGATCTGAAACCTAATATACAATGCCTCAGCATGTACTGGATTGTGTATAAACATTCTCATAAACTTTAAGCGAGGGTGAGGAGGTCTACATTGGAAATGCACACGCGCTTTTTCGACTTTTCATTTCAAAGATCCCTTTCCATTTCCTACAAATATTTCAAACTTTACACACACTATGTAATACATGCTGAGGGATATTGTTTATCAAGTTTCAAATCTAAATAATTAGCAAGTGTGGAGATATTGCAATTTGTATGCTCTTTTTAAGAAATGTTCAAGAAAAAAGTTATTTCGCCTACACTGGCTGATTGAAAAGATCTAAAATTTAATATACAATGCCTCAACATGTATTGGATTGTGTGTTAACATTCTGGTAAACTTTAAGCGTGGGTGATGAGTGTTAGTTGGAAATGCACATGCACTTTTTCGACTTTTCATTCCAAAGACCCTTTCCATTTTCTACAGATATCTTAACTTTCCATCTATCTACTCTCTCTGTTTCTGGCAGGTCGATACTGCTATCCTCATTCCTATACTGCTTAACACTTTATTAATATATTCTGTTTTGCCCTAGGCGAAGAGCTCCTGCAGAAGATAACACGTCTTCATATAATTCTACTCTCCTCCAGGGCAGCCAACACAACTACCACGTCCTGAAGACATCAGCTAGTCAAACATATCGTAGAAGTGAGAGCGAAGGTGTATATAAATATAGTTTGATCTCCTGTGCCAGACTCGAGTAAGTATTTCACTTCGGATTTGGACTTTATCTTGTAGTACAGCCGAACCTAGTCTCCAACTTTCCATCGGTCTACTCCTCTGTTCCTGGCAGTTCGATACTGCTATCCTCATCCCTACTCCTTAATACATTATTAATATATTTTGTATTGTCCTAGGTGAAGAGCTCCTGTAGAAGACAACAAGTCTTCATATAATTCTACTCTTCTCGAGGACAGCCAACGCAACTACCACTTCCCGAGGACATCACCTAGGCGAACACAACGGAGAAGGGAGGGCGAAGGTGTAGTTGAATGTAGTTCGCGCTTCCGTGACAGACTCGAGTAAGTACTTCACTTCGGATTTGGACTTTATCCTGTAGTATAGCCGATCCTAGCCTCCAACTTTCCATCTGTCTACTCCTCTGTTCCTGGCAGTTTGATACTGCTCTCCTCATCCCCACTGCCTAAAACATTATTAATATATTTTGTTTTGCTCTAGGCGAAGAGCTCCTGCAGAAGACAATAGGTCTTCATATCATTCTACTCTCCTCGAGGGCAGCCAACGCAACTACCACTTCCCGAGGACATCACCTAGGCGGACACGACGGAGAAGGGACGACGAAGGTATACTTGAATGTCTGCGCTCCCGCGACAGACTCGAGATGTAGTCTAGGCGCCAGGGGGGTTTCCGTGGCCGATGGATGTCCACACTTCCACCAAAGCTTTTCTTACGTATTTTTGACTGCTGATTCTGAATTTCGAAGGTGGAACGTCGCCAGACTGTTAGTTTTTTGTTATTAACTATTTAATTGTTTAAATTGCTGCCAAATCAATATGATTAATTATAACTGAATCCTAACTGCCTAAAACTGTAGTAAATTGATCTAGAATATGCTCGTTTTTCAGAATTGAAAAATTTTGATTAGAACCCGAATTATTGCAAATTTAGTGCAATAAGTCGCGAATTCGAGCGCAAACGTGCATAATTCTAGATCAATTTACTACAGTTTTAGACAGTTAGGATTCAGTTATAATTAATCATATTGATTTGGCCGCAGTTTAAACAATTAAATTGTTAATAACAAAAAACTAACATTCTGGCGACTGTCCACCTTCGAAATTCAGAATCAGCAGAAAAAAATACGTAAGAAAAGCTTTGGTGGAGGCGTGGACATCCATCGGCCACGGAAACCCCCCTGATGCCTAGACTGATGTCAGTATTTAGGGCACACCTGATTTTTAGGTACGAATTATATCTCCCCAAAAAGTAACAGTTTTCTGCGGGTGCACACGGAAAGAAAATTCTTACTGCTACAGTTAAAACGGCTTACTCGTGGAGTATAGGAGTTCCTTTACTATATAAGTAAGGTGGTTTTAGCAATCTTAGTAAGAGACCCATACTTTTACGGTATGTTGCTTTTCATACTACAACAGTTACACGATTATACGATCGTTGGATCAGCGGCATATACCGACGTGACAGCGTCACACGATTTTAGTATACATTGCTTCCACCTTCAATTGTAAGGGAGAAATACTATAGCGGTAACGGTTGCTACCTGCTAATACGGAAATGACAACTATTATAAGGAAGTGTTACTTATTGATAATTGAAAGCATCGAATGCGTCGTCTAGGTCTTTGAGGTGGTCAATGATGGAGTCGAGGTGATGCGCTCCGAAGTTTTTGCGTTTAGATCCCAGGACGCATCTAATACGTAGTCAAAGTGTTCGGGGTAGCTGATGATGATGTCTAGGTCGTGCGCTCCGTAGTTTTTTGTCTCTAGATGTTGGAACGTATCAAATGCGTGGTTTAAGTCTTTGTGGTAGCCGATGATGGAGTCTAGGTTTTTCGCATTAAACTATCAGGGCGCATCTAATACGCAGTGCAGGTGTTCAGGGTAGCCGATGACGAGGTCTAGGTGGTGCGCTTTGTAGTCTTTTGCGTTTGGATATCAGGGCGCATCTAATACGTGGTCCAGGTCTTCGGGGAAGCCGGTGACGATATTTAGGTGGTGCGCTCCGTAGTTTTTGGCTAATAGGTGTTGGACATGTCAAAACTTAAAGTATTACTAATCACGTAATTTTATACTATAAATAAAAATCGTGATTATAAATAAATACTTATTCGAACGTAATTACGTTCAAATTGACATGTGTTTGTAATAAAAAAAATAGTAAATATTAAAATGCGTATAGGCGAAATACGCACAATTATTCATAATAAATAATGCGTATATGCGAAATGCGCACAATTATTTATAATAAAAAATTCGTACAAGCGAAATACGCACAATTATTTACAATATCAAAAATATGTATAAGCGAAATACGCACAGTTGTTTATAATGCAAAAATGCGTATAGACGAAATACGCACAATTATTAGTTATAAGGAAAGGTGTATGGGCGAACATATTTAATTATAACAGAAAAGAATTACAATTACATGAGTTTATTTAGTTATCTATTTATAAGAAACTAGATGTCTTGACATAAAATTAATGCTTTTCCGTTTTTTTTCAACAAAACTCATAAAATTTGAAAAGAAGCTAAAGAAACTTATGAGCCTAGCTCAATGAAATTATAGTAGCTCTACTTTTGCCAATCATTCAGTAGCATGACAAGTATAATGCAAAGTAATTATTAATGACAATACTTCTAATAATACAAATTTTGTTAAAATGTTCAATTTGCAGTTATGCGTTTATATGATGGAAGGTGTATATTTTAAAATGCGGATCAACTTATATACCATACTCAGGTTCATTTGAAGTTCAACCCTTGGTCTCAAATTTTGTTACACCCTCCTGTTGTTTCAGGTATATGGGATATTTCACGTGAAGTCAGCAGCTCAAAATATTAAAATCCCTCAAAACTCGTTTTCTTTTAGTTTTTATGAACAAAATGTTCCTCAAATTTTAGGTCGATATTTGCAAAAATAAAAAAGCTATGCAATATTGAAAATTCAATTTTTTTGCAATTTTTGGTTAAAATCCAAGTTTATTCATTTTTTAACTGAAAATCTTGAAACTTTTTGTATAGTACATTGATTGGCAAAAGGTTTGGATTTTTTCTGTAGAATGTGCCAGTATTTATTTTATGACCCTTTTTGAAAGTCTCTGATTGGCTGCTTCTTAGTATACCTTCATCAAAGGATATTGAGGCTGCGGCCAAATATTCTTTATTCGACAAATTTTTTTTTGTATTCTTCTTCGAAAACCCTTCAAAATGCTTTTTTATCAATACTGGCCGAGCATAGGGAAAAAAGTTACAATTTTTTGAAATATCAAGAAAAATCCATAATTTCAATTTTTGATAACATGATTAATGAAACTGAATATTATTCATACATCTTATGGCATGGACCGTACCACTGAATTTTGTTAGAGCATCAAATAGAACATTAGAAATATTTATTTTCAATAATATTAGGCTTACACAATAAGCGATACCTAATTATGAATGAAAATATCAGTCTGTTGCCTGATTTCATTTTGACAGCTTTATAGTAATTAACCTCTATAGCTTAATTTATTATTAATTCATAATTAGGTATTGCTTATTGTGTAAGCCTAATATTATTGAAAATAGATATTTCTAATGTTCTATTTGATGCTCTAACAAAATTCAGTGGTACGGTCCATGCCATAAGATGTATGAATAATATTCAGTTTCATTAATCATGTTATCAAAAATTGAAATTATGGATTTTTCTTGATATTTCAAAAAATTGTCACTTTTTTCCCTTTGCTCGGCCAGTATTGATCAAAAAAAGCATTTTGAAGGGTTTTCGAAGAAGAATACAAAAAAAATTTGTCGAATAAAGAATATTTGGCCGCAGCCTCAATATCCTTTGATGAAGGTATACTAAGAAGCAGCCAATCAGAGACTTTCAAAAAGGGTCATAAAATAAATACTGGCACATTCTACAGAAAAAATTCAAACCTTTTGCCAATCAATGTACTATACAAAAAGTTTCAAGATTTTCAGTTAAAAAATGAATAAACTTGGATTTTAACCAAAAATTGCAAAAAAATTGAATTTTCAATATTGCATAGCTTTTTTATTTTTGCAAATATCGACCTAAAATTTGAGGAACATTTTTTGTTCATAAAAAACTAAATAGATTGAAATTTGTTTAAATTTCAATAAACAATTAAACCCTCAACCAAAAAAATAAAAACCAAATCATTTGTAGTAACAACGGATGTGTCAGATTACGCTCTAGGGGGTGTTTTAAGTCAAGGACCTATAGGTAAAGACCTCCCTATCGCTTATACCTCTAGAGCCTTAATTAATGCGGAGATAAATTATACCACTACGGAAAAAGAACTCTTAGCAGTAGTATACGCGGTAAGACAATTTAGGCCTTATTTATACGGAATGAAATTCACCCTTGTAACTGATCATAAACCATTATTGTGGCTACATAGCTTGAAAGACCCCATTTCACGCATAGGCCGTTGGAAAATGCTCTTGAGAGAATATGATTACGAAATAGTCCACAAACCTGGGAAAATTAATATGCGCTTTCGAGGAATCCCGTACCCACACAACCTGTCGCTTTTCCCCCCCCCCCCCCCCTCGACCCGGAAGGATTGTTTCCCGAGCAAAATATTGAAAAGGTGTTCCTCCTCACTAAATCAAATACCAAATCTCGTGAGCAACCCCCTGAAGGGAACGAGAATTATGAATCCAGCCACACCCTGATACGCATGAACAACGGACTCACGAACGATTACGGACACACACCAATACCACACCTAAATAATCCTGGTCATGGGATTAATCACACTGACACACCGGTTGCGGAAAGCGCAATCGCCCTCGAAAACAGGGATACGAGTTTTAAGGAACCAGTTGTAGAGGTCGCACCTGAAGCCCTTGGAGAAGGGAAGTTAAATCTAGCCCGGCACGGGAAGCGTGGTCCGAGCTCTCGATTTCAGGGAAGTTTAGCAAAATGAGCATTGATTTCACGACAAAGAATCTCAGGATTAACGAGAGCAGGCCGGAGGCTAACGGGAAAATTCCCATCAAGAAACCTCGACAGGTGGGGGACAATGAACCAGGTGCGAAGGATGCAACCGCAGCTCTCATGATTTCTGGGAAGTATAGGGCCGGGGACCAACAGGAAAATTCCTATCAAGAAATCCCGTCAGGCAAAAGTAGGGACGAAACAGTACACATAAACCACAGCACAACTGAAACAACACACACAAACAATAAAGCCCGAACTAACATAAACATTAACTATACTCATACCATTGACGATCATAACGAGACAAATAATGAGGCAGAGATACCCAAGACCTCACATAACAAGACAACAGAACCTCAGAGCTCCGATAACGAGACGGATAATGAGGCAGAGATACCCAAGACCTCACCTAATAAGGCAAAAAGACCCCAGAGCTCCGATAACGAGACGGATAACGAGGCAGAGATATCCAAGACCTCACCTAGTAAGACAAAAAGACCCCAGAGCTTTGATAACGAGACAAATAGCGAGGCAGAGATACCCAAGACCTCAGAAAACTCCAAAACCCTAAATAGCGAGGCAGAGTTACCCAAGACCTCGATAGACCAAACAGAGAGTCCAGACACCTCAGATAACGAGGAGATTCGTCCTACGATACTTAAGGTAAATACATGTATTATACAACCCCGCGTGAATAATATTGAACAAATTTTAATGGTAACATCCGTCGAATACTCCCGGGATCATCTTTTAATGAGGAAAGATAATATTGCGCATTTCATGTCAGTAGATTGCGAAATAAGTACCCTCATTTGTCAGCAACTAGTCGATTTAGAAATGATAGATATAAGAGCAATTGAAAATCAAGCCCATTGGTATAGGCGCGATAGTGCAAACTAAATTATCAACCGGTAAAATAATATACTCATTATTTATCAAAGAAAAGTCAGATGAAACAGCAAGCGCAACTATAATAGTTCAATGCTTAGATTCCCTTCGAATAGCGATGCTTGAGGAAAAAGTAAATTCCGTTAGTATTTCGAAAATCGGAGACAGTTTAGAGAAGGATCACTGGCTACCAATAGTATTAACCTTACGAGCACGTTGGAAAACCGATACCCCGAAATTAACTATATGCACGGGTGAAGTAATCATCCCACCTCCCGATAACAGACTAGGAATTATTAGTGAGGCTCACGATTCAACGATCGGAGGACACAAAGGCGTCACTAAAACCTATCGACGCGTCCGCGAGCGATATTTCTGGCCGGGGATAAAAGAAGATATTTCAGAATACGTTACAACTTGCGAGGAATGACAAAAAAGGAAGCTAGTTCGAGTAAAAACAAAACAGCCCATAAGAATTACTACAACCCCTAGTAAGGCATTTGAAGTTTTAGAAATGGACATTGTAGGACCCCTTCCCGTAACCCTGTCCGGAAACAAATATATTCTAACTTTGCAATGTAACCTAACTAAATATTCTGACGCCCTTCCTATTCCCGATATGACCGCCGAGATGGTCGCTACCGCGTTAGTACATGATTTTATAACCAGATTCGGTTGCCCCGAAGCGATTAAAACTGATCAAGGTAGCAATTTTCAAAGTAGCCTGATGCAAAAGGTAGCTAAAATATTTAAGATTAAACAATTGAGATCTACCTCTTTTCATCCTCAAACTATGGGTTCCCTAGAAAGAAGTCACCATTCATTGGTAGAATATTTAAAAATGTACACCGATAAAACCGATTGGGACACATGGATCAAAATGGCTATGTTTTCATATAATACGTCTGTTCATTCGGGGCACGGGTTTACTCCTCATGAATTAATTTTTGGAGAAAAGGCGCGATTACCTTCCGAGTTTGAGACGCGAACCGTAGAGAAAACGTATGAAATGTACTTGGATGAGTTAATATTTAAGTTAAATGATACTCAAAAAATGGCGAACGCGCGGTTATTAGAAGCTAAGGAACGGTCTAAGCGATATTATGACCAGAAGCTAAATGCAAGAGATTTTAAGGTCAGAGAAGACGTATATTTGCTAAAGGAACCACGAATAGGTAAATTTGATGAACAATATGCGGGCCGGTATAAAATAATAGAGTTATTAGGCGATAGAACGCAAAAATAGATTTAGGAAATAATAAAACTAAAGTAGTCCATGTGGACAAATTAAAACACGCGTGTTTACGACCTAATTAAATTTATCCATGTTTCTTCTTTATGCAATATTTATAATGTTATTCTATTACGTTACCTATAATTTTGTATTTAGCGTGCGATCAAAATTATAAATTCATGTACTTTGTTTAAATTAAATAAAAATAGTAGAAAAGAAACAATAGGGGTCATAGGAGAGATGACCAGGGCTCGCCTTAAAGTTAGAATCCAGAATATTTAAAATAACCTCTTGCTTTGTGCCCTGGAGATGGAAAACCGGAAGTACACCTGAAACATTATATCAGGATGGGTCCCGGCGAGCCATAGGAAGCATCTCATAGAAGGGAGAGATGGCAGGAGCTCCCTTCACCCTTAAAAATTAAATTTAAGAAAACCACGGTAATAAACTTAATAAAACCGCAAAAGCTTCACCCTTAAAAATTAAATTAAAGAAAACCACGGTAATAAACTTAATAAAACCGCAAAAGCTTCACCCTTAAAAATTAAACTGTTTAAAAGAAAACCGCCCTTCGTAATAAACCTTAAATTCAAGCCCGCAAAACCCTTATCCTTGAGGAATTAGATGCATTTAAAAGGTAAATGCAGCATGATTTAATAGTAATTATAATAATAATAAAAATAATAATAATAATACAAAACAAATGAATAAAATAACCGGCACCCTTCGGACGGTTTTGGTTTTGGCGGTGCATTGCCCTGTGTGCGTGTGTTGCTCGCAGGCGAGATAGGGCTGATGCTGATGGAGTGCTGCCATCTGTCGTTGCCAACGGCAAATGGCGCGACGCGCGCCGATCGTGAATTCGCGTTTCGCAGGTCTGGCACCGGGAGGTGGCTCCACTTCTCTGGGCTGCGTCGCCATCTTTCCCGCGCTCCCGGCGATCGGCTTTGGCTTTACGGGATCTGGATTGGTTAGATGTGTACGATGTGCGTTGCATGCCTCCAGAGTCCTGAGGGATCGGCATTGTTGCATCATCCTGCGCGGGAACCACATTCTCCTCTTAACCTTCATCGAGCGAGCTACCTTTGGCGAAGAAAAATACTCCCTGAGGCTATCAGCGACCTGAGTTATAATGGATCCCCTAAAAATAGAGGAAGGAGAAGAAGTCATAGAGGTAAAGGAGGAGGAGATTAGCGTGGGCGAAGAAGAGATAGCAGCAGAAATAAAGGAGGAAGAGACTGACGAGGACAACGAAGAAGATGAAGAAATCAGGGAGGAGTTTGCAGTAAGTAAGAGGAAGGGGTCATGGAAGTCCAGAAAGAAGAGGTCTGGGTTGACTTTGGGCCCTCTAGCGAAGAGAAAAAACCTCGCTTGCAGAAGTTTTTGATTATTAAGGCCAAGCTTCCACTTGTCAAGCCTCCAGAGGGAGAAGCTCCATTTCGAGCCCCTCAAATACCAAGCAACCCAAAAACTCTCAAGAAATTATACAAAACATTTCGAGGGGAAATGAATAAGCGTACCCAGGATGAGGCTGAGCATGTGGGGCACTGCGAGGTCTATTTGTATACATCTTCCCAGGAGGATGACTGGCGTTGCCTCGACTGCTATAAGGACATCCAAAAAGACTGGACCATCAAGCATACCCACGTAGTTGGATTAATGACGTCTATCAGAACGCCTAAATGCAAGTGCACCCGCAATCCTCATGTTGTCTCACCGGTATTGAAATGCCCCATGTGTAGCTATACATATTTGTTGCACCAGGTAGAAGTGAGAGCAGGGATGGTGTTCACGTCAACTCCTCTATGAAGTACCTGTTATTACATTAAATATTTTTTTTTCTCCTTTTGTAAAAACTTTTTGGTACCCTAATACATATGTAAAGGTCTCATGGATGCATGTTTTTATTTTGCATTGCACTGAGGGGGAGGAATACCTGTAGCTGAGGTCGTAGTTATTCGGTGGCTGATGTCAATAGGTGAATGAAGTTCAATCCATTCTCAAGGATCAGTGGAATATCTACGCTGTTCTTATAGATTCTCTATCAATCGTTAAATTCAATTAGTTGCATGGTATGTAATAATTCATGTATGAGTACTGGTACGAATTTTGAAATTTGTTTTAAAACTGACATCTTAATGGTTAAGCCACTGAATCTTAGACGCAGGTAGTCTTTTCTCTCTGTGTACCTCATCCTTCATTAACCTGCATCCACTTATTAAAATATATATAAATATATTCAATTCAATCAGTTCCTTGATTGAATGCCGGATGAAAGATCTAGCAAATTTGTTCAGGAGCCTGATATCACAGGAATACTGCAGCTCCCAGTACTGGTTGTGGGTATGGAAACGTCACTTAAGTATTGGCATTCTTGTTTCCTGGACATCAATTTCACCTTAACTCATGATCGACACTCAGTTTCTGATTCCAGAATGTGTATTGTTACGTCAGGTCTACCAAAGAAAACCAAACAGTTAGTTTTATAAAAACTATATTGCTCTCTTTAGAGCCTAGGCTAATGAAACCTACTAGCTCGGGCTAGAGCCAGATACTACTTTACAGGATAGGATAGAAGGTATGGGCAGCAATAAGGCGCGACACGGCTGTAAAACTAAGAATTGAAGTTAAATTTTTTTTCGACTCGGTTTTGTTTATTTGACTACAAAAAGACGGATGTTTAAACGGGAGTGGTTACCCAGACTAACATCCGAAATTTTGTAGTATAATTTTACGCGGTAAAAATTGGGATCGTTTTAGAAAGATGGATAGATTTGTAGAAGAAACACTTTGTTTTAGTGGAACGCGGTTACGAAAACACGATTTACTTTACATGAAATGGGGTTTATATTTGGGAAACTAGACTGAACTGTCTGGAAGAGATAGAATAAGATAGCAATATTTTTTTAAAATCTACTTACTTTTATTTATCCTTGATCCTTGACGGATTCTGTTGGTCTGTTGCCTCCGTTTACAATTTTATATAAAAGGTGCTGTTTTATTTGTTATTAAGTGAATTAAGAATAGAATCAAATCTAACGCCAATATTTTTGTTTTATATGTATTCAATTTTATTTAAATATAAGTGAATATTACCCTTGCACGGTAATAAGTTTAACAAGCAAATTATTTGAACGTATTTTATTGTCTTTGAAATAGCGACTCGCTTCGTAGAGTGCGTTTGAAAATTCGAGTAAAAATATGAATGAAAATTAGAAGAGATCCTCTCCGGTTGAGGGCTGTGAGACGAGTGAGAGTGAGTGAACGCGTAAATGAACGAGCTGGACTAAAGAGGGGACGCCGACGCTTTCCTTATCTTAGACGCCGAGGGATGCTATTGGTCTTCGGATTTTTGGGACCAACCCTCACTCAAAATCGGGCGCTAGGATTCGATAATGAGGCATCGTTATGCATAAATGCGATGCCTTGATTGTTAGTCAATAAAAAAGAATTTTTATCGTCTTACATTCAGTATCAGGATAAATAACCCACTTTGACATAATGTTTTTTTATAATAAGTAATTTTTAATATAAAAACTTTAAATGCATATAAAAACTGGGCGGTCCCATGACTAATTAAAAAGAATTTACGTTAAAATATGAAGATTTATTAATTGAAAATTTAAAATTATTAGAGAAATTGATTAATGAAAGCATCTGAAGGATGAATGTTGCAATAAATTATAATTATTCCGTAATTAAACATTACCCAAAGTAGATTATTTATGTACAGCGGTCAATCAAATGCGCGAATAAAAATATTGCTCTGGTGTATAAAGGTGGTGATGACTTAAACGTAAATTGCAAACAGAATTTTGAATTTTATGTTCTTGTTTGTGGTTGGTATATGTATGTATGTAACTATTATTATCCATATGCTGGTTTAATATAGAAAATATAAAAATCTTAATATTAGTAAATTTAGACTTAAAATTAAATGTAGTGATTTTCCGATGATATAAACAAATTTAGAATTTATATTCTTATACAACTAGATTGGAACTCGTGACGAATATAAACTATAAGTTTTAACATATTTAGCGCATAAATTAAAATTAAAAATTGTAATTATAAAAATAACTAAATTTATATAGATTCTAATACAATTACAGTATATACAAAAATTTGAATAGATTATAACGGATATCTTATACTTTTATAACTTTAGACTTAACATATAATTCTAAAATAAACTATCTCAGTTGACATAAATCTAATATTTGATTAGCATAATAAATTAAATCCAACAGAATTTCAACCTAAAAAATTTCGTAGCCTATATATATTTCAACTAATCTAACAAAAACTTATCGATATTAAAGTATACTTGGATTATAAACAAACTTAATTATAATTGGCCTCTAACTACTGACTACATAATAGCTTAATTATGTAAACCAACCTGGACGTTTTATAGTAGGAGTGTTACTACCCTCGAGTTCTTGATTTATGAATCATGAAAAATAAAAATTGAAGGAAAAGCACATACATAAAAGTTTGCATTTTTGTTGAATGTTTCTTGATTTAATTTTCGAAACAAAGGATAAGATTGGACCTATTGCCTACTGTTATTTTACCTAAAAGAATTAGAATTGCATCCGCTGTTTATAAACGTTTTAGGAGAAAAATCCAGTATAAGCATGGGTGGCAGAAGATTCTGGAAAACGAGAGAGAGAGAGACAGAGAGAGAGAGAGAGAGAGAGAGAGAGGGAGAGAGAGGGAGAGAGAGAGAGAGAGAGAGAGAGAGAGAGAGAGAGAGAGAGAGAGAGAGAGAGAGAGAGAGAGAGAGAGAGAGAGAGAGAGAGAGAGAGAGAGAGAGAGAGAGAGAGAGAGAGAGAGAGAGAGAGAGAGAGAGAGAGAGAGAGAGAGAGAGAGAGAGAGAGAGAGAGAGAGAGAGAGAGAGAGAGAGAGAGAGAGAGAGAGAGAGAGAGAGAGAGAGAGAGAGAGAGAGAGAGAGAGAGAGAGAGAGAGAGAGAGAGAGAGAGAGAGAGAGAGAGAGAGAGAGAGAGAGAGAGAGAGAGAGAGAGAGAGAGGAACCTTTTATCACGGTCTACTCGGAAAACTCGAGTCTGGTTTGTGTACTAAGGCTATTATAAGGGAAAGGAAAGGAAAAAAAAACTTTACGACCTAAGCCGAGGAAGTAAGCATTGTACACCTACATTGAAAATGCTCGCATTTGGGGTTCTCACGAGACCGAAAATTCTAAGCCTGTGTTTTATGGCTCCAAGCGGAGGAAACTCGAGAATCCCTGTATTCCAAAACTATTTGGTAATTAAGTGCTGGGTGAAAAGAGCTATTTAATAATTAGTAATTATGACAGGATGTAACACCCCCCCCCCTAAAACGGTTACTACTACTAATAATAGTAGTAAACGTTACCCTGAGTAATTTAGAAATAAAAATAAGGATACAATTTTGAACCGGAACGATTAAAATAATAAATCCAAAAAAAAAAAAAAAAAAATTAGAAATTAAAACCAAAATATAGTAAAGCAATGTAGACTATACTACATTTATTTCCTAGGAATTATTCAGAGGTGATATTTCATAAAGGAAAATTATGTACCCAGTGAAAAGAAAGGTTTTAGAGTGGTAATTTCTTGGTTGCATTCGCGCAAGGTTGGATAGTGGGCGTTGGTAGCAGCAGGCGCTGATGGTTCAGGTATTTTATCTTTACTCTGAGAGGTAGAGGGAATCACCTTGATCTCTTGCAATTCTACCGGAGGTTCAGACGGAGGTTCTGATGGAGACCGATTGTTTAAATGGACGAGCAAATGGGTAATAGACCCAAAAAGTGCTCCCAGCAGGCGGACTGACCAACCATAAACAGTATGGAGGGTATAGCCATGAACAAAAATATTAATGATTGCTTTCAAAAGCTGAAAGATCATTATCATAGCGAGGAATCCGGCGCTAGCATTGCCGAAAACCAGAAAGCGAGACCAGAACTTCTGCCAGGTGGTGTTGATAATTTGATCTACTGCGTTCTCATTCAACAGCTTATTGATGGCCGATTCATTATTATCAAACGGATGACCGCTCATCTCTCGAGCAACGTCATTTAAAAGGCCTGGTCTTTCCATGGGAAACATAATTCGTTCCCGTAACTGATCCAGATCATGTTGGTTATAGATGCCGCTAACGGCTAACTCCGAGGGATTGATATAAGTCCAAGTAGGTTTCGACATTGGACGTATTATCGTTGGTGGTATCGCCTCAGTTGGAGAAGGCAAAATCTTATACCATGAACTTCCAATAAAATAATAGGAAGGTAGAAGAGAGTTGCAAAGCATTCTAGTGCCCTTTTGTTTTAGCACGTGTGTTCGGGGAGTGAGGAAAAAGGTTTGATTGTTTCTTGTTACCTCCAATTCAGCATAGCAATAATTTCCATGCTGTACCTTTACTTCAACTGGACACATTTTAATATATGGACTACCTCCCCAGCGGAAACTCCCATATAACCCGGTCCCTTCAGTAAATCAAAAGCAAAATCATCAGGTGATTGCTTAGCCATAGATAATGAATTTTTAATCGTTTGGCGTTCTAAATTGCATCTTTGTACAAGCACATCTCGGTATAAATTTTTCATTTGTTCGCGAATATGTTTTTCAACGTAAAGAAACTTCGAATTTACGTACGAAAAGATATCTAAATTAGTAACGCTAATCGAATCTACTGTCGCAAAACTATTTCCTTTAGCGGTTTCGAAAATGACTAACTTCCGATGCTCGGTAGTAATTACTTCATATCCGCAAACCGATTCATAATTCCGAGACGTTAAGGCGAATGTAACTCCCTGAGTAGCTAACGAGTATAATACCTGCATATTACTACCTAGGTCGGAATTAGACATTTTATTCTCATACCCTTCGTAGAGCACACCGTATTTGCTAAATTTACATGCATCGGTGGGAACGGTTTGCCAGAAGGTATATCCCCCCTCGACATCTAAACAACTACCTACAGATAAAGAACAAACTGTTCCTGAGCGCAAGTTTACCTGATTATTGTCTAATTTGACCTGAGATTCGTAATCTGTTAAGGTGATTTTAATTGTACCCAGTACTACTACGCTTTCCCAAGTTCCGTAAGGATCAGAGTAACCGGTCCCATTACATTTACCTTCGGTGGTTAAGGAACCTGCTAAAACAATACTATGTGTCACGGTGGAGTTGGATTTTACGGCAGCTATTATTTTTGAGTTTGGCAAACTATAAATGCCATAACGGTGTAACAATTCACAAGAGTCTTTTGATATGTCCTGAATATAATCGTTTTCCCCATTTAGCACAATTGAAACGTGAGAAAAACTACCGCAATGGTAAATAGTACGATGGATTTCCAATTTGCATTGGATTACATGCGTTGACGCGTACTCATTAATTTGTAGTAATTGCACGTATTGTTGAGTGATATTCGGCTGGTAATCAGGTACCTCGCATTCGCCTACATCCTTGAGAGACAGCGTAGTAACATTAAGTTGCCGAGCCCCGCAGTCGTAGCCGATTAAAGCAGACGCCCTGCCTACCAGAATTAAAACAACCAAAACCACAAAGCTCATTTTTACTCTGTTGAGTCTATGGGTTTCAATTGAATTAATAATTAGAAGTGTCGAAAAATAAACAAAAACAAATGGTCTCAATACTTTTTTTTTTATAGATTTGGCACTGTAACAGAAAGAAATATTAATATTTGAACCTTGCCTCCTGCATACCCTACTTCTCATAATTTATAATCTGTTAAGCCATTTAAATGTGACTTAATTGATATTAAGTTATCATGAACTATTATCAATTAATCAGAAAAATACTAAACCCTTACTTCCCTGATATATATATATAAATATATATATATATATATATATATATATATATATATATATATAAAATTATCACTTAACCCCTTTATGGAGCCCATCCCTGTATATTAGTACCTACGCCCAGAGTTCCCGTATACAAGTGACTAAAGAAATAATCCCTCTCTGGGTATAGAAACTCTAGATCGGGCTCCATAAACGCCGTATAAGAATATTTTATGGGACCCGGGCTCCATAAAAGAAAACGGGCTCCATAAATATGCTCATGTGTATAAAAGGGCTCCATAAATCTGGTAAAAGAAATGTGTGTGTATGTGTGTATATATATATATTTATTTATTATTGCTTTCTCAAATTGAATATTTTATATGCATCGAACTTAAATTCATAATAGTATTCAAGGATTCCTAGACCCTAATTCCAGATAAGAATTTAACCTTAAATTACCTAGTAATAAAAAAAAGTTTTTTTTTTTTGTAAGAAATTCATTGTGTTTTCAGTCTTTGTGTTTTTTCTTGTTCCTACTTTTTGGTTTTATTTTTTGATTAATGTGCGAAATCCGTAGGCGATTTGCATGAACTATCTTATTAGTTTTGTTAAATGAAATTCTAATATTTACTTTATCGATTATTTCTAATATTTTATGTGGACCGGTATAATGGTCCCCAAATTTATTGGGCTTAGGACCCTTTAATAAATAAACATAATCCCCTATTTTAAAATTTCTAGGATTAATACATCTATCATAGTATTTTTTTGATCGATTTTTAGCATTAATTAGGTTATCATAAACCAAGGTTCTAATTCCAGTGAGTCTTGTGACTAAATCAACTAAATATCCATTATACGTGGGAAGCAAATCCAATTCCCTAAGTGGATCACTGGAAGGCAACCTAGCTAATTTACCGAATACGACTTCATATGGAGTATGCTTTGTACTTTCCTGTACACAGGTGTTATAATTTAGCATAGCCAAATCAAGCCATTCATCCCAATCTGAATCGGCATTTGTATATTGTTTAAGAAATTCCCCTAATGCATGATGAGATCTTTCTAAAGAACCGTTTTATTGGGGATGGAAAGCGGTAGTTTTTAGTTTTTTTATTTTAAATCTTTTGGATACTCTTTCCAATAGTTTACTTAAAAAATTCTGTCCCTGATCGGTTAAAAAAACTCTGGGCGCACCAAAGATACATACAAATTTTTTAATAAATGCATCAGCTATGGTAGTGGCTAAAGTATTCTTTAATGGGACCGCGACGCAAAATTTAGAAAACTGATCTTGCATTGTTAAAATGTATTCGAAATCAGTTTTTGTTTTTTGTAATGGACCAACGATATCCATTGCGATTTTGTCAAACACCGTTCCCGGTGTATCCGTGATTATCATTGGCTGTTTGGTTTTCAGCCGTGTCAGTTTTTTCAATTGGCAATTGAGACATTGTTGTATTCGATGTTGAATGTCTTCTTTCATATTTTCCCAATAGTATCCGGTTTTAATCCGATTATAAGTTTTAGATACACCGCGATGGCCACCAATTGGCGAATCGTGCATCTCATAAAAAACCTTATCTCTCAAATCTGGTTCCACGTACCGTAGTGAATTCTTGCAGACCACTATTTTGATAGGTACCTGGCTAAATATTTGTTTAATTAATCCTAGAACTTCAGTTCATTCAAGGTTTTCTATATAATTGTTATAAGATATACTACATGTTTTTAACTTCAAACTTAATATTATTTCTTTCAAATCCGTAAAAACTTTAAATAGATTTTCCTTGATTTTAGAAATGGAAACCCTTTCCTCCTCGCGTATACATAGAGAAAAATAATAGTAACCATTATGTCTTTTAGAATGATTTACATTAAGACTTTAAAATTTGCTTAGATTCTATTTTATTATTTTCTATTAATTTTAAGGCACCATTATCACAGAGGTTGCCATTACTATCCACAAAATATATTATATTATCTTTTCTATAATGAATTAAATCCTTAACCTCAATTATTTGACAATTTTTATCTAAATCTACAGATTTTAACTTGAGCTCCGAGGGTTCGGATTCGATTATTGAAGTTGATAAATGTGAAACCTCTCATAAATCGTCAGTATTTAGCATTAAAGGGAGTTCAAATGTATCATTGTTTACGTTAGAATAGATAGGTTTTTCAGATTGGGGAGATAACAGTGCTTCTCCGTGAAAATCATCATTTAGACTATCTGATTCTATGTAATTAGGTTTAGGTTTATTTGCAACGCGTTCAGAGACCCGTTTCTCATAGGGTTCTAATATAATCGAATCATTTTTCTTTTTATTAATTTTTTTCTCAGAGTCTGGTAACTGAGATATAATTACTGATTTTGGTTCTAAAGTGTTCTTAATAGAATTGGATTTATCCACGTTTTTTCTTATTTTTTTTATTTCTTTATTTGTTTTTTTTTAGATGTTAAATTATTTTCTATTACTTTAGATCTATCAACGGCATCATTAGTAAGGTTAACTTTTTCATTAAGCAATTTAGATTGCTTCCTAGTGATTACATTACAAATGGGATTCCTAGATAACGCATCTGCATTAGCATTCAATCTCCCAGATTTGTGTATAACCTCATAATCAAATTCAGAGAGTTTAAATCTCCATTTCTGGACACGGGTGTTGCAATCCGCAATAGTTTTGAACCAAACTAACGGTTTATGATCAGTTACAAACGAGATTTTTCGGTTATAGATATGAAGATTTTTGCACAATGAATCATGGGTAAAGCTTCTTTTTCGTATACCTCATAGTTTAATTCAGGCCCTCTAAGCACACGGGAGGCGTAACTTATTGGAAGGTCTTTGCCAATTTCTCCTTGAGAGAGTATTCCGCCAATGGCATAACCCGAAGCATCCGTTGTAATAATAAAGGGTTTAGAAAAATCAGGATATTGTAAGATTGGGGGATTGCATAATGCCTCTTTTAATAAATCGAATGCTTCCTGTGTTTTTCCAGTCCAGATAAACTCAGTGTCTTTCTCTAACAACTTTGCTAAAGGCTTTGACATTGTGGAAAAATTTTTAATAAATCTCCTATAATATCCTGCTAAACCTAGGAACTGCCTAATGTTTTTGATTGTTTTAGGCTGAGGGAAGCATCTAACTGCCTCAAGCTTCTTTGGATCGGGACTGACTCCATTTTTACTTAACACATGACCCAAATAGCAAATCTCACTTTTTAAAAATTCACATTTGTTAATATTTAATTGTAAATTTGCTTGGTCTTATCTTTCCATAATCAAGCTTAGTTTTTCCTCATGTTCCTCCAATGTATCAGCAAAAATAATTATATCGTCGATAAAGGTAAATAAAATTTTTCCTTATAGTCCTCTAAACGTTTCATCAATATATCTTTGAAAAGTAGGAGGAGCATTTTTCAATCCAAATGTCATACGAACATACTCATAATGACCATATGGCGTACTGAAAGCGGTTTTGTGAGAGTCACGGGGATCCATTAATATCTGATGGAAACCTGATGCTAAATCCAGAACCGTATAATATTTATGTCCTCCAACCTGATCAATGATTTGCGTTATATCTGGTAATGGGTATGCGTCAGTTATCATTTTTTCGTTCAGCATACGAAAATCAGAAACTAAACGCCATTTCTGCTTTAAAGATGCATCCAATTTCTTTGGAACTAACCACAGAGGAGAATTATAAGGTGAAGTCGAAGGTTTTATAATTCCCTCCTGCAGCAGTGCATCAACTTTTCTACTAACCTCTTCCTTGAGGGATATTGGAAATTTGTATTGCTTAACATTAATAGGAATGTCATCAGTTGTGATAATTCTATGCATTACCGTACTGGCGGCACCTAAATGTTGGCCTTCCAAGAGAAATCTATGTTCAAATTTTAAAATTAAATCATTGATATGATCTCTTTCTATACTATCCAAGTGATCTAACCTTAAAAGGTCCAAAATAGAATTATTATTACATTCTATGTTAACGGTGTGAGTAGATATGTTTGAATTTTTTTGATGGTTTTCGAGAGTATCGAAAGCATCTTCAATTTCCAGATCGGACATAACTGGTATACCTATTTCAGCAAAGGTTTCAGCATATGTAATTCTAAATAACATGCGAATTGGATTTATATCTTCATTGATATTCTTGGTTTTAACATCCGAATCTAGAATAGCAATTTTGTAATTGGAACAGTACTCCTCCAGATCAGATAAATCACAAGAATTCTTTTCAGAGAATTCTATAGTTTCACTGTCAATTTCATTTCCAAAATTAACATCCATACTAATATTGGAAACTAAACTTGAGTGGGAACAGGTTAAATGGTCCTTGCATAATTCAGTGTTACCCGAAATCTTAAATAGCAAGGGGATAGTGTGATTTCCTACCTTGAGGCATTTATACTTATAATCAATCAAAGCTTTAGCGTGGATTAAATACGTGGAGCCGAAAACTCCATCGCAAGGAATAGGGAAATCATCGGGTACTACATGAAATAATGAATAAATTCCATAAACCACAATTTCAATTGCACCAAGAGATTTAATTGTTTCATCGCATATTCGTTTTAGTAAAACTGAGCCAGCTGGGTTTATTTCTTCACTTGCAAAGAAAGGCAAATTGAAAATTTCAATGTATGGTAGACAATTTAAAGCCTTCTCAGTTACCATATTAGTAACTGCATTGATTTCTACCTCATAACAAGGATTATCATTTTGACAAAAATCAATTTTTTTATCACCTAATATAAATAATTTATTTTCCAAGTCTAATTTAGTGTTATGAGCTAAAAATAATTGCGACCCTAAAATTCCAGCAAATGGAATTTGGAAATTATTAGGGACTACTATGAATTCTACATTCCTACCTAACATTCTTTTATTGACTATTCCTAAGGATAAAACCGGATTTTCGGAAATACCCATGATTAGTGTTGGTCTTGTTGTATCTATAGTTTTTATGTCCTTGACAAAACCTACACGAAGGATATTTATTTCGGATCCCGAATCCAACACGAAACCAAATAATACATCATTTTTACAATCTTTGAAAGAAACATGCGGAATTAATTTTGACGCAAAGTGGAGCTTAATGCTATTAACTCGTCCGCGGTAAATCCCTGCACTTGGGTTGAGCGCTGAGGAATAGGCTGCGTCCCTTGAGGTGCACTCGGGCCTGAAGGGCTCTGCTCGTTTCCCAACCTCTTTGCCTCATTATTAGCCCTTCTTCGACATTGGTCAATTGAATGACCTTTAATTTTACAATAAGCACAGGTAATATTATTTCTACAAGAAATCGCCGTATGGCCGGTATTTGAACACAGCTGGCATGTTTCTATGTTAACAGCTGGTTTATTTACTTTATTAGTTTCGCGCAGGTAACATCTATCAGCAGTATGCACTTTGTTTAAACAAAGCTGGCAGGTAATTGTGTTTGATATTGCAGTGGCTTGCTCGCCTAATCGACAAAAACGAGTGGTGCGTCCTTGTCTCCCACAAGTTTGACAGGTAGCAACTTTATAACATTGGGCTGCTAGATGCCCAGGTTTCTTGCAAATTTGGCATATCATGCCCATTTTGCATTGGGCAGATTTGTGCCCTCGTTTTTTGCAAATTTTGCAGCTATCCTCTGGTTTTGGGGCTCTTACAGCAACAAGCTGACATTTGTCACAGCTATGTCCCGATTGATTGCAAATTGTGCAAATTAAGACACGATTCGCTGATAATAGGCTGCAATTGCTGGCTTCATGTCCCGCTTGTTTGCATAGCTGGCAAAGGAATATTTTTTTTTTATCAGTCTTGCCTACGCTAGATTGATCCCTTCTTAGAGCTTTCCTAGCTGTAAGTAATTTTTCTATCTCAATTGCTTCCTTGACTGCATCTTTTACATTAGCGGCCGCTCCTAAACGTTGCTCAATTTCTGGCTTTAATCCAGCTTTGAAACACTCAAGTAGGGTATTTTCTACAGAGGCACTGAAACCTTCGGGTAATGTTTCATTTTCTATTTCTTTTGCCTCCAGGATCCTTGCCCCTAATATTCTTACTCTATTCGCGAAGGTTATTACTGCTTCGTTATTTTTTTGAAATTCGTTACCGAGTTCTCCCAGTAATTGAACTACTGATTTAGCTGGAGAATAAATTTGTTTTAAATAATCTTTGAACTCTTCGACCGTCTCAAAAACTTGTCCTCTTATGGCCTATCTTGCTTCTCCTGTAACTCTGGCCCTTAGTAATTTTGCAAGGCTCAGCTCAGCTGTGGCCTCGACCATAGCCTTTGCCTCCGTGCATCCTTCCAAAAACTGTGATATGGGAATATTTTTTCCGTCAAATTCTGGGACGATTTTTAAGGCGTCCTTAATATTTACATATTGCGGAGTAATTGCCATTGTGATATTAACTGGCCCTCGAGGAACCTCGGAATCACTGTCACTAGAATCTACTGGTTTCTGGAACAACAGAGTCTTATTTTCCTTCCCAAATTCCAATTTAGGGGTATCAGCCTTTAGGTCTGATTCGTCCCCTTTTACATTTCCTGACTTCGATGTACTGGGCAATTGGTTGGATTTATCCTCTATTTTTGCTGGGGAATAGGGAAGTTGCTTAGTAGGTACAAATGAATTGAACTGTTCTATCTCCTTCCTTGATTCTGAGTGTTCACGGGCTTTTTGTCGGGTTATGCGCTTATCACTCATATAAACTATCTAATTTAATAAAGAAATGTAAAGACTCAAATGTTTATTGTGTTTTTTTTATTTTTTTTTTTAATTATATTTACTAAGGTTTTTTTTTATATATAGAAAAGTTTACATTGAACAAAAATGAATTACTTGGTTAAAGTGAATTTAGTATTCATCCTCAAATCTTAACATCCACTCTAATGGTGGTTGTGGCAAAACTTTTTTAATTTTATAGTTTAATGTAAAGCATTTAAAACAATTTTTCACCGCTAATTTCTTCTTTATACAATCCATACAGTGCTTCCTTGGGGAATCACCAGGCAGAGGTATTTCTTCTACTTTCAACTCCTTTATAATAGGAGGAGGAGGAGTTTGTTCTAATTCCCTCTTAACCTGTTCCCAAAACGTCTTCACTCGCTTTTCTTGACTAACCCTTTTTCTTTGTCTCTGCTTCTTTGTAGGCTTACACCTTTTATGGGAATGATTTTCCACTAAAATGAAAAAATAATCATAACGTTTAACTTTTACACTTTTACAAAGTTCAATTTCGTATGGCTTTTAAAAAAAAAAAATAATTTTTTTCGGGTGAACCAACTATTCGATTTTACTGAGAAGTAGCTAGTCCATTTAGGTCTTTAATTTAGTCTAGATAATTGTAGTTTAATCAGTTTTAGTTTTAAATTAAACGTAATTTAGTTTTAAGTTAGTTAGATATTAAGTTTTTGGCGTAAAATTACTTTATTTTAATATACCTAGGGATTATATTATGGTAACACGATTTTTTAAACCATTGTAATTTGACTAATGAACGAACTTAAATAATAATTTGGTAATTTATTCATCTTATCACTCTTATCTGATTGGTAGTATCTAAAATACAACCAAACCATAAAAGTAAATAATAATGATAAAAAAAAAAAAATACTGAGGTTCCTTGACATACAGGAAATTCAAACAAGTTAAAAAAACTTCCTTTATATAAACTAAATTCCTTTATTTATAATTAATAGATCCTTTCTTATTAAAATTTTAATTAAATCAATAAATGCAGAATTAAACAGTTTATTCTATTAAATTCCTTAATAAAACCATTTATTTACTATCTGTTGTGAGAAGAGAAAAATTTCAATATTTATAATTGTATTATTTTTATTCTAAAGATAATTTTCCAAAACCTTGTGTAATATTTAAAATTTCTTCGTTTAATTTTTTTAATTTTAAATCTACGCTTGTTTCGAGATTGCGAAAACTTTTAAACACTACGCATAAATGACTAGCAAATTTATTGTTCTTTTTTGTTAATTTATTAATTTCCTCGATCAATTCCCCGTTAAATGCTGTTAATTGGAGATTTTCAAGTTTGATAAGAGATAATTCGTCAGCTAACTTTGCAATTGTAGCCCAACAGACCTGATTAAGTGCCTCAAGAGACTCTACTCGTAATATTAATTTCGTAAAAAAACTTTTAATTCGGCACTCCAGGAGGATACCATTGATTTGAGGGATCATTATCTATATAAAAAAAAAATTTGTGAAACAATAAATAATTTTACATAAATAAACCTGTTAATTACGCAAAATTAAAAGGAGAAAAGAATATTAAATATTTTTTTTAGTTATTGCAGAGATAATTTTTCAAGTTTTTGTGTAAGAACTAGCATCTCATTTTCAAACTTCTTAAAACGTGATTCTACAATTTTTTCAAATTTACATAATCAACTGGTTACCACACTTAAATGAACAGAAAATTTATCGTTTTTATAAGCTAACTTATTGATTTCCGCGAGAATTTCCTCAATTAAGTTTTTTAACTGAGAGTTCTGAGTCCTTACAAACGATAGTTCGTCGTGTAGGTCAGCAACTGTAGTCCAACGATCGTTGTCAAATTCTTCGAGAGCTTCTACCCGTGATATTAATTCCGCCAATCGATTTTCAATACGGCATTCTAGAACAATATTGTTGATTGCCGGAATCATTGTTCGCTTAGAGAGGGCATTGGCCGAAGGAACCCCCCCTTTTTTTTTAAAAAAAAAACAATATTAAAAAATAAAAAGGTAAAATTCAACCTTCAAATCAGAGCTAAATTGAATTTTGTTTATTAAAAATTTATTTTTACTATTATTATTATTATTGTTTATTCATAATTATTATTATTATTTATTGATAATTATTACCCGGCTGCTGTTGGAAATGGCCGCGAGGCTAGACCTAACAGTAGCAAACGTGGGACAGGCGACGACGTACAAGAGACCCGGCTATGGCGCATTCATCCCAGACGTGACCTTTGTGATGACTGGACTTCTCCGAAGTGTCGAGGGGTGGCGGGTGTTCGAGGGCTACACGGCCAGCGACCACCAGTACATCATCTTCGGAGTGACCGACAAAGCACAGAACAGAACAGGGACCGCCCCAACTCCCGCGGGATGGAACATGAAAAAACTAGACGTTGACAAACTGACGGTGGTAGGGAAATGGCTGAAAAGTTAACAGAGGAAACGTCGGGGCTCTTGAGACGGCTCTGTGACGCCTCTATGCCAAGAAAACGGACGAGACGTGACAAAGAACCGGTCTACTGGTGGACCGAAGATATCGTGCGCCTCCGACACGAATGCCTACGGATCCGACGGAGGGCCCAGCGCGCCCGCGACAGAGCGGACGCGATGGCCCACTCGGAGGAGTACCGGGTAGCGCGCAAAGAACTGAGGCGCGCTATTAATGACAGTAAAAAGGAAAGGTGGACCAAACTGATTAACGAGGTGGACTCAGACCCTTGGAGAGCGGGTTACAAGATCGTCACCCGCAACCTGGGAGGCAAAAATCCACCGGTAGTCAGGGACGAAGAAACGATGGACAGAATCATTGACGGACTCTTCCCTACACACTTTGAACAAGGGTGGGAGGGGGAGCGACGATACTGGCGACGACGAGGTGCAGGAGTTCACCCGGGGTGAGCTCAGCTTGGCTGTTGCGCAGCTCCCGGCGGGGAAGGCATCAGGTCCGGACGGCATCCCAGCGGAAATCCTCGGGATTGTTGCAAAACGACGCCCGGCGATACTCCTGAACCTATATAATACATGCCTGGCGGAGGGCGTGTTCAGCAAAGATTGGAAGACGGCGCGGCTGATCCTCATTGATAAAGGAAACGATGTGGACCCGGACTCGCCGTCATCCTACAGACCGCTAAGCTTGCTGAATACACTTGGCAAGCTCTTCGAAATGCTCCTGAGACCGCGAATCCAACAGGCGGTTCGGGACGCTGGCGGCCTGAACGACAGACAGTACGGTTCCAGACAAGGACTTCAGAAAGTGATCGACTCCTTTGACAGAGCACAGACTAGACCCCACAAGAACAGGCCAATAGTGCTCATGGCAACACTCGACGTACGAAACGCTTTCAACTCGATGAGGTGGACGGACATCGTGCGGGCATTCTCCGACGCTTTCCCGCTGCCCTCATACCTTCTCCGAAACCTCAAGGACTATCTATGAGACCGTTACATTACGTACTGGACGCAGACTGGGGTCAAGAAAAGAAAAAGACGGCGGGAGTAGCGCAGGGCTCGATCCTTGGCCCCGATATTTGGAACGTAGGTTACGATGAGGTGTTGGATCTTCCGATGCCGCCGGGGGTCTACCTGGTCGGCTACGCAGACGATCTGGTCATCGTCATTACGACCAAGGATACACGACTGGCTCAGATGAGGCTGATCCAAGCCACGAGACGGGTGGACGAATGGATGCAAAGTCGGAGACTACAGCTGGCCATGCAAAAGACGGAGTTACTATACCTAACTAGGAAACGGATAGACACGACGATACCCATGACGGTGGGGACGTCCGTTGTGCATCCTGGGCGGTCCGCCAAATATCTGGGGGTGACCCTGGATACGAGGATGACCTTCTGGCCGCACATACGTGGCGTCGCTGAGAGAGCGGCGTTAAAGACCGCCGCCCTTGCCCGCCTCATGGCAAATACGAAGGGACCGAGACCGAGCGTACGACGACTGCTTATGACAGTGACCAACTTGATGCTCCTTTATGGGGCCGAGATATGGGCGGACGCGACGCGAATAGAGAAGTACCGGAAAAAGATCGCGGCGGTACAAAGACTGGGAGCGCTGCAAATCTCGTGCGCGTACCGCACCGTCTCAGAGGTGGCGGTACTAGTGATCGCAGGGGTTGTCCCAGTAGACCTTCTCGCTCTCGAGCGGAAGAGGATCTACGAGTACAGCGAAGAAAGGGGAAGAGCGAGGGCCTCCATAGACGCACGGACGACGACGCTGACATCCTGGCAAACGCGATGGACAGACAGCGACAAAGCCAAGTGGACGAGACGCTTCATAACGGACGTGCGACTCTGGCATAAGAGAGGAGCTGGGGAGGTGAACTTTTACCTGACCCAGTTCCTATCCGGACACGGATACTTCCGCCAGTATCTGCATCGGATGGGGAAGGTAACGACCCCGTCCTGCAGATACTGCAGACATATTAGAGACGACGCGGAGCACACATTTTTAGTGTGCCCCCGCTGGATAGTCGCGAGACACAGACTACAGACGAAGACAGGTGACATCACACCGGATAACGTCGTGACACTGATGCTATCAAGCAAACAAAACTGGGACGACATAGCACGCTACGTGACTCACGTACTACAAGGCAAAAAGACTGACGGTTGCCTTGAAAACTGATACAGAAGACGAAAAATAGACAGACCAGACAAGATATATAAGATTGCCGTAGGGCATAGAAACGCTGACCGGTCCGAAGTAATGTGTATAACAATTCCGGGCCGAATTCCGGTGAACGCCGCGGGAAAGGTTTTGGGTGTTTAGGGGGTAGAAATCCCTCACACCGCGGAGCCCGACGCTTCGTGATGGTCTTACAAGGAGGGTCCCCTTAAGTGTAAGTCGCCGATTTGGACGATATTGCAATATGTTGTAGTACATTAAAAAATAAGAAACACGTATTTTTTTTACGTGCCGATAGACACTTTAAGGGGGTGAAATCTACCCCTAAAATTCACCCTCAAAAACAGTTTTTTTCAAATATTTCAAAAACCAATAAAGCTAGCTTAATGAAACCCACGCCAAAAGTTGTAGAATAAAAAAGCCTTCAAAATAGCATTACTTTCAATTTTAAGGGTAGCAACCTCTATTTTTTTTTTCAAGAAAACTAAGCTTTTTTCATCAATTTTCAGCTATAAAAATTACAATAAATTATATATCGCCTCAAAACTGATTCCATTTAAAAGAAAATTAAAAAATAAAGTTGACCTATCTCGTGGTTTTGGCCAAAATTATTTTTTAGGGGGTAACTGCCCCTTATTTATATTTTGTTCATTATTTCAGAAATAAATAAAGATACCTTAATAAAACCAACGCTAAAAATTTTAAAATAGGAAAGGCTTCAAAACAGCATTACTTTCAATTTTAAGGGTAGCAACCCCTATTTTTTTTCAAGAAAACTAAGCTTTTTTCATCAATTTTCAGCTATAAAAATTACAATACATTAGATATCGCCTTAAAACTGATTCCATTTAAAAGAACATTAAAAAATAAAGTTGACCTGTCTCGTGGTTTTGGCCAAAATTATTTTTTAGGGGTACCTACCCCTTATTTATTTTTTGTTCATTATTTCAGAAATAAATAAAGATACCTTAATAAAACCAACGCTAAAAATTTTAAATAAGAAAGGCTTCAAAACAGCATTATTTTCAATTTTAAGGGTAGCAACCCCTATTTTTTTTCAAGAAAACTAAGCTTTTTTCATCAATTTTCAGCTATAAAAATTATAATAAATTATATATCGCCTTAAAACTGATTCCATTTAAAAGAAAATTAAAAAAATAAAGTTGACCTGTCCCGTGGTTTTAACCAAAATTACTTTTTTAGGGGGTAACTACCTTAATAAAACTAACGCTAAAAATCTTAAAATTAAAAAGGCCACAAATCTGTATCACTTTCAATTTTAAGGATAGGAACCCCTATTTTTCTCTTTTTAAGGAAATTAAGAGACTTTATTGACTTCAATGGTGAAACTTATCGATTTTTATCGATTTCTACTAACTTTTTCTAGCAGGGAGGGTAAATGTGTTTATTATTTTTTTCTGAAAAAATTGCGTAAATAATCAAAATTTAGTGAGATTAATTTTTTTTCAAAAAAATAATAAAAATTAAAGTTACGTGTTGCAGAAAAATACAAAATGAAATGATAACTAATGTAAATATGGTTTTTGTTTTAACAACACAAGTTTTATTATTACTATTACTACAAAAAATTTAAAGTATTCTCAAAAAAGTAATTGTTTGTCGAATAGCTCGAAGCATTATGGATTGTAAGTTGTACAATAATGATATTCTTCAAAAAAGTGTTTTAAGCATAAAGATTTTTTACACCACGAACATCTAACAATTGCAACATTATTACAACCATTGATCTCACAATTCGTTGCACAGGAATCTCCGAAACTGAAACTTACGGGGTCATCGAAATCTCCTGGTCGATTCACAAGATACCCACTTTTATACCACGAATATTTAAATAGATTTTCATATCGTGGAGATGAAAATTGGTTATGAACCAAAGACTGTAATTTAATTATATTATTTCTCAAATGTAAATTTAAGTCTTCGTCTATGAGCAAAACATGGTCTGAAAAATGTTTAACATATTTCTTCCATGTGCGGAATCCATATACATCTAACGGCTGTATATTTCCAGTCGTTCCTGTAGGTATCATTTTGAGATGTGTTTTATCGTGTGGCGTAACTTCCTGTACAATCGTTGGACAATGACCACTCCACGAATCAATTAGCAGCATGCTTCTAGATCCAACTTGAGGAAAATATACCTTGTAACGGACGAGCCGTGGCGGTTGCTCGGCCGTCCACGGGACACCACGCAGCTACAGATAGCGAGCTGTTACCCGACGCGCGAGGCCTTTGGCCTCGCAGAAGGTGCAAAGTATGCACTTTGCACCATGGGAGCAGCTCGACGGAGCTGCGTCGGTGCTCCAGTGGGGAACCGACTGCCCAACGCGCCACATCGATCCACCTTCATACGTAACAACCTCTTTTAACCACGCCTTAAAGAGTTCTACAAATTTTGATTTTATTTAAACGTGTCTTCCGAAATAATTAACGTTTTATTTTTAGAAATTAATAGAACGTGATTTTACCTGAATTAAGTTTTCCAGATGTCGAGGATGTAACATATACGTTTGTAGGCACAAACAAATTTTGTGAGACAATTGGTCCAAATTCTCCGCTTCGTTCCTTTAATACTAAAAATAATGGTGATAGTAACTTTCCTGTGGCTGAAATTGTCGGCTGTACAGTGTAGCTATGAGTTGTTGATGTGACCGACTGTACAAGGCACTGTAATTTCTTTTCTCCTTCAAAAGCAAGAGATCGACCAGAATGCATTTCCAACTGAAAACCAGACTGGTCTGAATTATATGTATTGTCAGCGCCTATTTGATTAATCAATTGTTTGACTTCTGTTACGAATTCTACTTCTTTTTTATGCAAATAATTTCTATTTTCTATACTTTTTTTTGTGATAAATTTATTAATTTTTTGAGAAACAATTCTATGGGTGTTTTTAAATTTTGAAAGCCAATGTTTTGAAGCTGTAAATCTTACGTCCTCATTTCCGATTAATTTTCGTGCTTGTAGAGCCGATCTTCTTAAATCGTTGTCATGAATTATTAATCCAGCTTCAGTAGCAGCTTTAAAATTTTCTAGTGTGAAATCGCAAATTCTTGCAATTTTTTCTCGGTAAGTTCCACCTTGATTGATTTGGTGAGCCCAGAGATGTAACTGTGTTTCAGAACTGACTTTCCTGAATCTATTTTGAACTGTTTTAAGCGATAAATTCTTTTTTGTTTTTCCACTTCTCCAATATTCTACAGCCCTTTTTTGTATTCGAAACTCAATGGTTCTTCATGTCCCGTACATTGATCCGTAGGTAATTCAGGATAGTAAGGAAGTGTATGTAAATCAACATCTTCCACAATACGTGCATCTGTTTCTTTATATTCTTTTTGAAAATCCAACGATTTTTCCATTATAACATCTATGCTATTAGACGATTCCATTAAATCTAACAGTATCATTTGGAAATGGTCTTTTATTTCTATTTCTTTAATATTATAAGGGCTATCTTCAATATCAAGTGTTTGGAAATAGGCAAGCAGCAAATTAATAACATTCAGAGGATTAATTTTCATTTTGAGTGCTAAAATAATCAAACATTTATAAGAATAATTGCATACAGAAATAGTATCTTTACAACACACATATATAGAATGCTGAAAATAAAAACATTTTTTTAATTTGTATGCGTCACCCCTCTAAACGTTACATTACTATGTTGCAAGAACATAGCTATTTCTCAATGAGGAAGCTTTGTACGTTGTACGTTGTACGCTTTTACTGATGTACGCCATCATGCGACCAATGTCTTTTTACCGGGAAATATTTGTTTAAATATTAAAAAAATACCATATTTTCACAAGATAATAATGTTGCATTTAAAAAGGCGACCCATACAAATAAAACAAATATTTATACTTTGGGCCATCCTGTTAAGAATCTATTAAGAATATCGTATCTGTATATTTCTCTACTAAAGCGCTTGATTAAAATGAAAAGAAGGTAATCTCGAGTTTTTTTTTTAATTTGTAAACATTAATCGATAAGATGTATTGCACAATGCCTGTTAATTTAGATAAATCTAAATTAACAGGCATTGTGCAATACTAATTAAAATTAAGATTTAGTTATTTAAAATTATTATTTGTATGTAAAATTTATTATTTGTAAAACATCTAATAGTAAAGGAACCGTATACAATTTTGGCTAAAAATTGAATCAGGAGTCTATAATTTTGTTAATAACAGAAAGTAAACAATACAGTATACACAATAAACTATATTTTGATACATTTTTTAATTTTCGTAAAAATATTAAAAATACTTTATGCACTTATAAATCAGGATTTTTTAAATCTTTAAAATTAAAGAAAAATCAATTTAAACTATTTGTGCTCTATAACGTCAAATGTATCTCCAAAAAATGAAACAATGTACGAAATTGCATACTTTCTAATATGTTCATTAAAAATAACGCAAAATATAATTTTGAAAAGCTGTTATAATTTTATTAAAGCCTATAGACAGATACGAAATTCTTACAATTAATGCATTAGATCTGATATATAAATAGACATTTACCTGTAGTTTTGTAGTGCTGCTGACATTAAAAAAAATGAATTGATGCAATATTACAGCCACAATATTGTAGAAATAACCACTTTCACAAAACAACACTGCACGACTGGAACTCTACCGATTTATAAATACAATGTTTGCCAGCAATATATGAAACTACGAGTTAAATCACCAATCTATAAATATCCGCCTCATAATAACATAAAAATAACATATTATTTTCTCATTCACAATCAGCGATTACTCTTATTTACTGCATAAAAATCACTTACATCCACTTACACACACGCACACACACATTAATTTTTTTTTAATGCTTTATTTATCACGTATCAAAACGGTACGATTGCCTTTGACGAAGTATTTATAATAATACATAAAATATAATAAAGGGAAGTAAGAACATAATGAACTTCCGGGGATGATTTGCACCCCTTTAAAATGTATTATTCACAGATAAAAAATATAAATATTTTTCGTTTTTTGGTTCACTACAACATATAAAAGTTTAAATAAACATGTTACTTTTCTTGTGGAATTCAAGTCAAAATTAGTTTTTCGAAAAAGCTTTACAATAATCCGTTTAAACAAGTAGTTTAACCAAACTAATTTTGCAAAATTAATGATAAATTAGTATTTCGTATTGCCCGAAAGCGCTAAAATTACATAGCGTTTGTCTGTGTTATTGGTCAAAATTTTATGGTCAATCTTTTCAATGGAATGGTTTTTAAAGAGATATATTTATTGTAATTTTTATAGCTGAAAATTGATAAAAAACTTAATTTCCTTTAAAAAAATAGGGGTTGCTACCCTTAAAATTGAAAGTTATGCAGATTTATGGCCTTTTTAATTTTAAGATTTTTAGCGTTAGTTTTATTAAGATGTCTTTATTTATTTCTGAAATAATGAAAAAAATATAAATAAGGGGTAGTTACCCCCTAAAAAATCATTTTGGCCAAAACTACGAGATAGGTCAACTTTATTTTTTAATTTTCTTTTAAATGAAATCTGTTTTGAGGCGATATATAATTTATTGTAATTTTTATAGCTGAAAATTGATGAGAAAAGCTTAGTTTTCTTGAAAAAAAATAGGGATTGCTACCCTTAAAATTGAAAGTAATGCTGTTTTGAAGGCTTTTTTATTCTACAACTTTTGGCGTCGGTTTCATTAAACTAGCTTTATTCGTTTTTGAAATATTTGAAAAAAACTGTTTTTGAGGGTGAACTTTAGGGGTAGATTTCACCCCCTTAAAGTGTTTATCAGCACGTAAAAAAAATACGTGTCTCTTATTTTTTAATGTACTACAACATATTGCAATATCGTCCAAATCGGCGACTTACACTTGGGGTACCTTCCTTGTTAGTGGGCCCCCCTCCATGCTGTAAGCAAGGACGGGGGCCTCGGAAGATTCACCTAGTACCTCGGAAAAAAAAAAAAAAATAATGATTACCATTCTTGTTTATTAATAATTAATTGTTTATTATTATTTGTTATTAACTACTATTTATTATTGTTTATTAATAATTATTATTAATGGCTATTGTTTATTATTAATTATTGGTATTATAATAATTAATTAAAAACTGTAAAAAGGTAAATATGAATTTATATAAATTTGTCTTCTTTCAATTAGTTATTATTGAATTAAAATATAGTAAGATTATAGAAAGAAGGTACTCGAATTTATTTTTAACTTTTTGAATTCGAGTAAAAATTTGGTAAATAAAATTCAGTTTTATGAGTAAAAGCTGGAAATCTTTTGATATATATATAAAAAAAAATTTGTTTGTTTTCAAAATATATAATTATGATATAATGGATTAGGTAATAATTTTTAGAAGTTATATAATTTCCTATAGAAGTTTTAATAAAACCCCTCTTCTCTATTTTATAGAGGATTTTAAAGTTTTCAAATTCAGTAATTTTTGTTTTTAAGATTGATATAATTTTGTATCAAAGTTTAATATACTTCTCTTCTCTATTTTATAGAGGGTTTTTAGATTTTGTAGATTTAGTAAATTTTGTAGTATTTTAAATTTTGAAGATTTAGTAAATTTTTTTTTTAGATTTAATAAAATTGTGAATCTAATCTAGTTTTGTATAGAAGTTTCATGAAACTTCCCTTCTCTAATTTTATAGAGGATTCAAATTTTAATAAAGATTTAGTAAATTTTGTTTTAATAAAGATATAAGTCTAATTATACTTCTCTTCCCTAACTTTGTAGAGGATTCATAAATTTTGTTTTAATAAAGATAGAAGTGTAAAAGTACTTCTCTTCCCTAACATTGAAGAGGATTCTTTTCAATTTTCAACGCTTTACGATACAGTGAATACAATAGATTCGTAAAAAGAAAAAAAATTTTAGAAGTTATTTTTCCTAACTTCTCTTCTCAGTAATAGAGATTTTTCATGTTTGTAGATTTGGTAATTTAAATCTTTAGACTTAGTATAATTGTATATAAAAGTTTAATAATACCTCTCTTCACTATTTTTATAAAAGATTCATAAATTCAATAATTTAGTGAGACTTAGTAAAATAAATGAACACTTTTTATTTTACTCGCAGTTTACAATTTGGTAAAAACTTAGAAAAAATAAGCGAATATAATTTAATTTCACTCGTAAAAAATTTTCGATTTAGAAAAATAAGTGAACATGATATTTTCTTTATTATTTCACTCACAAAGACTTAGAAAAATAATTTCACTCACAAAAGTTTGATTTAGTAAAGACTTAGAAAAATTTGTAAATTTTTGATTTTAGAAAAACTTAGAAAAATAAGTGAATATAATTTGATTTCACTCGTAACAATTTTTCGATTTAGAAAAACTTGTAAATTTTTGATTTAGAAAAATCCCTATCGAGAGGCCGTTGCGCATAGTCATCCTTTTCTGACTCAGAGGCTTTGAGGCGTAGACTTGAACTTTGAAAAATTAAAATTTATTTTAGCGTAACTTAGTTTCATTTTTATTTTCAGTTTACTGGTTAGTTTTTTTTCTTAAAATTTCATTTAACATTTTTTTTCATTTGCACTTTTGAACTTGAAAACACAATGAATCCTAATATAATCTTGCCCTAACATAAAATTTGTTACGTCGGATCTACCAAAGAAGACCCAACAGTTAGTTTTATAAAAACTATATTGCTCTCTTTAGAGCCTAGGCTAATGAAACCTACTAGCTCGGGCTAGAGCCAGATACTACTTTACAGGATAGGATAAAAGGTATGGGCAGCAATACGGCGCGACACGGTTGTAAAACTAAGAATTGAAGTTAAATTTTTTTTCGACTCGGTTTTGTTTATTTGGCTACAAAAAGACGGATGTTTAAACGGGAGTGGTTACCCAGACTGACATCTGAAATTTTGTAGTATAATTTTACGCGGTAAAAATTGGGATCGTTTTAGAAAGATGGATAGATTTGTAGAAGAAACACTTTCTTTTAGTGGAACGCGGTTACGAAAACACGATTTACTTTACATGAAATGGGGTTTATATTTGGGAAAATAGACTGAACTGGCTGGAAGAGATAGAATAAGACAGCAATATTTTTTTAAAATCTACTTACTTTTATTTATCCTTGATCCTTGACGGATTCTGTTGGTCTGCTGCCTCCGTTTACAATTTTATATAAAAGGTGCTGTTTTATTTGTTATTAAGTGAATTAAGAATAGAATCAAATCTAACGCCAGTATTTTTGTTTTATATGTATTCAATTTTATTTAAATATAAGTGAATATTACCCTTGCACGGTAATAAGTTTAACAAGCAAATTATTTGAACGTATTTTATTGTCTTTGAAATAGCGACTCGCTTCGTAGAGTGCGTTTGAAAATTCGAGTAAAAATATGAATGAAAATTAGAAGAGATCCTCTCCGGTTGAGGGCTGTGAGACGAGTGAGAGTGAGTGAACGCGTAAATGAACGAGCTGGACTAAAGAGGGGACGCCGACGCTTTCCTTATCTTAGACGCCGAGGGATGCTATTGGTCTTCGGATTTTTGGGACCAACCCTCACTCAAAATCGGGCGCTAGGATTCGATAATGAGGCATCGTTATGCATAAATGCGATGACTTGATTGTTAGTCAATAAAAAAGAATTTTTATCGTCTTACATTCAGTATCAGGATAAATAACCCACTTTGACATAATGTTTTTTTATAATAAGTAATTAATATAAAAACTTTAAATGCATATAAAAACTGGGCGGTCCCATAACTAATTAAAAAGAATTTACGTTAAAATATGAAGATTTATTAATTGAAAATTGATAATTATTAGAGAAATTGATTAATGAAAGCATCTGAAGGATGAATGTTGCAATAAATTATAATTATTCCGTAATTAAACATTACCCAAAGTAGATTATTTATGTACAGAGTTTTTATTTTCAACAAAACAGTTTTAAATACGAAATCGTAGAAGAATAATTATGCATGCAGTTATACCTTTATTTCGTACATTAGCCACTAGCGGTCAATCAAATGCGCGAATAAAAATATTGTGCTGGTGTATAAAGGTGGTGGTGACTTAAACGTAAATTGCAAACAGAATTTTGAATTTTATGTTCTTGTTTGTGGTTGGTATATGTATGTATGTAACTATTATTATCAGCATGCTGGTTTAATATAGAAAATATAAACAATTTAGAATTTATATTCTTATACAACTAGATTGGAACTCGTGACGAATATAAACTATAAGTTTTAACATATTTAGCGATAAATTAAAATTAAAAATTGTAATTATAAAAATAACTAAATTTATATAGATTCTAATACAATTACAGTATATACAAAAATTTGAATAGATTATAACGGATATCTTATACTTTTACAACTTTAGACTTAACATATAATTCTAAAATAAACTATCTCAGTTGACATAAATCTAATGTTTGATTAGCATAATAAATTAAATCCAACAGAATTTCAACCTAAAAAATTTCGTAGCCTATATATATTTCAACTAATCTAACAAAAACTTATCGATATTAAAGTATACTTGGATTATAAACAAACTAACTTAATTATAATTGGCCTCTAACTACTGACTGCATAATAGCTTAATTATGTAAACCAACCTGGACATTTTATAGTAGGAGTGTTATTACCCTCGAGTTCTTGATTTATGAATCATGAAAAATAAAAATTGAAGGAAAAGCACATACATAAAAGTTTGCATTTTTGTTGAATGCTTCTTGATTTAATTTTCGAAACAAAGGATAAGATTGGACCTATTGCCTATTGTTATTTTACCTAAAAGAATTAGAATTGCATCCGCTGTTTATAAACGTTTTAGGAGAAAAATCCAGTATAAGTGTGGGTGGCAGAAAATTCTGGAAAACGAGAGAGAGAGAGAGAGAGAGAGAGAGAGAGAGAGACAGAGAGAGAGAGAGAGAGAGAGAGAGAGAGAGAGAGAGAGAGAGAGAGAGAGAGAGAGACGGTAACAGACGCCGTCGTTCTCAACTGCAGAATTTCCCCAGTTTATTGTTTTTGGGGTGGCTGAGAAATTCCGAGGCGTACTTGGGTTCGGGAAAGTTATCACTTGCAAATGGTGGGGTCTTAGATTAGACCTTGGGAAGGCAAAGAGAGGAACCTTTTATCACGGTCTACTCGGAAAACTCGAGTCTGGTTTGTGTACTAAGGCTATCGTAAGGAAAAGGAAACGAAAAAAAAACTTTACGACCTAAACCGAGGAAGTAAGCATTGTGCCCCTACATTGAAAATGCTCGCATTTGGGGTTCTCACGAGACCGAAAATTCTAGGCCTGTGTTTTATGGCTCCAAGCGGAGGAAACTCGAGAATCCCTGCATTCCAAAACTATTTGGTAATTAAGTGCTGGGTGAAAAGAGCTATTTAATAATCAGTAATTATGGCAGGACGTAACAGTATCATATCTACGGTTTATTGATTTTTCATAAAGCAAATGAAGCTTGATAAACTAATATTTATGCTTATTCCAGTTGGGTCAGTCAATATTTTTGTGAGTTTTTGATTTTTATGCAAGTTATGCCTTGTACAAGGGCTGTACTCAATACCTGTTCTTATGTTGATATAGATGTGCTTGTAGTTCAAGGATCAAACAATTTAGAATATTTAAGCATCAAATAAGTTGTATAAATTCTGGATATTATCAGAGTCACTTTAATTATGAATTTATGATTCTGTTTCCCGGAGAAAGCATGTGTATTCTTTGAAGGACGGATCCAGTCTATAACAAGTGTGCATGCTGATGCTTATGTTAACGGGTTCAGTACAGCATGAATCAAATATGATTCATGAAATCTGTCATATTTCAGGCTACTGGTGGCAAAACTTTTGTCCATAGCACCTTTTTATGTTGGGGAATTCTTTGATTCCTTTTACTCTTTGTCAGTTGAGCCGTTAACTAGTTGAGTTGCATGATAACATGTTTGTTCTGCATGAAAATTTGTTGAGGTAATGTTCTTGTCTTAGCACTAGCTGCATTGCAGTAAATCTTCAAGAGAAGAGAGAAGAGGGAAGGGAATCCGTTTATGCTACAACCATTAGCATATGTACTAAAATTCTGATTCTCAATCATATATATATATATATATGACTTCCTTGAGAATGTACTTTATCTTTTTGGCCTTGTTCTTCTTTATACTATCTGCTGTCATGCGTACATGTTCCTCAGCTTCTTAAAACCAGAAATCTGCACTCAGTATTTGGTGAAATTAGGAGGTGTACGTTGCGATAGCCACTCTTTATCTTACCTCCAACGATATGAGCTCCCTGTTATGTCAATCCAGCATCATCTTTCCATTGCTTCACATCTCCTCCCTCTGAACATCATATGAAACCTGGATGATCACTCGCCTCTCTGAAAGAAAAAAAACTTTTCACAAAATATCCAGCTCTGAGGAAAAGAAAAATAATAGTAAGTACTCTGATAGCCCAGCTGTGGCCTTTCCTGTCCCTCAGAGTAAATTCTGAAGCCTCTCCTATCACTCAGGATAAATTCTGTTGGCTCCAAGCAAACTGAAGATACCCATTGTTTTGGCAGCTAGCAGCCGACAACGAATGCTGAGCGGTTCCTCCGACCGGCGCGGACCGTGGCTCCATCACTCGGACTCGCGGTGAGGGCAAGTACAGCCCCATAAGCGCGCGAAAATTTGAATTTCAAAATCGATCAAAGCCCGAACCATGGGTTCGAGTTTTAAAAGAATATTGATCTTAAATAAAGTAATAAACTAAAGAATAATAATTGATCTCGATCTAAAACTCCAATAGTAGAATCTATATATTAATTAGTTAATTAAGCAAGTTATAAATAATAACTCGAATAGGAATCGATGATAAACAAGCGATAATGAATTAATTACCTCTAACAAATAGTAATTACGCCCGTATAATTCAACAATCAATAGTAAGGTCAACGCGTTAATGAACAAATTGAGATTTGCAATAACAATTAAACAAACAGTAGTAATCTGCGATTAAAGTAATAACTATTTCAATACTAGATAATAATTATATCATCAATACTCTAGACGAACCATAATAATAATACTAATTAGGGAAAAAGCTCGCTCAGGTAGGGTAAGGCTCTGTTCATAGGAGGATAGTCAACAGCACAACAATCAACGGACAATCAATCCCCGGAATCCATTAGCCAACGGCTCAGCAGCACACAACCAATTCAGAGAAGGGCCATTAGCGAAGGGCCTTTGGAATGCACGACGGTTGAACATGGCAAGGAACGAGCTATGAGTCATCAAGTCAACAACTCTTGGAATTCGTTGGGCAACGTTGCATCAGCTCGTGAGTCCATGACGCAACCAACTCGAGGGACTACGAGCGTAACGGCTGGCAGAGTAACAGCCAATCAGAGACCAGTAACCCCTCTCCGCCACCAACCGTCATTCGCCGCTCAGCGCTCTCGACCCTACTTTCGAGTCTGACGCCCCTCCACCGCCACTCTCTCCACTCTCTCTACCTCAGAGTGGGGGAGGCCTCTGAGGCAACTTGGCGCCCTACAGCCTCTACATTGTTACATCCGGCCGTTTTTAATATTAAAAAAAAAAAAAAAAAAAATAATAATATAAATAATACCATGAAAATTAGAAATCTGAATAGCGTCACAGTTCTACTCGTCAAAAGAACACCCAGGTCATATTTTTCTTCTCGAACCCAAACGCGAGCATGCTCAATGTAAGGATACAATGCTTCCTTCTTCGCCGTGTGTCGTAAAGTTTTTTTCGTTTCCTTTCTTTTACGATAGTCCTCAGCAAACGCTAGCCAGACCCGAGTTTTCCGAGTAGGCCGCGATTAAGGTTCCTCTCTTTGCTTTCCCAAGCTTTAGTGTTTAAGACCCCAACATCTGCAAGCGATAACTTTCCCGGGCCGCGAGCACGCATCGGCATACTCAGCCACTCCAAAACTGATAAACCAGGGAAACCCTGCAATTACACACGACGGCGTCTGTTCCCGTCTCTCTCTTCCACTCGTTTTACAGCATTTTCTACCACCCACGCTTGCGCTATTTTTCTTTCTCACGTAGATGATATTTCTACGACTATACTTTTAGTTTTCATGGTAAATAACAATAGGAAATATTCTTCTTTTAAACTTTGCTTATTATAATATATCTAGTTTAGTTTATAGAATAGAATTATATATAGCTAGCAGATACGTCAATTATAACTGATCTAGTTTTGTTTATTATAAATTTTAGAATTCAAGTATACATTAATGTCAATAAGTTTCTGTTAGTTTAGTTAAGATATATATATATATATATATATATATATATATATATATATATATATATATATACACATATACAGCAAATTATATTTTCAAAATTGCAAATGATTCAATCTATTACAAGTATATAGCATTATATGTTTACCGTACCAGTTTAAGCAGATCTGTTAATTTAATGCGCATGAAATAATAAATAAGTTCCATCAAAATACATATTATAGTAGTCACATATTAGATTATGTCGATTCAGATGGTTAATTTTAAAGTATATGTTAAATCTAAATTTGTAAAATATAGGATATCTGATATGAGTTATTTTATATTGAAACTTTTATATATACTTAAATTGCATTAGAATTTATATAAATTTAATTATTTTTATATAGTAAAACTAATTTCATACTTGTGTATGATCAATCATTTATATTTTATATTCTAGTTTTAACTTATAAGTTAAATATAGTAAAAATAATAGTTTAATATTATCACGAACTTAAATTTAATTTTATAAGAATACAGTTTCTAAATCCATTTATATTATCGAAAACTATTATATACATTTAGCCTTAAGTCTTTCTTTATAATTTAATATTTTCCTTATTTTTATAATTTTCGCGAAACATTTTTCTTGTATCATTTCCTATACACATCCATACACCAATAACAACGTACACACAGAGACTTAGTTTCATTTGTAATTCGTTTAATTTTTCACTAGTTTTATATACCAAGTTATGTTTCTATCCATACATATGAGTAACCACAAACGGGTAATAGGCAAATTAAACTAATATTCGCAGTCGCTAAATAACTTTGCTTAATTATCTACGATAAAATTATGTAAATGAATAATCCAGTTTGAGTAATGTTTAAAATTATAAAGAATTTCTTAATTTGTTATTATATTTATATAATAAATTCATTCATTCATCGGTTCATTTAACGATTTTCATTTTTATCTTAATGATTTTTAAGTTATAGCGTAAACACTCTTTAATGAGTATTGGGACCGCCCAATTCTTATATGTGTTAAAAGTTTCACATTAAAATTTATTTATTATAGAAAAAACATTACGTCAAAGTGGGTTATTTATCCTGATATAGAATATAAAACAATAAAATTTTTCCTTTATTGATTAATATTCAAACAATAGCGGTTATGCATAACGACGGCTCATTATCGAATCCCAGCGTTCGATTTTGAGCGAGGGAGGTTCCAAAAATCCGAGCGACTAATAGTGTCCCTCGGCGTCTAAGATAAGGGAGGCGGCTTCGACTTTTCGTTAGCCCAGCTCGTTCATCTACGCGTCCGCACACACTCACTCTAGCTTCAATCCTCAACCTACGAGGTCCTACATTCTCGTCTCACAGTCCTCCACCGGAGAGGTCCAATTTCTACATTCAGACCGGTCTGATTTTTCTATCTCTTCTATATCAAACATTTGTACGCAATTCTATACGATCCTTTAAAATATTTTTGAAATTCGTTGTTTAACCTTGTTACAGTGCAATGGTAACACATACTTTTCTTTGAAATAAATTGAGTGCATAAAACTGAAGATTCTCGTGTTTGTTTTTTATTTATTTTAAAATCAGTTAAACCACCGACACCTTTCATAAAAACGCAGCAGAGACAACGGACCATCAAAGCTGCTAAGGACCAGAGGAAAAAACAAAGTAAGTAAACATTTTTATTTGCTATCCTAACTTTCTCTTAGTTAAATAGAAATATTTCCCCAACATATCTACCCCTTTTTCATGTATTAATTCGTGTCTCCGATTAGTTTTCCCCTAAAAATAAAAGTGTTTCTTCTAAAGCTGTCCACCTTTTAATAAACACCCCAATAGAGATCCTGAGAGTAAAAATCATATTAGGAAATCTACTTTCTCAAGTCGCCAGTAACTTGGCCTTTCTTGGGAGGTACATTTCCTAATCAAAACTAAAAAAAAACTAATAAAACAAAACAGATAATAAAAGAAGAAACTAACCAGTAACACCACTGGTTAGTGAAAATTTGCAATTTGTTAAAATCACCAATCGCGTCGCGCCCTTTTTGCCGCCCCAACCTTATCCTATCCTACTAGCATTTAGTATCTAGCTCAATCCCGAGCTATTAGGTTTTCACTAACTTAGGCTCAAAACTGAGCAACATTAGTTTTTACAAAAACTAACTGTCGGGTCTTTTCTTGGTAGACCCGACGTAACAACATCGTACTGTCCCCACTACCAACCAGAAGCTACTACATCACAACGTAACGGCCTACAGAGGGGAACCAATCAAGAGGCAGGCACAAGCGCTGCAAGTCAAGAAGGGATTTTCGGCCAGGATCTGAGCATCCACAGGTGTTCCCCCACCACGAAGCTCGCCATGATTAAGAGAAGAGAGGGAAGTTCTCGGCCCTTCTAGGCACCTACAGGCCTCGGAACAGACTTCCAGAAGATTCAGCTTTTCGCCACCACTGGCTTCTCCCATACCCTCGCGCCAACGGTTTAAGGTCCGCATCCAGGATATAAAAGAAGAGCCCCGGGCCATCAGAGTCAGTCGCTACCGAGCACATGAGACGCTTCGTAGCTTTAGACCTGGGTCGTTACCAACTCGCTTGGTACTCTGCTGTACTTGTGCATGTTGCGCCCAGAAGCTCTAACAGTCGGTCGCCAACTAGTATGGTCTTTGTTACCGTGTACGTTGGGATCGGGGCCAACTAATCTAGTGCTTGTCACTGTGTATGTTACGCCGTCGAGCTTGTAGTCGAGAGTTACCAAGTACTCTTAAGGTGGCTCATGTGTTTGGTGCCGTATCAAGTCGGGGCCCCGAAAGGGGTTTCTTTATTATTGCCAAATTAAGTTAACGTATTTTACGTAAATTTATTGTAAATAATTTCTAAATGTTCAAACAAAAAAAAGATTTTATAAATAAGTAAAAACTTTGCTAATTGTCGCTACATTTATATGAGTGGTCGCAGTGCGCATGCGCAGTAGCACATTTGTAACGTTTATTGTTAATATCTTTTTTGTTTGGTCGTTAACCTATAATTCTGATGATATCATTAGATTCTTCACAAAAAAATCTTTAATTTCATACATTGTACATTAAAAACTGCTTTTTTACAAGTTACTACGAACCCTAGCGGAAATGATTTTTGTAAATAACTGTTAATAACTGTTAATCACTGTAAATAACAGTTTATAAGTGTTTGATTTGAGACGTTAATAACAGTTATTTATAGTTATTTACAGTTATTTACAGTTATTAACAGTTATTAACAGTTATTAGCTGTTATTTACAGTTTTGCAGAAAAGTACCTGCGAAAACGGAGGTACTGATAAAGCGTATTAACAGTTATTAACAGTTATTTACAGATATTTACAGTTATAAACAGTTTATTTTTTTCGCTATAATACTAATTTTTTTCTTATCAACAAAACTGTAAATAACTGTTAATAACTGTTAATAACTGTTAAAAACTGTTAAAAACTGTTAAAAACTGTTAATAACCGTTAATAACTGTAACTAACTTTTATCAGCACCTCCGTTTTCGCAGGTACTTTTCTGCAAAACTGTAAATAACTGTTAATAACTGCTAATAACTGTTAATAACTGTTAATAACTGTAAATAACTGTAAATAACTGTTATTAACGTCTCAAATCAAACACTTATAAACTGTTATAAACTGTTATTTACAGTTATTTACAGTTTTTTACAGTTATTTACAGTTATTTTCATTTTTCATTCCCACTAGGGAAGCAATAAACTGTTCATTCCCATAAGGTTATGTGTTAAACGTACCTATTTATAAACTCAGTTTTTTCGATAATTTGGTCGTTGACCTACAATTTTCTTAGTACAGATCGAAAGTTTAATGCCTAAAGAACATTTGTTAAGTTTAAGATGTATCTGCTTTTTTATAAGAAATCACATGAGCCACCTTAAAGCTTCGTAACAATTATTGCATCAGTGCACGTAATTCTATTTATTAACAGTTATTGCATCAGTGCGCGTAATCTGGCTCCATCTTATTGTCAATTTAAATTATTTAAAGTCACGCGTCGTCGATTAATTGTTCGAACCGGTACAAACAAATTGTTAAGATAAAGTTAATAAACAAACAAGTTAAAGTTAATTCTTCTCGTGTTCGCGTTTCATTCAAACCTCCCGCAACTCTGTACGCTTCAGCGCTTAATTGAGCAACGTTCCCAAATTCTAATTGGTCAACCTGGCGACCATTGCAGAAGCGCCTTTCTGCTCTGACATCCCGACTCGGTTCGTATAACAGTACATTGGGATTTGCGAGCGATGTACGGGTGGACTAACGACCACCGTAGCATATATCTAAGTATACAAATAATTTGATGACGAAAATTTGGCAGCACTGCGCCTTCACATATGATGTCACATGACTGAGATCACGAGCGTGACGCCCGACCTCGTGACAGCGACAGCGACTGTTAACCAAAAGGAGAAAAAAAAGCGACAGCGACTGCTCCAAAAGTCAGAAGCCCCACTGCAGCATTCATACTGGCACGAGTGTTTACGCCCGGTTCGCAACAGTGCAGCAGTCAAGCAGTGCGAGTCGAGGAGTTCATCGTCCCGTGGGCCGTGACATGATCCGTTTCAACAAGAGATAGCGCATGCGCGACAACAGAGCTGTACGTCTTCCGTCGCCCGCTGCACGGAGACCGCGGAGAATTGAAGTCACCGAGTGCGCGCGTCAGTGCAAAGAAAAAAAGGAAGAGAGATATGACCAGCTGACGCTAAGAGCTCTGGAAGGTTAGTGTTGGCCACGACACACCGCCAATAGCAGAAGGGTAGAAGAAGAACAGAACACCACTATACACAAGAGAAAGAGTAGTTTCAGACTTGTTTTTACTGTGCTTTCACCATCATCAGATGAAGATGCCACCGTTTTTACAGTGGCAGAACAGAATATGAAAACATCAACAATACCTCGACATATAATGGAAGATGCTCATTATTTAAATAATTTTCTCAATTGAACATGCAGTCACTGGTGCATGTGAATACCGCTAGGCCACATCTTTCGTCTCTTAGTAATGTTATTCTTCAACATCATGCAATGGTCAGTGGTTTGACTGAACATAACATGTATATGACACAACCCGCTGACAGCAGAATGCAAGTTACACCACATTATTAAAAATAATCTTGGTAGTTCAAATAGTGTCAGTGAATGAGTGATGAGAAATTATGCCAGAGAGTGAACAGAGAAATAATAAGTGGGAATAAGCTGTAGTGTTGTTATGAATGCAGACAAGAAGATGCCATAATTCCCCCTAATGCAAGCAATCAGTTGCGTTGAATGAGTTTTCGCTGTGAAAGCTGTAGCAGAATCATGTCAGTACTTTCTCAGGATATAGCAGATGATATCTAATGGTTACATTATCATGGTGAGTGTAATTTAATCTGTTTACAATAATGTAAATATCAGTTTTATTGTATTAGGGAATAAGGTGAAATCTTTATAGAAGAACTAAGAAAATAAACTATATAAACACACTCAAAATATGCTGAATTGTGTAATAATAAGGTTACTCATCAGTTTAAGTCTTACAATAAAAATTAGATTTATTTAACTTAAAAATAATGAACAATATAAGGCAATTTTTTTCGAATGTCAACATGATTAGAATTTCTAATAATATAGATTGAATTATACTTTCAATTATTTTTTGGTTGAAAACTAATTTTTTATGTAATAGCATAACATTGTCAATCTGCTTGTTTCTTTAAGTTAGTTAGCTTGTATAAAAGGTTCTTGTATAAAAGACATGGATTGTATATTTTCTAATATGATGAAACTGAGGAATAACACCGTTGTATTATTCAACTGTTTTTTTCAAGTATGATGCCATAATTGAAAAATGCTAATAAGCATTAAATTTTATGAATTAAACGTTGGCTACAATGATGTTTGCTAGATTTGACAGATCACTCGGCTATTTCAGGAGCAGCATGATTTCCTTTTATATAAACCTGAAATACAGTAATGTGAGCCCCTTTGCCAGATCTAGCAAGCATTTTTGGAATATGCATTATGTATACAGAGAGCATGAGGAATAAAAAATATGTAGCAGCATACAAATATCATGAAAAGCCACTACGATAACCTCCAAAAGCTACTTTTATTTTATAATAAGAAAAGAAAAGTAAGATCATTGTACAAGAACCACAATAATAATTTCTTTCATCCAATTTCTATAATCCAATTAATTTACAAACAGGAAAAAACTGAAATTAATGCACTAAGAATTTCATGTTATTATTGTTATTACAGTTGTTTAACTGTAATACCAATAATAACTGTAATACCAATAATAATAATTGGACAACAACTATTTTTCTTATTGTTTAATAAGTGTTTAAAAAGTTAGTGTTATTAAACAATAAAAAGCAATCTTTATTATTAAAAACTAATGATGTTGACTGAAAAATAGAAATTGCGTTATCTTTTTAATTATTGCTACCCTGGTAGCACAATCTGACGCATGTCCGATTGCGCAGAACACGCGTGGTCTATTTCCGCGTTTATATGTAATTCTGCTGCACTCTGATTGCAGCAGTATCGTGCGTCAAGATTGCAACAGAATTGCAAGTAATAAGTGCAATCCTGGGAACAGGATGATGCGCGCATGCGTGCGCAAGAATTGCAGCAGAATTACGTCACGTTCCTCCAGCAGCATCGTCCGTAAGGATTGCAACAGAATTGCAAGTAAAAAATGCAACCCTGGGATCCGGATTATGCACGCATGCATGCGCAAGAATTGCTGCAGAATTACGTCACGTTCCTCCAGCATCATCGTCCGTCAGAATTGCAAAAGAATTGCGAGTGAAAAGGTCCATTCTCGAAACCTGGTTACGCACGCATGCATGGGCAAGAATTGCAGCAGAATTACGTCACGTTCCTCCAGCAGCATCGTCCGTAAGGATTGCAACAGAATTGCAAGTAAAAAATGCAACCCTGGGATCCGGATTATGCACGCATGCATGCACAAGAATTGCTGCAGAATTACGTCACGTTCCTCCAGCAGCATCGTCCGTCAGAATTGCACAAGAATTGCGAGTGATAAGGTCCATTCTCGAAACCTGGTTACGCACGCATTCGTGCGCAGGAATTGCAGAAGAATTACGTCACGTTCCTCCAGCAGCATCGTCCGTAAGGATTGCAACAGAATTGCAAGTAAAAAAGGCAACCCTGGGATCCGGATTATGCACGCATGCATGCGCAAGAATTGCTGCAGAATTACGTCACGTTCCTCCAGCAGTATCGTCCGTCAGAATTGCACAAGAATTGCGAGTGAAAAGGTCCATTCTCGAAACCTGGTTACGCACGCATTCGTGCACAAGAATTGCAGAAGAATTACGTCACGTTCCTCCAGCAGCATCGTCCGTAAGGATTGCAACAGATTTGCAAGTAAAAAAGGCAACCCTGGGATCCGGATTATGCACGCATGCATGCGCAAGAATTGCTGCAGAATTACGTCACGTTCCTCCAGCAGCATCGTCCGTCAGAATTGCACAAGAATTGCGAGTGAAAAGGTCCATTCTCGAAACCTGGTTACGCACGCATTCGTGCGCAAGAATTGCAGAAGAATTACGTCACGTTCCTCCAGCAGCATCGTCCGTAAGGATTGCAACAGAATTGCAAGTAAAAAAGGCAACCCTGGCATCCGGATTATGCACGCATGCATGCGTAAGAATTGCTGCAGAATTACGTCACGTTCCTCCAGCAGGATCGTCCATCAGAATTGCAAAAAAATTGTGAGTGAGAAGGTCCATTCTCGAAACCTGGTTACGCACGTATGCGTGCGCAAGAAGTGCAGCAGAATTACTTCACGTTCCTTCACCAGCATCGTTCGTCAGGCGTGATTTTATGCAATAATTTTCCATTTACACTGTTATCGGGAACATAATAGCAAATAGGCTGTCTCCAATCATTCTGCCTACCTCGTAACATAAAAACTAAAACATGATTACCATGATTTTTATTGCGACCATGCTTTCCCATATCAGTGTAACCTTCAATCAAATCTTTTTTTGGGTTGTAATCTAACCACGATTTTATACTCATTTCATCCCACATTAATACACACTCGCGTTCTTTTTGAGTCATTGTACTTGATTTTATTTTCAATAATTCTAATAACTTAGTGTTATTTCCGGGACTCAAATCAAGTTCGTTAATCCATCGCCTTATTAAACTAATACAGGGCAAAGCAAACTTCTTTTGGTCACGCAAATAACAATAAGCTTTTGGAGACTTATAAAATAAATTTATAGCAAACTCTTTTTCCTCATTGGACCACTTTCTCCGTTTGTTATGATTCATTTGCATTTTAAAAAAATTTAATACATTAGCATTAAGCTTTAAGTACTCATCATAAAAAGAAACTGCTTCCTTAGATCTTTCAATTTTACGCTCAAGGTTCATAATTTTTTTATTTCTATTTCGAATGTTTTTAGAAAGTTGTTTATTTCTATTTTGAATGTTTTTAGCTTTTTGTTCATACGTTACATTTTTTGCTTTTACTTGTATAATCACATGTTGTGCTTTTTTACATTGCTTATCTTTTTGGTTTAACTGTCGTTGTAAATTCTTAATTTCATCTTGCAATTTTTTAAGTGAAGTTTCATAAGTTCTAATTTTATCAACAGCATTTGTGGATTTTTCGGTAGAGTCACAATCAAAATTCAATTGGCTTTGCATTCCTGAACAAGATGGCTCTTCTGTATCAAAGCTTTGTGGCATGTTAAAACTAGTTTCTATTAAAAAAGGAGTTTCTAAATCAATAGCTGATCTCTCTTGACATGTAATAGGAGGAAGATCAATTTCGGAGCCATCATGTTCCTCAACTTCGTCGGAATCATTCAAATCAGTAGCTGAAGCCTTTTGAATAGGTATAGCAATATCTTTTAATCTCTTCATACCAGAACCGATTACAAAATCGTCAGCAGTAAAATGGTCACTACAAAGTCGCTTGTTTTCCATTTGATTGGAATCCAAATCAATAAGTGTGTAATTGCCTGAGTGAAGAATCCAATTTAGTTGTCTATGTAAATAAAATATATAATTGATAGAAAGAAAGTGCAAATCATAGTCATAACTTTAAGAAAATTTTGAATATTATAGTTGGGAAGCAGAGCGTCCAAGTCGGACGGCAGTTTCGAGTCTGCGCAGTAGAGACTGTCGCGGATTGGGCGCTCGCGCTTTAAGCTAGAGTCGGGTGTTACGTAGACGTGTAATACAAGGCAAAACAATTATTTAAATAATTCTTAACCCCAAGTAGGCGGGGGATGCGAGTTCCACGCGTATACGTGAGAGCGTAAGACGTGCATACAAGGCAAAATACTTATGTAAATAATTCTTAACCCCAAGTAATCGGGGGATGCGAGTTCCACGCGTATACGGGAGCGCGTTAGACGTGCATGCAAGGCAAAATAATTATGTAAATAACTCTTAACCCCAAGTAGGCGGGGGATGCGAGTTCCACGCGTATACGGGAGCGCATACAAGGCAAAATAATTATGTAAATAATTCTTAACCCCAAGTAGGCGGGGGATGCGAGTTCCACACGTATACTGGTATAAGGCAGACGTGTATTATACATGGCAAAAGAATTATTTAAATAATTCTTAACCCGAAGTAGGGGGGGGGGGATGCGAGTTCCACGTGTATACGGGAGCGCGACAGCGTGCATACAAGGCAAAATAATTATGTAAATAATTCTTAACCCCAAGTAGGCGGAAGGTGCAAGTTTCACGCGAATGTGGGAGCATCCCCCACCTACTAGGGGTTGAGGATTATTTAAATAATTATTTTGCCTTGTATGCACATCTGACGCGCTCCCGTATACGTGAAACTCGCATTCCCTGCCTACTTGAGGTTAAGAGTTATTTACATAATTATTTTGCCATGTATACACGACTGCCTTATTCCAGTATACGCGAGGAACTCGTATCCTCCGCCTACTTGGGGTTAAGAGTTATTTACATAAGTATTTTGCCTTGTATGCACGTCTTACGCTCTCACGTATATGCGTGGAACTCGCATCCCCCGCCTACTTGGGGTTTATAATTGTTTAAATAATTGCCTTTCTTATTGTTGCACATCTATGTAATTCCCTTATATGCGTGGACCTCATATCCCCACCCTACTTGAGTTTAAAATTTTTTTTAATAATTGTTTTGCTTATTGATGCACGTCTACGTAATTTCCTAATATGCGCGAACCTTGCGTTCCCCGGCTACTTGGGTTTAAAATTGTTTAAATAGTAACTGTCTTGCTTATTGTTGCACGTCACGTGATTCCCTAATATATGTGGACCTCGCGTCCCCCGGTTTCTTGGGTTTATAATTGTTTAAATAATTGTCTTTCTTATTGTTGCACATCTATGTAATTCCCTAATATGCGTGGACCTCATATCCCCCGCCTACTTGTGTTTAAAATTTGTTTAAATAATTGTCTTGCTTATTGTTGCACGTCAACGTAATTCCCTAATATGCATGGACCTCGCGTCACCCGGCTTCTTGGCTTTAAAATTGTTTAAATAACTGTCTTGCTTATTGTTGCACGTCAACGTGATTCCCTAATATACGTGAACCTCGCGTCCCCCGGCTTCTTGGGTTTATAATTGTTTGAATAATTGTCTTGCTTATTGTTGCACGTCTACGTAATTTATACTTTTCGTTACAGTAAAGTATCGATGCATTGTTTGTAGGGCCAGCAAGAAAATACTTTGTTGGAGGAGCGGAAAATAACGTACATTTGCGTACGTTATTACTCTTTAAGGACGTTCTCTTGGTCGAAATAGCAGTTTTCGAATTTTTAACTTTTAAATAATGTTTAATTAATTTAATAATCCAAAAGTAAGTACATATAACAAGTATACACTAGAAGGAACATAAAAAAAATGTTTTAAACGAATTCAGGCAATAGTTACCAAGATATTGTTAAAATTAAAGACACAAACTTCAATAAGTTACCTAATTTTTTTTGTTTCTTATCCAATCTTAACGAAATAAAGCTTATTTTGTTCGTTAAGAAATTTCAGAGGGAGTATCGATGGGAAAATTTATGATACGAGTTACCAATACGACGTAATATCAATTTGTTTATTAAAACTTGACTTACTTTTCTTAAACAAATTGATATTACGCCGTACTGGTAACTCGTATCATAAATTTTCCCATCGATACTCCCCCTGAAATTTCTTGACGAACAAAATAAACTTTATTTCGTTAAGATTGGATAAGAAAGAAAAAAAATTAGGTAACTTATTGAAGTTTTTGGCTTTAATTTTAACAATATCGTAGTAACTATTGTCTGAATTCGTTTGAAAAAAATTGTTTTATGTTCCCTCTAATGTATATTTGTTATATGTACTTACTACTGGATTATTAAATTAATTAAACATTATTTGAAAATTAAAAATTCGAAAACTGCTGTTTCAACCAAGAGAACGCCCTTAAAAGTTTAAGGTACATTAGTCAAAAATAACGTAGAAAAACCCTAGTTCTGACGTAAGAAATATGAATAATAAATATTATATTATAACAACAAATAACAATAATAATATTATAAATAATATTAATACATCATTTTTCAGAAAATCCGTATGTAATAATTCACTTTTAAAAGTTAAAAAGTTAAAGTTACTGAGAAAATATTTAACTAATTGTAAGTTTAGTTAAAAGTTAATAGATTTAAAACTAACTAAGTTATGTTAAAAGTTATTAAGTTTTTAACTTTCTAACTTAACTTTTAACTTTTTAACTAGTTGCCAACCCTGCCAATTTCAGTCCATAGTTACCGTGCGATAATAAATATCACTTTTTAAATACCAAACTTTTAAATATCGAATATCTCAAGAAGTCATTATATGATCTAATTGATAACATTTTGCACACGTATGCCTACATTATACAAGTGTGCATAATGTTTAATTTTTACTCTCGTTCTATAGCCATTTATTTACATTTTAACAAACGAAATTATTTTATTTCCTACGTTTATTAATTATATATATAAATAAATATAGTTTAACATTTTAAAGATCAATACACAAATATTTAATATATAATACTTAAATGGTTTAATCTTTATCAAAACGAAAATAAAATAAACTTAATAATTTAATAACTATAATTATTACTGTAAGCTCAGAAATGTAACCTATAAAAATAATTTCTTTTATTCTCCAGATTCCGCCACAAAAAATGTCTAACGGATATGAATATCAATATTTAATCATGATAATTTCAATTTATTTTATATGAAACTATTCTTTATAAATAAACTTAACCAAAACAATCTAACCGTGCTTCATCCTTTGGAAATCGATGAAAAATCAAGGTGGGTTTCTTCGCTTTGGTGTTTGTGTATCCTTCATAAGCACAACGTGCTCGTGATGGTGCCATGATTTATTTACCTCAAAGGCTCAAAAAACCAGTACCTAACTACTTTCAAAGAAAACAAAACCCTTGAACTGAACGGCGCCGTTAGAACTGCAACACTCCTATCATCTGTCAGAAAGCTCCTCTCGCAGATATTCCCGCTTTTTTACACTACGTTTCCCGCGCGATAGTCGGATCAAGACAGAAACATTATATTACCTATTTTCACATAATCGACTAGTATTTTATATGCAAAACCTTTGATATAAATAAAAATAATAATTCTTTGTAAAATAATATCTTTATTGTGCTTAATTAACAGTTATTTATTATTCATATCTTATACACGTGTGTATATCTATATATATTCGGCGGCCGTCAGCGCCGCCTCGCGGTTGGGTAACAGAACTAATCGGCGTATTACCCAAACGCTCTGTCCAAAAGTTTATTAAGGAGTACGCTTCTATATGCGTCTATATTCGTTGGATAAAGGTATTAAATTAATATATTGCAAAAAGTAATTTCATGTATACTTACAGCCATTCACTTCCACGTGCTCAGAAACGGTCAGAGTAGGATTAACCTGAAAAGTAAACGAAAATCTGTGAACATCCTGTAAAAATATAGTAAAATGAATAATTTTTATGAAATAATTAGTTATACTTACATCCAATCTAGACTGCAATACTTATATTTTTTACAAATTATGCAAATAACATTACGAAGCCGTCCCTCAAACAAAAAATACATGTGGAAATATACGTACAGGCGGTACAAGACAATTGCCTCACATGTGAGTGCCATAAAACCTATTCTAGAGACTACACTCGTGCCAGCATTGGGATGTGGGATCTGATATCGATCATGCGGCCCTCGTGGTGACGCGGTCAACTAGAGCTGGGGCTTTATCGATCTAAACAAAATTTAAGTGCTGCTTTCATTTTTGGCCAATCAGCGAGCTGGAAATTTTTGAATAGCCAATCAAATTTCTCAACACCTCGAAGTCATGCTTTCGTAAATTATGTTAAATTTGCGGCGCGAAAGTCGTAATATTTGTAAAACAAATTATGTAACCATAAAAATACGAAAACCCTTAAGGGGGTGTCAAACTCCATTCTGCGATTTGACCGACCCATAGGTCGGTAAGGTAGGAAGTACATACTATTGATGAAATATGACACAAGCGCCATCTCTGGAAAATCGTAATAGATTTTAACATAGATGGTGCTACATATTTCAAAAATATTAAAGATACGCGTTTTTTTATTACAAACAATTGTACGTATTTCGCGTATACGTATTTCTTTTTATAATTAATTATCCGTATTTTGCGTATACGCATTTTTATTGTTAATAATAGTGCGTATTTCACATATATACGCATATTTATTACAAATAATTTTGCGCATTTCGCCTATACGCATTTTATAATAAATAATTTGGTGTATTTCGCCGATACACATATTTTATTCTAAATAATTATGCGTATTTCGCTTATACGCACTTTTCAGTGTTATCAATTGTGCGCATTTCGCCTATACGCATTTTATAATAAATAATTTGGTGTATTTCGCCTATACACATGTTTTATTATAAATAATTATGCGTATTTCGCTTATACGCACTTTTCAGTGTTATTAATTGTGCGCATTTCGCCTATACGCATTTTATAATAAATAATTTGGTGTATTTCGCCTATACACATGTTTTATTATAAATAATTATGCGTATTTCGCTTATACGCACTTTTCAGTGTTAGTAATCGTGTGCATTTTGCCTACACGCATTTTATAATAAATCATTTTGTGTATTTCGACTATACACATGTTCTATTATAAACAAATGTGCGCATTTCGCCTATACACATTTCTTATAATAATGAGATGCAGATTCATCACTTTATTATATAGTCTCAGTTATTATTGACATTTCAAAATTCAGGACGTCGCCTCGCATGATTGCAAATGCTTTCTTAAAAATTGTAGTGCGCTTCGTACGTTTTTGTGTCCCGGTGAAGGGACAGATCGGATGCGAGGTCTAGGTGTTTATATGGCCGATGATGGAGTCCGGGTTATGCACTCCATAGGTTTTTGTACCCAGGTGTTGAGACAGCTCGATAACGAGGTCTAGCTGTTCCAGGTGGCCGGTGATAGAGTGTAAGTGATGCGTTCCGAAGATTTTTGTGTCCAGATGTCGGAACAGATCGTATGCGAGGTCTGAGCGTTCCAGGTGGACGATGATGGAGTTTACGTGATGCGCTCCGTAGGTTTTTGTGTCTAGAGACCAAGACAAATCGAATGCGAGGTCTAGGTGTTTCAGATGGCCGATGATGGAGTCCGGGTAGTGCGCTTCGTAGGTTTCTGAGTCCAGGTGTCGGGACAGCTCAAATGCGAGGTCTAGCTGTTCCAGGCGGCTGATGATACGCTTCGTAGACTTTTGTGTCCAGGTGTTTTGACAGATCGGATGCGAGGTCTAGGTGTTCCAGACGGCCGATGATGGAGTTCGGGTAGTGCGCTCCGTAGGTTTTTGTGTCCAGGTGAAGGGACAGGTCGGATGCGAGGTCTAGGTGTTGCAGATGGCCGGTGATGTAATCCGGGTGATGCGCTCTGAAGGTTTTTGTGTCCAGGTGTCGGGACAGATCGGATGCGAGGTTTAGGCGTTCCAGGTAGCCGAAGTAGGTAAGCTAGAAGAGTTCTGCCCCACTCTTATACATGGGCAGTATATCTATATATAGTATTTCCCCTAGACACCACTGCGCATGCGCGTACTTTCCCGCGTTGGATTCAAATATCTGCGCACACTGATTTCTGTAATTTGAGACGGTCTTGTTCGGATAGTATATCTATAGTTTTCCCCTAGATACCACTGCACGTACCCCCTACCCGCGACACCCTCGTGTGATTATCTCGTTCTCTCGTGTAAGATATACATGAGCACTATATGTGTGTGTGTGTGTGTGTCTGTGTGTGTGTATCCCCTAGACCAACCACAAATTTCCCTAGAACATTTTAGTCCTCGAAATTTCCCTAGGCTAACCCCCATTGGTGTACGCAAGGTACTATATACATAATAATTCCCATGAATTTTTGCACGATTTATGTATGCAGGTACTATATCTATATATATATAATATTACCTCCTAAAGTATTCGCATAAAGAATAGCATACTACATTGAATTATTTGAGACGGTCTTGTTGGGATAGTATATCTATATATAGTTTTCCCCCAGATACCACTGCACGTACCCCCTACCCGCGACACCCTCGTGTGATTCACATTATCTCGTTCTCTCGTGTAAGATATACATGAGCACTATGTGTGTGTGTGTGTGTGTGTGTGTGTGTGTGTGTGTGTGTGTGTGTGTGTCTGTGTGTGTGTATCCCCTAGACCAACCACAAATTTCCCTAGAACATTTTAGTCCTCGAAATTTCCCTAGGCTAACCCCCATTGGTGTACGCAAGGTACTATATACATAATAATTCCCATGAATTTTTGCACGATTTATGTATGCAGGTACTATATCTATATATATAATATTACCTCCTAAAGTATTCGCATAAAGAATAGCATACTACATTGAATTATTTGAGACGGTCTTGTTGGGATAGTATATCTATAGTTTTCCCCTAGATACCACTGCACGTACCCCCTACCCGCGACACCCTCGTGTGATTCATATTATCTCGTTCTCTCGTGTAAGATATACATGAGCACTATGTGTGTGTGTGTGTGTGTGTGTGTGTGTGTGTGTGTGTGTATCCCCTAGACCAACCACAAATTTCCCTAGAACATTTTAGTCCTCGAAATTTCCCTAGGCTAACCCCCATTGGTGTACGCAAGGTACTATATACATAATAATTCCCATGAATTTTTGCACTATTTATGTATGCAGGTACTATATCTATATATATATAATATTACCTCATAAAGTATTCGCATAAAGAATAGCATACTACATTGAATTATTTGAGACGGTCTTGTTGGGATAGTATATCTATATATAGTTTTCCCCCAGATACTACTGCACGTACCCCCTACCCGCGACACCCTCGTGTGATTCACATTATCTCATTCTCTCGTGTAAGATATACATGAGCACTATGTGTGTGTGTGTGTGTGTGTGTGTGTGTGTGTGTGTGTGTGTGTGTGTGTGTGTGGGTAGTAATATAGAATTTATTTATCAATTGAAGGAAACAGTGATATAGAATATTCATGAAGTTTATTAAACATAATTTTTACAGTTTTTCATATTATATTAGCATTAGATTGAATATAAGTGATATATAAGATAACTTCTTTTATTTATAAACCAACATTTACAATCAATCTTCATTAATTTCAATAGTTTTATAGTGCCCCCAAGGTAAAGTATCTGTTTCCCCAGGTATTAAGTATCGCTTATCATCGTAGGAACTTAAGGCTAACTTTTTTTGTCTTACAGTTTGTACTACATGTGCTTTAGATTGTATTATACACTGCTCTCTGTGTTGTGTTGACAAATTTAATAAACAATCAACATAGTCATCAAAAGTAATGGTTCTATCAACAACTCCAGTTTTAACACCTTTAACTTTTTTAATATGATCTTGGCCATTTACACGAATACTATACATTTTACTACGTAACCCAACGAACTCTGTCATAATTTGGCCATTACATTCATCTTTCATTAGGCCTACAACTTTCTTATTGACTTGAGGAATTCCAAAAATGTTATCAACTGGGTAGTCAGAAGTATCAAAATTTGAAATGTCACGTTTTATCACTTTATATATATCTTCATCATTTATTTCATATATTAAACTATCAGTATCGGTATACAACAGTTTGCAGCGATCCTCGAATTGCTTCTTCATGTAGTTGTAGTGAAAATCATATACCAAAGTCTTTGATAAATCCAATACACAAAGACCTACATAAATTGGCTTATTCATGTATACTTCTGTCTTCTCTAATTCTATGAGAACAAGGTTTTCATCAATGATTGTACGGCTATGGAATTCTGGTCGTGCAATAAGAGCTTCTGCTCCATATCGACCTTCCCATTTGATCAGTAATTTAACATTAACTCTTTTTCTTATATTTTCCATAGTCTTTCCGAAAACAGCATTGTTCATTAATTTGTAGAGATTTTTCTCAAAGTCATTTTTAGCTCCTTGTCTCATTTTACTATTTAGATCGATATATTCTTTTAACCAGGGTCTTTGTTTAAATTTCATTACTCTGTGGATTTTTGTTAGTTTTAATCCATTTGTAAGAGCTTGCTTTAAGTTACGATAATGAAGTACATATCGCAATTTTGTTTCAACAGTTGTAAGCAATTTAGCTTGTGAGGAGCCTGGTGGCTTCTTATGCTCTGCACAAAATGGTAAATCTTTGTGTACATCATGTAAATTTTCTGGATATTCCAAATCAACTTCAAGTATATAGCCTATTGGAGCATCATCTGGAATATTGAAATGTATATGCTCTATATCTTCAATCCATTGAAAGCCGCCATATGGTAAAGACTGTTGCATAGCCCAACCATAAAGATTGTTTACATCGAAATACATGAGGTGCTTAGAGTTTTTATCTACATCATAGTCACTACCCATGTATTTGTTATTAGCTCGGGCATAACGATTTGAACACTGACTTATTCCACCTCGTATTCCACGCTCAATAAACATAAGTTGATCAATATCAGTGAGCAACTCAAGCTGTATATTTGTATACTTCAACATGGCATCCCAAGTTAGGCCTGGAGTTGTATAATAGTGTGCTGGATCTAAGCCATAGGCTTTAAGACAGCTGTTGCGAAAATTTTCAAACACCTCTGCCAAGAGTAGTACATCGGTTTTTAAGTACAAGTCTGCATATTCACCTAAATTTGTTATATTAAATGCTATCCAAACATTTTTGGCATGTTCATAATCTTCATCAGATATGTGACTGCTATTTAATTTGCTATAAAAGTCATCTTTCGTTGGCAGTCTTGAAACTTCAAGTTTTTCTTTAGAGTCTAGATAATCATAAGGAAAGACACCCTTTCTTCTCAACAGTTGAAATTTTTCTTCAGTTAATACTTCATCTTTAGAGAACTCTTGCCGCAAAATTCTAAGTTCCTCGAGGTATGATGATAGTTTATCCAGCGATGATGCCATGAATCGGTAGGAGTCAATAAATCTAAAGTTTATGTCACTTCCTTCGATGTGCTTGGTAAGAGATGAAACGTTCTTTATTTAACGGTAAAAGATTAACCCGACCAGGAAAACCTTGAGCAATAGCCTTGATGAGAAAGTGGGAGTCATAGCCAGTTAAATTGTGGAATATAACCGGAATACTGCATGACTCTTGGTAATTGAGGTTACATTTTTCATGCGCTGCTCCTCGATATCTGAAACATATAACAATAATAAATTAAAGTAATATGTTTAAGTAATGAGGATGCATATTTAACCTTACCTTCCAGTCAGATGACAGTGATCTCGAACACGCTCCTCACCCAAGGGTTTCTCACAAATATGACAAGTTTTTGTGCATTGGAATGCTTGTTCTTGTTCCAATGTTAACATTTCCATAGGTATTGCACATTCTAAGGCAGTCTCTACATTCTCAGCTAAAACTTGCAATTCCCTTGCAAACCATTCAGCAGGGCTCGGTCCTCTGTAGCTACGGTAATATGATAGAGAGTTATCATAGCTACATTTTAAGTAGTACACACTGAATGCCTCATGCTTTTGATAAGCGTTCCCAACTTGTATAGGTTTCAAGAGACACTCAAAATCTGCATAAATGACAAATGGTACTTTCTCTTTATTATTATAATTTTTAAATTGTAAAATTTGGTCTCTTGGTGTAGGTAAGTTCACTCTACACTTATTGATTTGCGCACAATCTTGTTCATGATATTCTAATTTAGAGATATCTCTAAAGTAATGTAGGCATCTATCACATAAATATTTTCGGCCATTACGTTTTGAAAGTTGTGAAGATACCAAGCGAGATAAGTCTTTGATCCAAACATAATGAGATATAACTGTAGTATCTTCCTCCAGCTCTTCTTCTTCATCCTCATCCTCATAATTATTTTGTATCAGAAGAAGGTTTACATGTGTTTCCTTCTTAAATGTTGTTATATGCAGTGGCGCAACTTTAAATTTTCCACTACACTTTTTAAAATGTAAATATTCGTCGAGAGATTATTTTGTTTTTCAAACTTTGGAATTTGTTTTGGTCTTACAGGAAATTCTATTCCTGTAAAATTTAATTCGTTCTCATATTGCTTATATTCTTTCACTCGATCTGAATGGTGCACAGAATGCAAGGCCGATAGTATTGCCCATTTGAAACATGCATTGTCTTCATTTTGCACATTAACACATGCTTTTTTCCTTTTTATAAAATCTGGTAAGTCAATGTAATAACTTCCATGAATTGGATTAAATTTATTTATATGTACACTCAAGTTAAGAATTGTATGAAGCGACCATCCTGAATCTCGCTCTTCAAATTCTTCCATATCTCTTAATATGGGCTGTTTAACGTTTGTTGTAAACCATTGTTTTAAATCTGTTGTTTGCGAAATCGATTCAGCTTTCGTATTAAAATATTTCATTTCAATTATTTCTTCATCAGCTTTCGTTATCACATATTCAGATGCCAGCACTGTATATACTTTAAGATTATTTTCTTTCTTCAATGCATTTATAATTCGAATTTTAAACAATCTCTCAGCATCTTTCATAAATCCAGTAGCGTCTAAGTTCTTTAAGTTTGTAATAACACCCGATCTGATTCGTTCATTAAATGCACATTTAAGATCTTGCCATTTTACTCTGTCTAGTAATCTTTTGCGTAAACCCTCTCCTCCTTTTAGTAAACTTTTTAGTTTCAATTGATGAGATTTCAATAATCCAGTCGTAGATAAGTATTTTTGTTTCTCTGGAACTGTAGCTTCAACTTTTCGCAATAATTTGCTCAAAAATTTGATATTTTGTGTTGTATATTTTATCAATTTTGGAATCTCGCTTTTATCAATTTTACCACTTTGTAGCAGTTGCATAACTTCTCGCGTACGCTCAACGATTTTTTACACTCGTAAGCAGACATGTTGATTTTTCTAAGAACAGTTGTCAACTATTCGAAAACGCGTTGTGTGCGCTCTTTTATACTTTTTACTAGTGTTAATTTGCCTCTCTTCGCTGCTTCTCGATTTCTGTTGGGTTTCGAGATCGATTCGAGATTTCGAGATACCTCGCAAAACCGAACGAATATCGATCGCTTAAGGAAATTCAATAATAATGATAATAACCCCTGAAAGAGATTCTCTTTTACACTGAAAGAATTGCAGCAGCTACGTCGTATTTATAGGGTCTGTATGACGCAAAAATTGATTGGAATCTCTGATAATCTCGTTCTAGAACCTTACAGAAATAAACTGTTTACAAGACCCCTTTTAATTTGATATCCTTTGCATACATTCAAGAGACACAACCTGCAAAATTCTAAGAAGTGCGTTATACCCTTTGATATACCGCAAACAATGCTTAAATACAGAAGAGTTGTTGACAGGAAACGGCTGTAATTTGATACCTCTTCAATATGCCACACTTATTTATCATATAGAATTCTTCGCAATATTTCTTTTAACTTGATACCCATACACTTGTTATCTACAAGTCAAAGCATTGGAACGTTTACCCTTTGATATACCGCAAAAATTCTTTAAGTAAAGACTTGTTGACAATAAAAGGTTGTAATGTAATACCTCTTCGGTATATTGTTATTGTTCCAAAATTCCAGGAACTATTAATAAAATTAATATAAATTTAGTAATATAATAAGAAGTTTGGATGAGGGGATTATAATTTCGAAGAATTAAGTTTATTATGTATTGTATGAATTTCATTGTAAATTAAAGTATTAAGTAGCTAATAAGAAAGTGCGCCTTCTTACAAATGCACAAATTATTAAATTTCATTTATATATCTCAAAATTGTATGCGAAATCTCAGCAATAAACTCGTGCTCAAATAAAATAAATCCTATACCTCGCGAACGGCTTGAGATATCGAAAAAATAAGCGAATTTTGATTCTCTCACGAGAAGCGATTATAAGGGCTGTCAATTCATTGGTATTGTCGTATAAAACTTTTATTAATAATTTAAACATTTTTAATTCTGTAAGTAAGCCGAAAGAGTGTGAATAAGGAGAGCGCAATTGAAATACTCCCGAGTTCCAAGAATCACGCCGTGCGAATATCGGAACAAAGAGGAGGTGCGATAGATAACGCATTGCATGCATGTGGACATCAATATACGTTCGTTAGAAGGAGAATTTTTAATAGGCAAAATATTACACCATGTGTGTGTGTGTGTGTGTGCGTTAGAAGTTATTGTGTATCAAGATGATGATACATTCTTTTTCACATACATACACACACACACACATGGTGTAATATTTTGCCTATTAAAAATTCTCCTTCTAACGAACGTATATTGATGTCCACATGCATGCAATGCGTTATCTATCGCACCTCCTCTTTGTTCCGATATTCGCACGGCGTGATTCTTGGAACTCGGGAGTATTTCAATTGCGCTCTCCTTATTCACACTCTTTCGGCTTACTTACAGAATTAAAAATGTTTAAATTATTAATAAAAGTTTTATACGACAATACCAATGAATTGACAGCCCTTATAATCGCTTCTCGTGAGAGAATCAAAATTCGCTTATTTTTTCGATATCTCAAGCCGTTCGCGAGGTATAGGATTTATTTTATTTGAGCACGAGTTTATTGCTGAGATTTCGCATACAATTTTGAGATATATAAATGAAATTTAATAATTTGTGCATTTGTAAGAAGGCGCACTTTCTTATTAGCTACTTAATACTTTAATTTACAATGAAATTCATACAATACATAATAAACTTAATTCTTCGAAATTATAATCCCCTCATCCAAACTTCTTATTATATTACTAAATTTATATTAATTTTATTAATAGTTCCTGGAATTTTGGAACAATAACAATATACCGAAGAGGTATTACATTACAACCTTTTATTGTCAACAAGTCTTTACTTAAAGAATTTTTGCGGTATATCAAAGGGTAAACGTTCCAATGCTTTGACTTGTAGATAACAAGTGTATGGGTATCAAGTTAAAAGAAATATTGCGAAGAATTCTATATGATAAATAAGTGTGGCATATTGAAGAGAGGTATCAAATTACAGCCGTTTCCTGTCAACAACTCTTCTGTATTTAAGCATTGTTTGCGGTATATCAAAGGGTATAACGCACTTCTTAGAATTTTGCAGGTTGTGTCTCTTGAATGTATGCAAAGGATATCAAATTAAAAGGGGGTCTTGTAAACAGTTTATTTCTGTAAGGTTCTAGAACGAGATTATCAGAGATTCCAATCAATTTTTGCGTCATACAGACCCTATAAATACGACGTAGCTGCTGCAATTCTTTCAGTGTAAAAGAGAATCTCTTTCAGGGGTTATTATCATTATTATTGAATTTCCTTAAGCGATCGATATTCGTTCGGTTTTGCGAGGTATCTCGAAATCTCGAATCGATCTCGAAACCCAACAGAAATCGAGAAGCAGCGAAGAGAGGCAAATTAACACTAGTAAAAAGTATAAAAGAGCGCACACAACGCGTTTTCGAATAGTTGACAACTGTTCTTAGAAAAATCAACATGTCTGCTTACGAGAAAAAAATCGTTGAGCGTACGCGAGAAGTTATGCAACTGCTACAAAGTGGTAAAATTGATAAAAGCGAGATTCCAAAATTGATAAAATATACAACACAAAATATCAAATTTTTGAGCAAATTATTGCGAAAAGTTGAAGCTACAGTTCCAGAGAAACAAAAATACTTATCTACGACTGGATTATTGAAATCTCATCAATTGAAACTAAAAGTTTACTAAAAGGAGGAGAGGGTTTACGCAAAAGATTACTAGACAGAGTAAAATGGCAAGATCTTAAATGTGCATTTAATGAACGAATCAGATCGGGTGTTATTACAAACTTAAAGAACTTAGACGCTACTGGATTTATGAAAGATGCTGAGAGATTGTTTAAAATTCGAATTATAAATGCATTGAAGAAAGAAAATAATCTTAAAGTATATACAGTGCTGGCATCTGAATATGTGATAACGAAAGCTGATGAAGAAATAATTGAAATGAAATATTTTAATACGAAAGCTGAATCGATTTCGCAAACAACAGATTTAAAACAATGGTTTACAACAAACGTTAAACAGCCCATATTAAGAGATATGGAAGAATTTGAAGAGCGAGATTCAGGATGGTCGCTTCATACAATTCTTAACTTGAGTGTACATATAAATAAATTTAATCCAATTCATGGAAGTTATTACATTGACTTACCAGATTTTATAAAAAGGAAAAAAGCATGTGTTAATGTGCAAAATGAAGACAATGCATGTTTCAAATGGGCAATACTATCGGCCTTGCATTCTGTGCACCATTCAGATCGAGTGAAAGAATATAAGCAATATGAGAACGAATTAAATTTTACAGGAATAGAATTTCCTGTAAGACCAAAACAAATTCCAAAGTTTGAAAACAAAATAATCTCTCGACGAATATTTACATTTTAAAAAGTGTAGTGGAAAATTTAAAGTTGCGCCACTGCATATAACAACATTTAAGAAGGAAACACATGTAAACCTTCTTCTGATACAAAATAATTATGAGGATGAGGATGAAGAAGAAGAGCTGGAGGAAGATACTACAGTTATATCTCATTATGTTTGGATCAAAGACTTATCTCGCTTGGTATCTTCACAACTTTCAAAACGTAATGGCCGAAAATATTTATGTGATAGATGCCTACATTACTTTAGAGATATCTCTAAATTAGAATATCATGAACAAGATTGTGCGCAAATCAATAAGTGTAGAGTGAACTTACCTACACCAAGAGACCAAATTTTACAATTTAAAAATTATAATAATAAAGAGAAAGTACCATTTGTCATTTATGCAGATTTTGAGTGTCTCTTGAAACCTATACAAGTTGGGAACGCTTATCAAAAGCATGAGGCATTCAGTGTGGGGTACTACTTAAAATGTAGCTATGATAACTCTCTATCATATTACCGTAGCTACAGAGGACCGAGCCCTGCTGAATGGTTTGCAAGGGAATTGCAAGTTTTAGCTGAGAATGTAGAGACTGCCTTAGAATGTGCAATACCTATGGAAATGTTAACATTGGAACAAGAACAAGCATTCCAATGCACAAAAACTTGTCATATTTGTGAGAAACCCTTGGGCGAGGAGCGTGTTCGAGATCACTGTCATCTGACTGGAAGGTAAGGTTAAATATGCATCCTCATTACTTAAACATATTACTTTAATTTATTATTGTTATATGTTTCAGATATCGAGGAGCAGCGCATGAAAAATGTAACCTCAATTACCAAGAGTCATGCAGTATTCCGGTTATATTCCACAATTTAACTGGCTATGACTCCCACTTTCTCATCAAGGCTATTGCTCAAGGTTTTCCTGGTCGGGTTAATCTTTTACCGTTAAATAAAGAACGTTTCATCTCATTTACCAAGCACATCGAAGGAAGTGACATAAACTTTAGATTTATTGACTCCTACCGATTCATGGCATCATCGCTGGATAAACTATCATCATACCTCGAGGAACTTAGAATTTTGCGGCAAGAGTTCTCTAAAGATGAAGTATTAACTGAAGAAAAATTTCAACTGTTGAGAAGAAAGGGTGTCTTTCCTTATGATTATCTAGACTCTAAAGAAAAACTTGAAGTTTCAAGACTGCCAACGAAAGATGACTTTTATAGCAAATTAAATAGCAGTCACATATCTGATGAAGATTATGAACATGCCAAAAATGTTTGGATAGCATTTAATATAACAAATTTAGGTGAATATGCAGACTTGTACTTAAAAACCGATGTACTACTCTTGGCAGAGGTGTTCGAAAATTTTCGCAACAGCTGTCTTAAAGCCTATGGCTTAGATCCAGCACACTATTATACAACTCCAGGCCTAACTTGGGATGCCATGTTGAAGTATACAAATATACAGCTTGAGTTGCTCACTGATATTGATCAACTTATGTTTATTGAGCGTGGAATACGAGGTGGAATAAGTCAGTGTTCAAATCGTTATGCCCGAGCTAATAACAAATACATGGGTAGTGACTATGATGTAGATAAAAACTCTAAGCACCTCATGTATTTCGATGTAAACAATCTTTATGGTTGGGCTATGCAACAGTCTTTACCATATGGCGGCTTTCAATGGATTGAAGATATAGAGCATATACATTTCAATATTCCAGATGATGCTCCAATAGGCTATATACTTGAAGTTGATTTGGAATATCCAGAAAATTTACATGATGTACACAAAGATTTACCATTTTGTGCAGAGCATAAGAAGCCACCAGGCTCCTCACAAGCTAAATTGCTTACAACTGTTGAAACAAAATTGCGATATGTACTTCATTATCGTAACTTAAAGCAAGCTCTTACAAATGGATTAAAACTAACAAAAATTCACAGAGTAATGAAATTTAATCAAAGACCCTGGCTAAAAGAATATATCGATCTAAATAGTAAAATGAGACAAGGAGCTAAAAATGACTTTGAGAAAAATCTCTACAAATTAATGAACAATGCTGTTTTCGGAAAGACTATGGAAAATATAAGAAAAAGAGTTAATGTTAAATTACTGACCAAATGGGAAGGTCGATATGGAGCAGAAGCTCTTATTGCACGACCAGAATTCCATAGCCGTACAATCATTGATGAAAACCTTGTTCTCATAGAATTAGAGAAGACAGAAGTATACATGAATAAGCCAATTTATGTAGGTCTTTGTGTATTGGATTTATCAAAGACTTTGGTATATGATTTTCACTACAACTACATGAAGAAGCAATTCGAGGATCGCTGCAAACTGTTGTATACCGATACTGATAGTTTAATATATGAAATAAATGATGAAGATATATATAAAGTGATAAAACGTGACATTTCAAATTTTGATACTTCTGACTACCCAGTTGATAACATTTTTGGAATTCCTCAAGTCAATAAGAAAGTTGTAGGCCTAATGAAAGATGAATGTAATGGCCAAATTATGACAGAGTTCGTTGGGTTACGTAGTAAAATGTATAGTATTCGTGTAAATGGCCAAGATCATATTAAAAAAGTTAAAGGTGTTAAAACTGGAGTTGTTGATAGAACCATTACTTTTGATGACTATGTTGATTGTTTATTAAATTTGTCAACACAACACAGAGAGCAGTGTATAATACAATCTAAAGCACATGTAGTACAAACTGAAAGACAAAAAAGTTAGCTTTAAGTCCCTACGATGATAAGCGATACTTAATACCTGGGGAAACAGATACTTTACCTTGGGGGCACTATAAAACTATTGAAATTAATGAAGATTGATTGTAAATGTTGGTTTATAAATAAAAGAAGTTATCTTATATATCACTTATATTCAATCTAATGCTAATATAATATGAAAAACTGTAAAAATTATGTTTAATAAACTTCATGAATATTCTATATCACTGTTTCCTTCAATTGATAAATAAATTCTATATTACTACCCACACACACACACACACACACACACACACACACACACACACACACACACACACACACACACACACACACACACACACACACACACACATAGTGCTCATGTATATCTTACACGAGAGAACGAGATAATATGAATCACACGAGGGTGTCGCGGGTAGGGGGTACGTGCAGTGGTATCTAGGGGAAAACTATAGATATACTATCCCAACAAGACCGTCTCAAATAATTCAATGTAGTATGCTATTCTTTATGCGAATACTTTAGGAGGTAATATTATATATATAGATATAGTACCTGCATACATAAATCGTGCAAAAATTCATGGGAATTATTATGTATATAGTACCTTGCGTACACCAATGGGGGTTAGCCTAGGGAAATTTCGAGGACTAAAATGTTCTAGGGAAATTTGTGGTTGGTCTAGGGGATACACACACACAGACACACACACACACACACACATATAGTGCTCATGTATATCTTACACGAGAGAACGAGATAATCACACGAGGGTGTCGCGGGTAGGGGGTACGTGCAGTGGTATCTAGGGGAAAACTATAGATATACTATCCCAACAAGACCGTCTCAAATTACAGAAATTAGTGTGCGCAGATATTTGAATCCAACGCGGGAAAGTACGCGCATGCGCAGTGGTGTCTAGGGGAAATACTATATATAGATATACTGCCCATGTATAAGAGTGGGGCAGAACTCTCCTAGCTTACCTACTAGCCGATGATGGAGTTTACGTGAAGCGCTCCGTAGGTTTTTGTGTCCAGAGGCCAGGACAAATCGAATGCGAGGTCTAGGTGTTCCAGATGGTCGATGAGTCCGGGTAGTGCGCTCCGAAGGTTTTTGTGTCCAGGTAAAGGGACAGGTCGGATGCGAGGTCTAGGTGTTTAGATGGCCGATGATAGAGTCCAATTTAATATTATGATTTTCAAAATATTACCTGCATCTGAAATTTTGTGGCACAGTACTGCACTTTTTTGTACATATTCTGGATATAGTTTACAAAATTTCTACCAAGAGATAGTTTAGATTTGGTTTTTATTTTTTTGGTTGAGGGTTTATTGAAATTTAAACCAATTTCAATCTATTTAGTTTTTTATGAACAAAAAATGTTCCTCAAATTTTAGGTCGATATTTGCAAAAATAAAAAAGCTATGCAATATTGAAAATTCAATTTTTTTGCAATTTTTGGTTAAAATCCAAGTTTATTCATTTTTTAACTGAAAATCTTGAAACTTTTTGTGTAGTACATTGATTGGCAAAAGGTTTGAATTTTTTCTGTAGAATGTGCCAGTATTTATTTTATGACCCTTTTTGAAAGTCTCTGATTGGCTGCTTCTTAGTATACCTTCATCAAAGGATATTGAGGCTGCGGCCAAATATTCTTTATTCGACAAATTTTTTTTGTACTCTTCTTCGAAAACCCTTCAAAATACTTTTTTTGATCAATACTGGCCGAGCAAAGGGAAAAAAGTGACAATTTTTTGAAATATCAAGAAAAATCCATAATTTCAATTTTTGATAACATGATTAATGAAACTGAATATTATTCATACATCTTATGGCATGGACCGTACTACTGAATTTTGTTAGAGCATCAAATAGAACATTAGAAATATCTATTTTCAATAATATTAGGCTTACACAATAAGCAATACCTAATTATGAATTAATAATAAATTAAGCTATAGAGGTTAATTACTATAAAGCTGTCAAAATGAAATCAGGCAACAGACTGATAATTTCATTCATAATTAGGTATCGCTTATTGTGTAAGCCTAATATTATTGAAAATAGATATTTCTAATGTTCTATTTGATGCTCTAACAAAATTCAGTGGTACGGTCCATGCCATAAGATGTATGAATAATATCAGTTTCATTAATCATGTTATCAAAAATTGAAATTATGGATTTTTCTTGATATTTCAAAAAATTGTAACTTTTTTCCCTATGCTCGGCCAGTATTGATAAAAAAGCATTTTGAAGGGTTTTCGAAGAAGAATACAAAAAAAAATTTGTCGAATAAAGAATATTTGGTCGCAGCCTCAATATCCTTTGATGAAGGTATACTAAGAAGCAGCCAATCAGAGACTTTCAAAAAGGGTCATAAAATAAATACTGGCACATTCTACAGAAAAAATTCAAACCTTTTGCCAATCAATATACTATACAAAAAGTTTCAAGATTTTCAGTTAAAAAATGAATAAACTTGGATTTTAACCAAAAATTGCAAAAAAATTGAATTTTCATTATTGCATAGCTTTTTTATTTTTGCAAATATCGACCTAAAATTTGAGGAACATTTTTTGTTCATAAAAACTAAAAGAAAACGAGTTTTGAGGGATTTTAAAATTTTGAGCTGCTGACTTCACGTGAAATATCCCATATACCTGAAACAACAGGAGGGTGTAACAAAATTTGAGACCAAGGGTTGAACTTCAAATGAACCTGAGTATGGTATATAAGTTGATCCGCATTTTAAAATATACACCTTCCATCATATAAACGCATAACTGCAAATTGAACATTTTAACAAAATTTGTATTATTAGAAGTATTGTCATTAATAATTACTTTGCATTATACTTGTCATGCTACTGAATGATTGGCAAAAGTAGAGCTACTATAATTTCATTGAGTTAGGCTCATAAGTTTCTTTAGCTTCTTTTCAAATTTTATGAGTTTTGTTGAAAAAAAAAGGAAAAGAATTAATTTTATGTCAAGACATCTAGTTTCTTATAAATAGATAACTAAATAAACTCATGTAATTGTAATTCTTTTCTGTTATTATTAAATATGTTCGCCCATACACCTTTCCTTATAACTAATAATTGTGCGTATTTCGTCTATACGCATTTTTGCATTATAAACAACTGTGCGTATTTCGCTTATACATATTTTTGATATTGTATTATTGAATTTTTTATTATAAATAACTGCGTATTTCGCCTATACGCATTTTTGTATGATAAATAATTGTGCGCATTTCGCATATACGCATTATTTATTATGAATAATTGTGCGTATTTCGCCTATACGCATTTTAATATTTACTATTTTTTTTATTACAAACACATGTCAATTTGAACGTAATTACGTTCGAATAAGTATTTATTTATAATCACGATTTTTACTTATAGTATAAAATTACGTGATTAGTAATACTTTAAGTTTTGACATGTCCAACACCTATTAGCCAAAAACTACGGAGCGCACCACCTAAATATCGTCACCGGCTTCCCCGAAGACCTGGACCACGTATTAGATGCGCCCTGATATTTTAATGCAAAAAACCTAGACTCCATCATCGGCTACCACAAAGACCTAAACCACGCATTTGATACGTTCCAACATCTAGAGACAAAAAACTACGGAGCGCACGACCTAGACATCATCATCGGATACCCCGAACACTTTGACTACGTATTAGATACGTCCTGGGATCTAAACGCAAAAAACTTCGGAGCGCATCACCTCGACTCCATCATTGACCACCTCAAAGACCTAGACGACGCATTCGATGCTTTCAATTATCGATAAGTCACACTTCCTTATAATAGTTGTTATTTCCGTATTAGCAGGTAGCAACCGTTACCGCTATAGTATTTCTCCCTTACAATTGAAGGTGGAAGCAATGTATACTAAAATCGTGTGACGCTGTTACGTCGGTATATGTCGCTGATCCAACGATCGTATAATCGTGTAACTGTTGTAGTATGAAAAGCAACATACCGTAAAAGTATGGGTCCCTTACTAAGATTGCTAAAACCACCTTACTTATATAGTAAAGGAACTCCTATACTCCACGAGTAAGCCGTTTCAACTGTAGCAGTAAGAATTTTCTTTCCGTGTGCACCCGCAGAAAACTGTTACTTTTTGGGGAGATATAATTCGTACCTAAAAATCAGGTGTGCCCTAAATACTGACATTAGTCTAGGCACCAGGGGGGTTTCCGTGGCCGATGGATGTCCACGCCTCCACCAAAGCTTTTCTTACGTATTTTTTTCTGCTGATTCTGAATTTCGAAGGTGGACAGTCGCCAGAATGTTAGTTTTTTGTTATTAACAATTTAATTCTTTAAACTGCGGCCAAATCAATATGATTAATTATAACTGAATCCTAACTGTCTAAAACTGTAGTAAATTGATCTAGAATTATGCACGTTTGCGCTCGAATTCGCGACTTATTGCACTAAATTTGCAATAATTCGGGTTCTAATCAAAATTTTTCAATTCTGAAAAAACGAGCATATTCTAGATCAATTTACTACAGTTTTAGGCAGTTAGGATTCAGTTATAATTAATCATATTGATTTGGCAGCAATTTAAACAATTAAATTGTTAATAACAAAAACTAACAGTCTGGCGACGTTCCACCTTCGAAATTCAGAATCAGCAGTCAAAAATACGTAAGAAAAGCTTTGGTGGAAGTGTGGACATCCATCGGCCACGGAAACCCCCTGGCGCCTAGACTACATCTCGAGTCTGTCGCGGGAGCGCAGACATTCAAGTATACCTTTGTCGTCCCTTCTCCGTCGTGTCCGCCTAGGTGATGTCCTCGGGAAGTGGTAGTTGCGTTGGCTGCCCTCGAGGAGAGTAGAATGATATGAAGACCTGTTGTCTTCTGCAGGAGCTCTTCGCCTAGAGCAAAACAAAATATATTAATAATGTTTTAGGCAGTGGGGATGAGGAGAGCAGTATCAAACTGCCAGGAACAGAGGAGTAGACAGATGGAAAGTTGGAGGCTAGGTTCGGCTATACTACAGGATAAAGTCCAAATCCGAAGTGAAGTACTTACTCGAGTCTGTCACGGAAGCGTGAACTACATTCAACTACACCTTCGCCCTCCCTTCTCCGTTGTGTTCGCCTAGGTGATGTCCTCGGGAAGTGGTAGTTGCGTTGGCTGTCCTCGAGAAGAGTAGAATTATATGAAGACTTGTTGTCTTCTACAGGAGCTCTTCACCTAGGACAATACAAAATATATTAATAATGTATTAAGGAGTAGGGATGAGGATAGCAGTATCGAACTGCCAGGAACAGAGGAGTAGACCGATGGAAAGTTGGAGACTAGGTTCGGCTGTACTACAAGATAAAGTCCAAATCCGAAGTGAAATACTTACTCGAGTCTGGCACAGGAGATCAAACTATATTTATATACACCTTCGCTCTCACTTCTACGATATGTTTGTCTAGCTGATGTCTTCAGGACGTGGTAGTTGTGTTGGCTGCCCTGGAGGAGAGTAGAATTATATGAAGACGTGTTGTCTTCTGCAGGAGCTCTTCGCCTAGGGCAAAACAGAATATATTAATAAAGTGTTAAGCAGTATAGGAATGAGGATAGCAGTATCGACCTGCCAGAAACAGAGGGAGTAGATAGATGGAAAGTTAAGATATCTGTAGAAAATGGAAAGGGTCTTTGGAATGAAAAGTCGAAAAAGTGCATGTGCATTTCCAACTAAGACCTCATCACCCTCGCTTAAAGTTTACCAGAATGTTAACACACAATCCAATACATGTTGAGGCATTGTATATTAAATTTTAGATCTTTTCAATCAGCCAGTGTAGGCGAAATAACTTTTTTTCTTGAACATTTCTTAAAAAGAGCATACAAATTGCAATATCTCCACACTTGCTAATTATTTAGATTTGAAACTTGATAAACAATATCCCTCAGCATGTATTACATAGTATGTATAAAGTTTGAAATATTTGTAGAGAATGGAAAGGGATCTTTGAAATGAAAAGTTGAAAAAGCGCGTGTGCATTTCCAATATAGACCTCCTCACCCTCGCTTAAAGCTTATGAGAATGTTTACACACAATCCAGTACATGCTGAGGCATTGTATATTAGGTTTCAGATCTACTCAATCAGCCAGTTTGGAGGAAATTACTTTTCTTTCTTAAAAATTTCCTGAAAAAGCACAAAAATTGCAATATCTCCAGACTTGCTAATTATGTAGATCTGAAACTTGATAAACCGTCCCTCAGCATGTATGCCATTATGTATGGAAAGTTTAAGATACTTGTAGGGAATGGAACGGGATCTTTGGAACGAATTGTCGAAAAGCCGCATGTGCATTTGCGACAAAAACCTCCTCACACTTTCTCATAGTTTACCAGAATGTTCTCACACAATGCAATGCATGCTGAGGCATTGCATATTGAGTTTCAGATATACTCCATCAGCCAGTTTGGAGGAAATCACTTTTCTTTCTTAAAAATTTCCTGAAAAAGCACAAAAATTGCAATATCTCCAGATTTGCTATTTATGTAGATCTGAAACTTGATAAACTGTCCCTCAGCATGTATTGCACGGTGTGTGTAAAGTTTAAGATATGTTGAGAGAATGGAAAGGGATCTTTGGACTGAAAAGTCGAAAAAGCGCAAGTGCATTTCCAACTAAGACCTCCTGACCATTGCTCAAAGCTTACCAGAATGTTAACACGCAATCCAATACATGTTAAGGCATTGTATATTAAATTTTAGATCTTTTCAATCAGCCAGTGTACGGGAAATAACTTTTTTTCTTGAACATTTCTTAAAAAGAGCATACAAATTGCAATATCTCCACACTTGCTAATTATTTAGATCTGAAACTTGATAAACAATACCTCAGCATGTGTTACATAGTGTGTGTAAAGTTTGAAATATTTGTAGAGAATGGAAAGGGATCTTTGAAATGAAAAGTCGAAAAAGCGCGTGTGCATTTCCAATGTAGAACTCCTCACCCTCGCTTAAAGTGTGTGAGAATGTTTACACACAATCCAGTATATACTGAGGCATTGTATATTAGGTTTCAGATCTATTCAATCAGCCAGTTTGGAGGAAATTACTTTTCTTTCTTAAAAATTTCCTGAAAAAGCACAAAAATTGCAATATCTCCAGACTTACTAATTATGTAGATCTGAAACTTGATAAACTGTCCCTCAGCATGTATTCCATTATGTATGGAAAGTTTAAGATACTTGTAGGGAATGGAAAGGGATCTTTGGAACGAAATGTCAAAAAGCCGCATGTGCATTTGCGACAAAAACCTCCTCACTCTTTCTCATAGTTTACCAGAATGTTCTCACACAATGCAATGCATGCTGAGGCACTGTATATTAAATTTAGATCTTTTCAATCAGCCAGTGTAGGGGAAATAACTTTTTTACTTGAACATTTCTTAAAAAGAGCATACAAATTGCAATATCTCCTCACTTGCTAATTATTTAGATCTTAAACTTGATAAACAGTCCCTCAGCATGTATTACATAGTGTGTGTAAAGTTTGAAATATTTGTAGAGAATGGAAAGGGATCTTTGAAATGAAAAGTCGAAAAAGAGCGTGTGCATTTCCAAGGTAGACCTCCTCATCCTCGCTTAAAGTTTATGAGAATGTTTACACACAATCCAGTACATGCTGAGGCATTGTATATTAGATTTCAGATCTACTCAATCAGCCAGTTTGGAGGAAATTACTTTTCTTGAAAATATTTTGAAAAATACACAGAAAATGCAGTATCTCCACAGTTGCTGATTATTTAGATCTGTAATCTTTGGAATGAAAAGTCGAAAAAGCGCATCAAATCTACAGTTGGCCGTTGTTATTTATACGCCAGATTGCTAGATACGTATACCTATATATACGTAAAACCTAACCTTCAATTTTCTTTAGCCGAAGAATTGACGCTTGATTAAAGAAAAAAATAGGCAAGGATTGACGCTTGACTAAAGAAATAATAGTCCCTTCCATGTCAGACTTTCAAAACAGTGATTTTTACACGTTTCTAAGTGGGTTATAGGTTATTTGTACGACAGATCTGTCGTACAAATAACAACGCCGTAAAATAAATAAATTCTTGAATGACTTACTTTTCAAGTCCAAGCGGCACGGTCCGTTGGGTGTGCACGCACACGGTGCGGTACGGACGCTACGGTGTGCGAGGTGGGCGGCTGATGCGGCGCTCCAGGCTGCGCCGTCTGCGAGTGGTCCAAGCGGCAGGCACACCGATGACACGTCGATAAGCATCAATGGATAGAGGAGGGCACAGGTGGCGAAGGTGGCGGTGGAGGTGGTGGCGGCAACACGGGACCGCCTCCCGGAGGGCCTAGGCCCAGGCATCGGCGATGGACAGCTCAGCTGTGCTGCAGCCAGCAGCGCATGCGCGTACACACACACGGGCAAGGCCGCGCCGCTGGCCGCTGCCGTCGCTGCCGTCGCCGACTCGCGAATCTCGCGATGCTATATATTACCCATATGGTACAATAATCTATTCTTTTTTTAATATTATGCATAATCATGAGTGCATTGCCCTCCGTAATGACATTATGAATCATTCTGCAAAGTTTTACGTCGATATTTTAAGGCATCTGAGAATGGCATTTGAACGAAATTTTCGTTCAAATGCCATTCTTAGACGCTTTTGAATATTGACTTGGCATTTTGCAGAATGATTAATAATGTAATTACGGAGGGCAATGCACTCATTATTTTTCATATATCGTTATATTTTTTTTTTCTATTACAAACAATATATTTTTTGCTTGGTCGGTAAAAATTGAGTTTGACACCCCCTTAAGACGTTTATTGTCGTAGATAATGTTAAATGTCCTTGAACACTTATATAGTATTGTTACGGAATAACACTATACCGATCGTAAAGCTATTTCAACAAAAAAAAGGTACAATACTAGCGTGGACAGCTGCTGTAAGAACGTGACGCAATTCTGCTACAATTCATGCGCATGATGCGTGCTTAGTCCCCAGGATGCACTCTTCAATTGCAAGTCTGCTGGAATTCCACTGCATGTTGCTGCTGCAATCACGAGTTGCAATACTGATGAAATTTTTAAGTACGCATAAGTGCACGGTCATTCGTATCGATAACATTCTACTTTTCTTCTCTCAGTTTCGCACAATTCTGTCGTAGGGATTCCCTGCAAGAACATGACGCAATTCTGCTGCAATTCTTACGCATGACGCGTGCTTAGTCCTGTTCACAGGATGCATTCTTCAATTGCAAGTCTGCTGCATGTCCGCTGCAAGTTGCTGCCGCAATCACGTGTTGCCATACTGATGCAATTCTTAGGTACGCATAAGGGCATGGTCATTCGTAATGACAACATTGCATTGTCTTCTCTCAGTTTCGCACAATTCTGCCGTAGGGAGCTACTGCAATAACGTGACGCAATTCTGCTGCAATTCTTACGCCTGATGCGTGTTTAGTCCTCTTTCCAGGATGCATTCTTCAATTGCAAGTCTGCTGCATATCTGCTGCAAGTTTGTGTCGCAATCGCGTGTTGCCATACTGATGCAATTCTTAGGAACGCATAAGGGCATGGTCATTCGTAACGACAACATTGCATTTGCCTTCTCTCAATTTCGCACAATTCTGCCGTAGGAAGCTACTGCAAGAACGTGACGCAATTCTGATGCAATTCTTACGCCTGATGCGTGCTTAGTCCTCTTCCCAGGATGCATTCTTCAATTGCAAGTCTGCTGCATATCTGCTGCAAGTTGGTGTTGCAATCGCGTGTTGCCATAGTGATGCAATTCTTAGGAACGCATAAGGGCATGGCCATTCGTAACGACAACATTGCATTTGCCTTCTCTCAATTTCGCACAATTCTGCCGTAGGAAGCTACTGCAAGAACGTGACGCAATTCTGATGCAATTCTTACGCCTGATGCGTGCTTAGTCCTCTTCCCAGGATGCATTTTTCAATTGCAAGTCTGCTGCATGTCTGCTGCAAGTTGCTGCCGCAATCGCGTGTTGCCATACTGATGTAATTCTTAGGAACGCATAAGGGCATGGTCATTCGTAACGACAACATTGCATTTGCCTTCTCTCAATTTCGCACAATTCTGCCGTAGGAAGCTACTGCAAGAACGTGACACAATTCTGCTCCAATTCTTACGGATGATGTGTGCTTAGTCCTGTCCCCAGGATGCATTTTTCCATTGCAAGTCTGCTGCATGTCTGCTGCAAGTTGCTGCACAATCATCTGCCGCCATTCTGGTGATATTTCACTGCATGTGTTCAAGCTCATTTGTCATGCGTCAGAAATCATATTGAGGTCGGAAATAGACAACGTATGTTCTGCCGCAATTTACTGATTTTTAAGCATCTTGTAGCGAACTTGCAGCAGAAATGCAATGGGCATGCTACCAGGGTATATTATATAACAACATGAAATTGTCAGTGTGTGAAAGTTAGTTCTTTCCTTTTTATGAATTGGATGGGTTTATAGGAAAGACATTTTTTACTGCTTTTCTATTTCTATTTATACAATAAAACTTACTTTTGACGGTTATGGTGGTGACTTTCCATTATTTTTGTATACTCCTACAAATTCTCTGCTCAACTATGCCCTCTTAAAAGTGCTCCACCCCTGCGGCGGAAATAGGCAATAGCCAATCAGGGAACGCGAATTTTTCTGCACACATTACGCTTCGAATTTTTATTGAATCGGTGTAAAAATTATCGCATAATGTTCCTTGAACATTAATACACGCGGGAAGACTCTTACATGTTAGCAAAAATTTTTGTAAACGCAATAAAAAAAATAAATAAAATGTGAGAGGTAGCGTCGTCTGCTCGGCGCGTAAGCGACTTGAAGATGCGTCTACTGCGGCTGCGCCGAGCGGGAGTTGGTTTGTTCCCTCGTCGCGCGGTTGATTCAAATTCAGTTTTTTCCGTTAACGCAATATACAAATGTACAGTATTTTTAAAATAGGTATAATATTTTAATAGGCATAATAATTTATTACATTTACTAGGATGTTATTTTTTATTTAATTTTTATATAAGAATATTCAATTTTTGTGTTTGGAGTAAAATGTGATATAATAATATCACATTCATCGAAAATAATATCACGTTCATCGAAAATGTGATATAATAATATCACATTTTCGTGTTTGGAGTATTAAAAATTTCTTATCTATTTGAAGGCCTACACTCTCAAATCTACTATTTCAGATTCGATTCCTCTACATACTTAAAAAAAGTTCTTATCACGGAGAAAATACTTAAATGTGAACTAAATAAAAAAGTACCGTGTCAACGGTAAAAAAATTGTGTCGCGTCAGCGTGATAAAATTCAGTCGCTTCAAAATGTTTTTTACATCAAAATTTCGATAATTTTGATTATAGTCAGTCATTTCCAGGAAATTGTACATCGTTAAAAATTTACCATGTTCCATATCCCACTTAATTGAAAGCCTAAATTAAATTATAATATTTTCTCCGCATTGATATTTTCATTTACAAATGCAAATAATGATATTACACTATTGTGTGATCAGATCCTTGTCATTAAAATCAATTAAAATTTGAAAGTATCAATAAACGTTCTGAAGGATATACAATACAGTATATTGTATCTCTATATAAAATAAAATTTTAACAATATAAAAATGACAAATATGAAATATTTAATAAGGAATTAAGAGCGGACGAAGTTGCTTTTTTCCTTGATTTGAAGGCAGGGTAGAGGTGCTACTAAGATTCGCGACAAATACCTAGACCCTGGCGGAAGTAAAAACTGCACATATCTGCACATCTCTGCACATTTTTACACATTTTTACACATTTTTGCACATTTTGTCCACTTATTAGACTTTTGAAAAGAAATGTGCAAAAATGTGCAGAAATGTGCAGAAGTGTGCGGTTATGTGCGGGAATGTACAGAAATGTACAGAAATGTACTCTAATATGTACAAATGAATGTTTATTTATCATACCCCTACTGAAAAAAATCACATGGGATCCCACGTAGGATCTCATGTGGAATCCCACACGTGATCCCACGTGTGAATTTGATATGGGATCCCATGTGACATCCCACGTTTGAACTCGTAGCATGAATTCCCACATGAGATCCCACAAAAGATCCCACATGGGATCTCATGTGGGATATCATGCGTTTAACTTGAGTACGGGATCTCATCCAGATATGACGTAAAACTTAGAGTCCCCCATTGTAAGCCACGGGGTTATCAAAAACAAGGCAAGCCTTGTAATTAGGACGATTCGTAAAGAGTCATTTGAACGGTTGACTTACACGGCTTTATACTCTTGGCTATCCAACGTATCCACAGACAGCACTACCGAAGCGCCGCATAGCGGATAAATAGCCCAAGCTTACTTATGGAGAGCCGACCATCACAAGTTCTCCTTTGTCACCGCTATGCGGCGCTCCAATAGCGCTTTCTGTAGATATACTGGATGGCCGAGAGTATATAAGCCGTGTAAGTCAGCCGTTCAAATGACTCTTTACGAAGAGTCCTAATTACAAGGCATTATAACAAAAATATTTGTCACTGTCCCCAGTTTTCCCTATTTGGAAAAAAAATCAATTACACATAATACAATATCATAGTAATACTTACCAAATCGAAGATAAAACATAGATCCGACTCGCCAGACGATGTTGTGAATGCTCCTCATTGCAATTACATGAAAAGGATCTGGACACGACATCGGCAATTTTTTCCACCAATATCAACAATAGAATATTCCCTCATTTGATATGCGCGATGATAGATAATTACATTACGGAGGGCAAGCGAATTTGGATAAGTCGTTAATCGTAGTAACAATCGAGTTACAACGAATTACTGCTGTCCGGTCGGTACGGTAGGTCGCATAATAGAGGTCGGTATTCCACATCCCCTTAATTGATTTTTTATACTATTATTTATTGCATTTGCAGAAATATTCCCTGAATATTAGTTATTACACATATATAATGCATGGGCATGCAGTTTGCAGCGCTCGACTCGAGCACTTTCATAAATTTTATTTTATTTTTGATTTCAGTGTTCTATTCGGTAAAAAACCGCAGAATAACACAAGAAATGTTGAAAGTAACCATTCGCGAACATACCCATACACAAAACAACCCTTAAATAAGAGATTGAGGCGAACGTGAACATACAGCGTATGCGTGAACCTACACGATGATCTATCGAAAATTCTATCTCCAAAACGAAGTCTTATACCCCACCAAATTTTTAATATGTTTATTAGTGTAACAATACAAGCTTAAAAAAAATTAACACGTAAATCGTATGTCCGGAAAATCCTGCTTTGAATCGGAGATTGTGGCGATATGAGCGCATACAGCGTACACATGAACACATACACCATGACATATCGAAAATTCTATCTCGAAAACGAAGTCTTATACCCCGCCAAATTTTTAATATGTTTTTTAGCATAATAACACAAGCTTAAAAAAATTAACAAGCAAAACGTATGTCCGGAAAACCCTGCTTGGAAGGGGAGATTGGGGCGATACGAACGCATACCGAATATACGTGAACACCTAAAGGATGATCTATCGAAAATTCTATCTCGAAAACGAGATCTTATACCCCGCCAAATTTTTAATATGTTTTTTAGTATAACAATACAAGTTTAAAAAAAAATTAACAAGAAAATCGTATGTCCAGAAAACTCTGCTTTGAAGGGGAGATTGGGGCGATAGGAGCGCACACAGCGTACACATTAACAGATACACCATGACATATCGAAAATTCTATCTCGTAAACGAAGTCTTATACCCCGCCAAGTTTTTAATATGTTTTTTAGTATATAGAATATAGTATAGTAAAATTCTATCTTGCAAACGAAGTCTTATACCCCGCCCAATTTTTAATATGTTTTTTAGCATAATAACACAAACTTAAAAAAAAATTAACATGAAAATCGTATGTCCGGAAAACTCTGCTTTGAAGGGGAGATTGGGGCGATATGAGTGCACACAGCGTACACATTAACAGATACACCATGACATAACGAAAATTCAATCTCGGAAACGAAATCTTATACCCCACCAAGTTTTTAATATGTTTTTTAGTATAACAATACAAGCTTAAAAAAAAAATTAACAAGAAAATCGTATTTCCGGAAAACCCTGCTTGGAAGGGGAGATTGGGGCGATACGAACAGATACCGAATATACGTGAGCACCTAAAGGATGATCTATCGAAAATTCTATTTCGAAAACGAGATCTTATACCCCGCCAAATTTTTAATATGTTTTTTAGCATAATAACATAAAACTTAAAAAAAAAATTAACAAGAATATCGTATGTCCGGAAAACTCTGCTTTGAAGGAGAGATTGGGGCGATATGAGTGCACACAGCGTACACATTAACAGATACACCATGACATAACGAAAATTCAATCTCGGAAACGAAATCTTATACCCCACCAAGTTTTTAATATGTTTTTTAGTATAACAATACAAGCTTAAAAAAAATTAACACGTAAATCGTATGTCCGGAAAACCCTGCTTTGAATGGGAGATTGTGGCGATATGAGCGCATACAGCGTACACATGAACACATACACCATGACATATCGAAAATTCTATCTCGCAAACGAAGTCTTATACCCCACCAAGTTTTTAATATGTTTTTTAGTATATAGAATATAGTATAGTAAAATTCTATCTTGCAAACGAAGTCTTATACCCCGCCAAGTTTTTAATATGTTTTTTAGTATAACAATACAAGATTAAAAAAAATTAATAAGAAAATTGTATATCCGGAAAACCCTGCTTGGAAGAGGAGATTGGTGCGATACGAGCGGATAGCGAGTATACGTGAAAAGGATGATCTATCGAAAATTCTATCTCGACTACAAGATCTTATACCCCGCCAAATTTTTCATATGTTTTTTAGCATAATAATACAAGTTTAAAAAAAAATTGGCAGCAAAAATGTATGTCCGGAAAACCCTGCTTTGAAGGAGAGATTGGGGTGATACGAGCGCATACCGAGTATACGTGAACACATACACCAGGACATCAAATAGTACATTACGATACGTGGGCCGGAAATTGGATTTCCGGGCCGTGCGTGGTATGACGCCCGAGGCGAAGCCGAGGGCGTCATGACGCACGGCCAGGGCATCCAATTTCCGGTCCAAGTATTGTATACTATTTTTCTTACTCCCCGGCCGAAAGTACGTTCTGTAATTGTTAAATAATTGATAAAATTGCGTTGTCGTCTGCTAGCTGTGTTTGAGACGTTTGAGTGTTAGTTTTTCTTTCGACCCGCTCGATAGTACTGCCTCTGTCGGCCGCTTTGGGTAGCTCAGTCGATATTACCGACCGTTTTTTCTTTCGACCCGGCGTGGAGAGCTGGTTTTTTGGCCGTCTGCTACTTTCGCTGTTACACAGATGGTTTGATGCCCGCCCGACATTTGCAAGACCGAGGCGAAGCCGAGGTTTTGCTGGTCGGGGCGGGCATCAGAAACACATTCATTAAAAAAGACAACACCACTTTTTATTTCAACTAACTCTTTTTTCTCGTCACAAGTGTACTTTCCTCTGTCTATTTCGCACGTGTCTAACCTTCACACCACACAAACATATTTCTTCGAACGCTTCCGTCCGTACGTTTACTTAATTGTTTCTACACGACTCAAAAGTACGTGTAGGAAACAAGAGGAAAAAACAATGACCACGATCAAACAACACCACTTTTTATTTCATTTAACTCTTTTTTGTCGTCACCTGTGCACTTTCCTCTGTTTATTTCGTACGTGTCTAACCTTCACACCGCACAAACATCTTTCGTCAGACATGCGCGCGGGCGCTCAAGCGCCGCGGGTCAGGAAATTTCGGCAGCCAATCAGAGCGCGCGGTTGGTCTAAAATAGGATGCGAAAGTACGTACTTTCGGGTGGGCGAGTAAGAAAAATTCTATCTCGAAAACGAAGTCTTATACCCCGCCCAATTTTGAATATGTCTTTTAGCATAATAACATAAACTTAAAAAAAAATTAACAAGAAAATCATATGTCAGGAAAGCTCTGCTTTGAAGGGGAGATTGGGGAGATATGAGTGCACCCAGCGTACACATTACAGATACACCATGACATAACGAAAATTCAATCTCGCAAACGAAGTCTTATACCTCACCAAGTTTTTAATATGTTTTTTAGTATAACCATACAAGCTTAAAATGAAATTAACAAGAAAATCGTATGTCCGGAAAACTCTGCTTTGAAGGGGAGATTGGGGCGATATGAGCGCACACAGCGTACACATTAACAGATACACCATGACATATCGAAAATTCTATCTCGTAAACGAAGTCTTATACCCCGCCAAGTTTTTAATATGTTTTTTAGTATATAGAATATAGTATAGTAAAATTCTATCTTGCAAACGAAGTCTTATACCCCGCCAAGTTTTTAATATGTTTTTTAGTATAACAATACAAGCTTAAAAAAAATTAACAAGAAAATTGTATGTCCGGAAAACCCTGCTTGGAAGAGGAAATTGATGCGATACGAGCGGATAGCGAGTATACGTGAAAAGGATGATCTATCGAAAATTCTATCTCGAAAACGAGATCTTATACCCCGCCAAATTTTTCATATGTTTTTTAGCATAATAATACAAGTTTAAAAAAAATTGGCAGCAAAATTGTATGTCCGGAAAACCCTCCATTGAAGGAGAGATTGGGGTGATACGAGCGCATACCGAGTATACGTGAACACATACACCAGGACATATCGAAAATTCTATCTCGAAAACGAAGTCTTATACCCCGCCAAATTTTTAATGTTTTTTAGCATAATAATACAAGTTTAAAAAAAAAATTACAAGAAAATCGTATGTCCGGAAAACCCTGCTTTTAATGGGAGATTGAGGCGATATGAGCGCATACAGCGTACACATGAACACATACACCATGACATATCGAAAATTCTATCTCGAAAACGAGATCTTATACCCCACCAAATTTTTAATATGTTTTTTAGTGTAACAATACAAGCTTAAAAAAATATTAACACGTAAATCGTATGTCCGGAAAACCCTGCTTTGAATGGGAAATTGGGCCTATGCGAGCGGATAGCGAGTATACGTGAAAAGGATGATCTATCGAAAATTCTATCTCGAAAACGAAGTCTTATACCCCGCCATATTTTTAATATCATTTTTAGTATAATAATACAAGCTTAAAAAAAATTGTCAGCAAAATGAGAAATACCTTTCGAAAATTCGGTCTCCAGCGTTTATGAGTTTACTAACAATTTTATGGCGGAAATTTCTTGCCGAGTATACCAAGTACTTATAAATTTTACTTGTATAATTGTTTTGAAGTCACACTCATAAGTTTTTCTTGTTCTTTCATGTTTTGTGGATGTGGAATAAAATATACCTTTTTATGAATGTGAAAAAAATTATTTACAAGCATTTTTGAATGGTATACTTTTTTGGCGCTACTTTTAAATCTAAAAATTAAGGAGATATTGTCTTGTATTGAAACTACAGTACTTATAAATATTGACAACTGTCTATTTTTGATCTTTGCGTAAATAATTATCTACACTGAAAACCATAAGTTTTAAAGTAATACAATTTCAGTTTAGATAATTATGCATGCAAAGATCAAATAAGAAGACGGCAATATTTATAAGTGTCGTCGTTTAGAAAAAAGACAAAATTTTCCTTAATTTTTAGATTAGTAAGTAGCGCCAAAAAGAATAGTATTCAATAGAGCTTGTAAATAATTTTTTTCATATTCAGGATGGCTGAACGATTAAGAAAAACTTTGTCTTATATATGTTTCTTCAAAGCTAAATTCCTTTTTTATGTTTTGTCGTTTAAAAAAAGGTGAAATTTCCGTGAATTCTTAAGCCACAAAATTACAATCTGAAGTTTTATCCAGATCTGTGATCCAGACGTGTGAAACTTCCCTCGTCAGTTTGGGACTGATTTGTCATTATTTATTATTGTTACTTTTATTTTTTTTTTTATTGAATGGCAATCATTTCAAGCTTTTGTTCATTTGCCTGCTATTTTCGAGTTCCCAAAAAGTTACGAGTTGCTGAGATTTACTCGTATATTAATGTGAATTATTTATAATATTGAGTATATTTAACTATGCACATCCTTTTTTGATGGAAAACGATAAGTAACGGTAATAATTTTTACTTGATGTTTAATTTTGTGGCTTTTATTAAAAATCTCTCAAATACTGAAAATTAATATTTTAAAAATTTATAACTCTTTATAACTCTTTGGCTTTTGTAGATGATGAAAGGATCATTTTAATCTTAAAGTTGCCTTAATTTCTGTTTTTATTTGTTCTAAGACTGTTTTTATTTGTATAAACAAATGCATTTAAATGAAGGTTCTTGCAATTTTGTTAAATTGTAACATCTAAATTTAGATTCTACGAATCAAAAACTATAAAAAGCGATGATTAGTTTTTCCAATTGCATCAGCAGGTTGCTACACGGGGAGACAGAAGCGACAAATTTTCCGGCGCCTGGGACATAGAGAATCGCTATAGAAACTGAAAAACGGCTCGTGAACGGCGCAGACAATCAGTCCCCGCGCGCTCATATTATAACATTGCAGCCAGCGGCAATTCGGCGAATCCTTCCGAGCCCCTTCGAGCACCGCCGAGGCGCGTCGGCGTCGCCGATGCAGCATTCGTGCGGCCGCATTATGTTCAAGCGCTTAAGGGGATGCCTTACTCGTACTATTACCGACCGAGCAATTCACACAGTTTCAATATATATATATATATATATATATATATATATATATATATATATATATATATATATATATATATATATATATATATATATATATATATATATATATATATATATATATATATATATATATATATATATATAATCATTACTGATCAAACTTTTATTTTTTAGGTGAATAAAAAAAAAATGTTAACTGTAGTTCCCCCTTAATATAATTAAATTAAATTTAAACATTAAAACACATTCAGTAAATTGATTTTATATACAGAAAGACATGTTTAAGTTATTGCAAGAAGATTTTTTGGTCGGAACATGGTTTAAGGCGATGATTATGAAAAAACTGAAAACCCCTCCAAATTCGTTCCATAACTTCATAAGTTAAATTTAATTTAATTAAATTTAATTTCGTTCAAAGTTTTTGAAAAAACGGCTTGATATTTCGACTCCAAACTTTGACTGGATGATAGAACGTTAAAAAACACAGAAGAGTGTTCTCTTGATTTTTTGTGATTCGACGTATTTTATTTTTAATCAGCTTGAAACTGTGTGAATTGCTCGGTCGGTAATAGTACGGTCTACTTCCTCAAAAATAAACTATATTTGTATTATATATATATATATATATATATATATATATATATATATATATATATATATATATATATATATATATATATATATATATATATATATATATATATATATATATATATATATATATATATATATATATATATATATATATATATATATATATATATATATATATATACATATATATATATATATATATATATATATATATATATATATATATATATATATGTATATGTATATGTATATATATATATATATATATATATATATATATATATATATATATATATATATATATATATATATATATATATATATAATACAAATATAGTTTATTTTTGAGGAAGTAGACCGTACCAGAGGTCTGTAAACCCATTTGATCCAAAGATCTTGAGATTTTAAAATTTGTATCCTGCCGTAACCTACAGACTGAACCATTTGATATTTTTTAACTGGATACGGGCCATAATCTTTGATTTTTATATCTCCTTTGACTGAAGCTATTCGCATCCCTTAATTTTTCCAATTATTATTTTTAAAGTAAAAAATTTGATTTAGAATCCACCATTTGGAAGGAATTTTTAAAAAATGGTGAATTTTAACAGTATAAAACGTCGCGCCGTACGAAGAAAAGCCAACTTGGAAGTAACAGGCTAAGAAAAGCCAAAAACGCGTCTAAGGCGAAGAAAAGCCTGTTTGGGACTTCCCAGACGAAGAAAAGCCAGTTTGATTCATCTCAAACGAAATAAAGCCAGTTTTCGCCGTCCCTGGACGAAAAATCGCAACTAACGACATTTCGCGGGGAAAAAAAATACAATTCTGTTAGCAAAAATACTTTTACGTACGCGTATTGATAAATAATGTCGTATATTTTACTTGCAAATCTTAATTATTACAATACAATTACTATTAATACTATTAATAAGCGGTTCTAGGAATCCCTAATCAGTGTACTGATAATTCCACTTTTTGTTATCATTGTCTCAGAACATTTGTCAAAAGCATTGCAATAAGTCGTTAAAAAATGATTGTGAATGCATAATTGTACATTTATTATACTATACTTACACAGAAAAACTCTTAGGAACGCCGAACGCATTAGCCCCAGCCGGCGGCACTACTGCGTGAAACGCTTGGAAGGCTGCGCTCATGCGCGTCTGCAGCTCGGAGCCGTGGTTTTTTTTTCCGATATATCTGACAGCGCAGTAAACCTGCGATTGCGAGTACACTATAATTCATGAACATACACTATAATTTTGAACATATGTTCAAAGCCAATGGCAAACCAGGAACAGACGGAATCTTGAATCAATGTACTGACTGTCAGTACATTGATTCACGATTCCTAGTACCACTTATTAATAGTATTCAGAGTAATTTTATATGGGTTTGAAGTTTTCATCGTTGGAGTGCAACGAAATAATTTTTTACAATTAATTAAAGTTATTAAACAACGGAAATTTTATCTAAATCTTTGTTATAAACTTATTTGATACTATAAAATAATAAATCTACACGCAAAATTAATATTAATTATTACAAACTTGAAGTAAAGTCAAATATTTTTTATTTCGTTGCGCTACAACCTTGCAAACATCAGACGCATAATTTTATTATGATAATTAAAATTTACAAGCATAATACAACATTATTTATCAATACGCGTACGTAAAAGTATTTTCGCTAAAAGAATTAAATTTTTTTCTCGCGCGAAATGTCGGCAGTTGGGATTTTTTGTCAAAACTGGCTTTTTTTTTCGTCTGAGACAAGACAAACTCGATTTTCTCCGTCTGGGAGGACCCAAACTGACTTTTCTTCTCCTTAGACTTGTTTTTGGTTTTTCTTCGCCTGTAACTTCCAAGTTGGCTTTTCTTCGTATCGCGCGACGAAATAGTGCTGGCATAAATTTTTTTTTTATCATGTATTGTCTAGTTGGGTTGATTTTAGGGATGATTTGGGGGGATAATCACTTTGGAAATAACTTATTTTGCAGTTTGTCCATGTTTTATGCATATCTCTAACAAATAACATAAAAAAAACCGAATTTGGAATTTCTGGATATTTCGTTCACGATGAACGTTCAAAACATCAAACACATTCATATCGCCACAATCTTCCCTCCACACAGTGTTTGCCGGACATGAAATTTTACACTCAATTTTTTTTAAGCTTATATTACGTATTATATTAAAAATGATATTAAAAATTAGGCGTGGTATAAGATCTCGTTTTCGAGATAGAATTTTCGATTGATCATTCTTTAGGTGATCACATATACTCGGTATGCGCCCGTATCACCCCAATCTATCCTTCAAAGGAGGGTTTTCCAGACATACAATTTTGCTGCCAATTTTTTTTAAACTTGTATTATTATGCTAAAAAACATATGAAAAATTTGGCGGGGTATAAGATCTTGTTTTCGAGATAGAATTTTCGATAGATAATCCTTTTCACGTATACTCGCTATCCGCTCGAATCGCACCAATCTCCTCTTCCAAGCAGGGTTTTCCGGAGATACGATTTTCTTGTTAATTTTTTTTTAAGCTTGTGTTATTGTGCTAAAAAACATATTAAAAATTTGGCTGGGTATAAGATCTCGTTTTCGAAACAGTATTTTTGATAGATCATCCTTTAGGTGTTCACCTATACTCGCTATCCGCTCGTATCGCACCAATCTCTTCTTCCAAGCAGGGTTTTCCGGACATACGATTTTCTTGTTAATTTTTTTTAAGCTTGTTTTATTATGCTGAAAAACATATTAAAAATTTGGCGGGGTATAAGATCTTGTTTTCGAGATAGAATTTTCGATAGATAATCCTTTTCACGTATACTCGCTATCCGCTCGAATCGCACCAATCTCCTCTTCCAAGCAGGGTTTTCCGGAGATACGATTTTCTTGTTAATTTTCTTTAAGCTTGTGTTATTGGGCTAAAAAACATATTAAAAATTTGGCTGGGTGTAAGATCTCGTTTTCGAAACAGTATTTTTGATAGATCATCCTTTAGGTGTTCACCTATACTCGCTATCCGCTCGTATCGCACCAATCTCCTCTTCCAAGCAGGGTTTTCCGAACATACGATTTTCTTGTTAATATTTTTTAAGCTTATTTTATTATGCTGAAAAACATATTAAAAATTTGGCGGGGTATAAAACTTCGTTTTCGAGATAGAATTTTCGATATGTCATGGGGTATGTGTTCGTGTGTACGTTGTATGCGCTCATATCGCCCCAATTTCAAATTCAAAGCAGAGGGTTTTCCGGACATTCGATTTTCTTGTTAATTTTTTTTAAGCTTTAATTGTTATATTAAAAAACATATTAAAAATTTGGATATAAAACTTCGTTTTCGAGATTGAATTTTCGATATGACATGGTGTATCTGTTCATGTGTACGCTGTGTGCGCTCATATCGCTCCAAACTCCCCTTCAAATGAGAGCTTTCCGGACATACGATTTTCTTATAACTTTTTTTTTAAACTCGTATTATTATGTTAAAAAACATATTAAAAATTTGGCGGGGTATAAGATTTTGTTATCGAGATAGAATTTTCGATAGATCATCCTTTTCACGTATACTCGCTATCCGCTCGTATCGCACCAATCTCCTCTTCCAAGCAGGGTTTTCCGGACATACGATTTTCTTGTTCATTTTTTTTAAGCTTGCGTTGTTATACTAAAAAACATATTAAAAATTTGGTGGGGTATATGACTTCGTTTTCGAGATAGAATTTTCGATATGTTTTGGTGTATGTGTTCATGTGTACGCTGTTTGCGGTCATATCGCCCCAGTCTCCCATTCAAAGCCGGGTTTTCTGGACACACGATTTACGTGTTAATTTTTTTTTAATCTTATATTGTTACACTAAAAAACATATTAGAAATTTTGTGTGATATAAGACTTCGTTTTGGAGATAGAATTTTCGATAGATCATCGTGTAGGTTCACGCATACGCTGTATGCTCACGTTCGCCTCAATCTCTTATTTAAGGGTTATTTTGTGTATGGGTATGTTCGAGAATTGTGATTTTCAACATTTCTTGTGTTATTCTGCGGTTTTTTACCGAATAAAACACTGAAATCAAAAATAAAAAAAAATTTATGAAAGTGCTCGGGTCGAGCGCTGCAAACTTCAAGCCCATTATAATGCTAGATGTATCAAGTAATGTATTTGTTAGAATATAAGGTACATTTACATCAGAAAGACAGAAGGTACGTGCGTAGCGCCACCTTACACAAGTATAGGCAAGCGTATAGCGAGAGCGAGCAGGAGCAGCACTCGGCTGTCGTCCTCCGTCGTGAACGGTTGTATTGAGAGAGAGAGAGAGAGAGAGAGCTGTACTGAAGTTACTGAGTGTTAATAAACGCTGTTACTGTTCTATTTCAGTGGCTTATTTGAAGAAGCCCTCTGTCCCATCCGAGTATCTCAACAGTATTAAAATAGTTTGCGTTACTAAATATAGATTAAAAAATAAATAATAGCCATAACAATTTTTTTATTTTCATAACATACAGAATCTAATTTTTAAGTTTGTCTTGGCACGATAAAAATAATGCAGACTTTATTTTAATAATTTTTTTTTATAGTAAATAGTTAAAATATCTTATAAATCTCATTTTTAAGCATTCTTCTCAACCTTGTTTCTAATCTTAAAAACTAAAATGTTTTTAATATTTTAATACATTTTTATAACGTTTAATTTCCCGATTTTTTTTTATAAAGATTTTTTTTTCAATGAGGTACAATATGGAATAGAATAATAGAGAATGAATATTTCATAACGAAATAAGAATACTTACTTTGTAAAAGTATGCGGGAAATTCGTATGTCCCACACTGATTGTAGTGTAGAAATAGTATATTACGCATGTAGGGAGTAAAAGTAAAGAATGTCCTAGATCGCATGTAAATTGTCACCCGATCCGAAGGCCAGGGTGACAAAAATGCGGTCTAAGATATTCTTTATTTTCTTCCGTGCCCCGTATACTATTTTTCATTGTTTGCTTGGCGAGGCTAAAAATACAACCTTTTGCGATCGGGCGCGGGCGCCGGGAGCAATATCGGTACTTTCAGCCAGAGAGCCAAAAAATGTGATTTCTCGAATTGTTAAGTAGAAAAATTTTTTTAAGGCTCTTCATCCTAAAATGCGTCTTCTTGCAATAATTACGAAAATTAATATATCTATGCATTATAATAGTATAGATATAAGTATTCCAAATTTCAATTCATTCTGATGATTCAAAATAGAAATATTAAGCTCCAAAGTTACAAGCTTTAACATGCAATGCCGGTTCTCAACTTGGTGATAGTATACATTTTAATTAATAAGAAAAAATCGGATCTTGCAATATTGATAAAAAAGAAATACTTGACATTGCTGAAAAACATTTGACAACGTTTTGACGATACGTTTTTAAGTTATTAGAATTCAAAGCGTGAAAATCTACATATTTCATTTTATTTTCTTGGTGGGACAATATATCTAAACGCATAATTGATGTATATTTTCTCTGGAGATATTTGCAGTCATATATGATACATACATGTACAAGCGGCACCAGAAACAAGTTTTTACTTCCCATCTCTACAATTTTCTCTCATACACTGCTGAAATAGTTATTTTCGATACAAGTGCGAAAAAGTGATTTTATCCTCGTGTGGACGTTTGCGCTCGAGCGAAGCGAGGGTGAAAAGGCCACGCGAGGATAAAGTACTTTCTCACTCGCGTATCGAACACAATTTTTTTATACGACGTGTGCAAAGCTCGATTTAGCGCATGCTCTTTTACTCGAGCGTGCGCAAAGTGGACACTTTGCGCACGGAGTGTGAAAAAAATTGATTGAAAACTCGTGCAGGCGATTCCAGTAAACGGAAACCCTATTTCTCGAACTTCATGTAAAATATAAAATATCTCCATAAATAACGAGTAAATTACATGAATTAAGAAATATTTGGAATTCCTAAAGTAAAAATATATTGAACACAAGTGTTTTTAACAACACGTTTAATTGTTTTACCAAATGACTTAGTAATAAAAAATAAACTAAAATAATAATTAGAGATTTATTTAAATTTGTCATAAATTTTAAAAATATATGAAAATATTTCTAACTTGATTGTTTATAGGGGAATTTTAATAATAGTAAGGGTCTTAGAAACATTTCAGAGGATTTTTGCAATTGAATTTCACTATGTTAAAAAATTTCAATAAGGATTTGTGCGAGTGTGAATCTCCGAACTTAATTCTCAGTCTTTAATGGTACGGAACCTATAGTATTAGTTTTTGCTTGAACACTTCGAGAAATTATTTCTTTTTTATTAACATTAACTGTCGTCTATTTAAGAGCAATTTTTCGAATTTTGTTTCGTCATCGTATTGTATACTAAAGTTAAGGTTGTATGACCCGTCACATCCCATTAAAAGTTAGTTTTTGACGTTAAAACTGCGATAAATAATTCTGTAAAGCAATTAATCAATTTGGAGTTTTCGCGATCTGTGTATAAATACAATAAGAATATTATAAGCTTTGAAAATTGGGAATAGAAGCAGGATTGTAGAATCCGCATTTGATATGCGCGATCGTCAGATTTTTTTTTCGTTCTCGCACCCCCTTCATCCGCTATTTGGGAAGATTCCGGACGGGTTTTGAAATCGCCAATTTTTTGTAGTTCCACAATGTGTCCCCGAACTTATTTCCACCGCAAAATTTTTCCTCTTTTGTTACGCGCGATCTTCAGATTTTTTTTTTCGTTCTCGCACCCCCTTCATCCCCTATTTGGGTAGGTTCCGGACGGGTTTTGACATCGCCAATTTTCTTGTGGTCCCACAACGTGCTCCCAAACTTATTTCCACTGAAAAATTTTTCCTCTTTTCTTACGCGCGATCGTCAGATTTTTTTTTCGTTCTCGCACCCACTTCATTCCTTATTTGGGAATGTTCCGGACGGGTTTTTATATCGCCAATTTTTTTGTAGTCCCACAACGCGCCCCCGAACTTATTTCCACTGCAAAATTTTTCCTCATTTCATATCCGAGATAATCAGATTTTTTTTCGTTCTCGCACATCCTTCATCCCCTATTTGGGAAGGTTCTGGACGGGTTTTGAAATCGCCAATTTTTTTGTAGTTCCACAATGTGTCCCCGAACTTATTTCCACTGCAAAATTTTTCCTCTTTTGTTACGCGCGATCTTCAGATTTGTTCTCTCGTTCTCGCACCACCTTCATCCCCTATTTGGGTAGGTTCCGGACGGGTTTTGACATCGCCAATTTTCTTGAGGTCCCACAACGTGCTCCCGAACTTATTTCCACTGAAAAATTTTTCCTCTTTTGTTACGCGCGATCGTCAGATTTTTTTTTTCGTTCTCGCACCCCCTTCATCCGCTATTTGGGAAGATTCCGGACGGGTTTTGAAATCGCCAATTTTTTGTAGTTCCACAACGCGCCCCCGAACTTATTTCCACTGCAAAATTTTTTCTCTTTTGTTAGGCGCGATCGTCAGATTTTTTTTTTCGTTCTCGCACCCACTTTATCCCCTATTTGGGAATGTTCCGGACGGGTTTCGACATAGCCAATTTTTTTGTAGTCCCACAACCCGCCCCCGAACTTATTTCCACTGCAAAATTTTTCCTCTCTTGTTACGCGCGATTGTCAGATTTTTTTTCGTTCTCGCACCCCCTTCATCACATATTTGGGAAAGTTCGGGAGGGGTTTTGACATCGCCAATTTTCTTGTAGTCCCACAACGCGCCTCCGAAGTTATTTCCACTCCAAAATTTTTCCTCTCTTGTTCCGCGCGAGCGTCAGATTTTTTTTTTCGTTCTGGCACCCGCTTCACCCCCTGTTTGGGAAGGTTCCGGACGGGTTTTGACATCGCCAATTTTTTTGTAGTCCCACAACGTGTCCCAGAACTTATTTCTACTACAAAATTGTTCCTCATATGATACGCACGATTGTCAGATTTTTTTTTTCGTTCTCGCACCCACTTCATCCCCTATTTGGGAATGTTCCGGACGGGTTTTGACATTGCCAATTTTTTTGTAGTCCCACAACGCGCCCCCGAAGTTATTTCCACTACAAAATTTTTCTTCTTTTGTTACGCGCGATCATCAGAATTTTTTTTTAGTTCTCGCACCCCCTTCATCGCCTATTTGGAAACGTTCCGGACGGGTTTTGGCATCGCCAATTTTTTTGTAGTCCAACAACGCGCCCCCGAACTTATTTCCACTGCAAAATTTTTCCTCTCTTGTTACGCGCGATCGTCAGATTTTTTTTTTCGTTCTCACACCCCGTTCATCACCTATTTGGGAACGTTGCGGACGGGTTTTGACATCGCCAATTTTTTTGTAGTCCCACAACGCGCCCCCGAAGTTATTTCCACTACAAAATTTTTCTTCTTTTGTTACGCGCGATCATCAGATTTTTTTTTTCGTTCCCGCACCCCCTTCATCCCCTATTTGGGAATGTTCCGGACGGGTTTTGACATCGCCAATTTTTTTGTATTCCCACAACGCGCCCCCGAAGTTATTTCCACTGCAAAATTTTTCCTTTCTTGTTACGCGCGAGCGTCAGATTTTTTTTTTCGTTCTGGCACGCCCTTCAACCCCTGTTTGGGAAGGTTCCGGACGGGTTTTGACATCGCCAATTTTTTTGTAGTCCCACACGTGCCGAGAACTTATTTCCACTGCAAAATTGTGTCTCATATGATACGCACGATTGTCAGATTTTTTTTTTCGTTCTGGCACCCACTTCATCCCCTATTTGGGACTGTTCCGGACGGGTTTTGACATCCCCAATTTTTTTGTGGCGCCACAACGTGCCCCCGAACTTATTTCCACTGAAAAATTTTTCCTCTTTTGTTACGCGCGATCGTCAGATTTTTTTTTTCGTTTTCGCATCCCCTTCATCCCCTATTTGGGAATGTTCCAGACGGGTTTTGACATCGCCATTTTTTTTGTAGTCCCACAACACACCCCCGAACTTATTTCCACTGCAAAATTTTTCCTCTATTGTTACGCGCGATCGTCAGATTTTTTTTTTCGTTCTCGCACCCGCTTCATCCCCTATTTGGGAATGTTCCGGACGGGTTTTGCCATCGCCAATTTTTTTGTAGTCCCGCAACGTGCCCCCGAACTTATTTCCACTGCAAAATTTTTCCTCATTTGATAAGCGCGATCGTCAGATTTTTTTTTCGTTCTCGCACCCACTTCATCCCCTATTTGGGAATGTTCCGGAAGGGTTTTGACATCGCCATTTTTTTTGTAGTCCCACAACGCACCCCCGAACTTATTTCCACTGCAAAATTTTTCCTCTATTGTTACGCGCGATCGTCAGATTTTTTTTTTCGTTCTCGCACCCCCTTCATCACCTATTTGGGAACGTTCCGGACGGGTTTTGACATCGCCAATTTTTTTGCAGTCCCACAACGCGCCCCCGAAGTTATTTCCACTGCAAAATTTTTCCTCTCTTGTTCCGCGCGAGCGTCAGTTTTTTTTTCGTTCTCGCATCCCCTTCATCCCCTATTTGGGAAGGTTCCGGACGGGTATTGTCATCGCCAATTTTTTTGTAGTTCCACAACGTGCCCCCAAACTTAGAAGTTATTTCCACTACAAAATTTTTCTTCTTTTGTTACGCGCGATCATCAGATTTTTTTTTTCGTTCTCGCACCCCCTTCATCCCCTATTTGGGAATGTTCCGGACGGGTTTTGACATCGCCAATTTTTTTGTAGTCCCACAACGCGCCCCCGAAGTTATTTCCACTGCAAAATTTTTCCTCTCTTGTTACGCGCGAGCGTCAGATTTTTTTTTTCGTTCTGGCACCCCCTTCAACCCCTGTTTGGGAAGGTTCCGGACGGGTTTTGACATCGCCAATTTTTTTGTAGTCCCACTACGTGCCGAGAACTTATTTCCACTGAAAAATTTTTCCTCTTTTGTTACGCGCGATCGTCAGATTTTTTTTTTCGTTCTCGCATCCCCTTCATCCCCTATTTGGGAAGGTTCCGGACAGGTTTTGTCATCGCCAATTTTTTTGTAGTCCCACAACGTGCCCCCAAACTTAGAACTTATTTCCATTACAAAATTTTTCTTCTTTTGTTACGCGCGATCATCAGATTTTTTTTTTCGTTCTCGCACCCCCTTCATCCCCTATTTGGGAATGTTCCGGACGGGTTTTGACATCGCCAATTTTTTTGTAGTCCCACAACGCGCCCCCGAAGTTATTTCCACTGCAAAATTTTTCCTCTCTTGTTACGCGCGAGCGTCAGATTTTTTTTTTCGTTCTGGCACCCGCTTCATCCCCTGTTTGGGAAGGTTCCGGACGGGTTTTGACATCGCCAATTTTTTTGTAGTCCCACTACGTGCCGAGAACTTATTTCCACTGAAAAATTTTTCCTCTTTTGTTACGCGCGATCGTCAGATTTTTTTTTTCGTTCTCGCATCCCCTTCATCCCCTATTTGGGAAGGTTCCGGACGGGTATTGTCATCGCCAATTTTTTTGTAGTCCCACAACGTGTCCCAGAACTTATTTCTACTACAAAATTGTTCCTCATATGATACGCACGATTGTCAGATTTTTTTTTTCGTTCTCGCACCCACTTCATCCCCTATTTGGGAATGTTCCGGACGGGTTTTGACATTGCCAATTTTTTTGTAGTCCCACAACGCGCCCCCGAAGTTATTTCCACTACAAAATTTTTCTTCTTTTGTTACGCGCGATCATCAGAATTTTTTTTTAGTTCTCGCACCCCCTTCATCGCCTATTTGGAAACGTTCCGGACGGGTTTTGGCATCGCCAATTTTTTTGTAGTCCAACACCGCGCCCCCGAACTTATTTCCACTGCAAAATTTTTCCTCTCTTGTTACGCGCGATCGTCAGATTTTTTTTTTCGTTCTCACACCCCGTTCATCACCTATTTGGGAACGTTGCGGACGGGTTTTGACATCGCCAATTTTTTTGTAGTCCCACAACGCGCCCCCGAAGTTATTTCCACTACAAAATTTTTCTTCTTTTGTTACGCGCGATCATCAGATTTTTTTTTTCGTTCCCGCACCCCCTTCATCCCCTATTTGGGAATGTTCCGGACGGGTTTTGACATCGCCAATTTTTTTGTATTCCCACAACGCGCCCCCGAAGTTATTTCCACTGCAAAATTTTTCCTTTCTTGTTACGCGCGAGCGTCAGATTTTTTTTTTCGTTCTGGCACGCCCTTCAACCCCTGTTTGGGAAGGTTCCGGACGGGTTTTGACATCGCCAATTTTTTTGTAGTCCCACACGTGCCGAGAACTTATTTCCACTGCAAAATTGTGTCTCATATGATACGCACGATTGTCAGATTTTTTTTTTCGTTCTGGCACCCACTTCATCCCCTATTTGGGACTGTTCCGGACGGGTTTTGACATCCCCAATTTTTTTGTGGCGCCACAACGTGCCCCCGAACTTATTTCCACTGAAAAATTTTTCCTCTTTTGTTACGCGCGATCGTCAGATTTTTTTTTTCGTTCTCGCATCCCCTTCATCCCCTATTTGGGAATGTTCCAGACGGGTTTTGACATCGCCATTTTTTTGTAGTCCCACAACACACCCCGAACTTATTTCCACTGCAAAATTTTTCCTCTATTGTTACGCGCGATCGTCAGATTTTTTTTCGTTCTCGCACCCGCTTCATCCCCTATTTGGGAATGTTCCGGACGGGTTTTGCCATCGCCAATTTTTTTGTAGTCCCGCAACGTGCCCCCGAACTTATTTCCACTGCAAAATTTTTCCTCATTTGATAAGCGCGATCGTCAGATTTTTTTTCGTTCTCGCAGCCACTTCATCCCCTATTTGGGAATGTTCCGGAAGGGTTTTGTCATCGCCATTTTTTTTGTAGTCCCACAACGCACCCCCGAACTTATTTCCACTGCAAAATTTTTCCTCTATTGTTACGCGCGATCGTCAGATTTTTTTTTTCGTTCTCGCACCCCCTTCATCACCTATTTGGGAACGTTCCGGACGGGTTTTGACATCGCCAATTTTTTTGCAGTCCCACAACGCGCCCCCGAAGTTATTTCCACTGCAAAATTTTTCCTCTCTTGTTCCGCGCGAGCGTCAGTTTTTTTTTCGTTCTCGCATCCCCTTCATCCCCTATTTGGGAAGGTTCCGGACGGGTATTGTCATCGCCAATTTTTTTGTAGTTCCACAACGTGCCCCCAAACTTAGAAGTTATTTCCACTACAAAATTTTTCTTCTTTTGTTACGCGCGATCATCAGATTTTTTTTTTCGTTCTCGCACCCCCTCCATCCCCTATTTGGGAATGTTCCGGACGGGTTTTGACATCGCCAATTTTTTTGTAGTCCCACAACGCGCCCCCGAAGTTATTTCCACTGCAAAATTTTTCCTCTCTTGTTACGCGCGAGCGTCAGATTTTTTTTTTCGTTCTGGCACCCCCTTCAACCCCTGTTTGGGAAGGTTCCGGACGGGTTTTGACATCGCCAATTTTTTTGTAGTCCCACTACGTGCCGAGAACTTATTTCCACTGAAAAATTTTTCCTCTTTTGTTACGCGCGATCGTCAGATTTTTTTTTTCGTTCTCGCATCCCCTTCATCCCCTATTTGGGAAGGTTCCGGACAGGTTTTGTCATCGCCAATTTTTTTGTAGTCCCACAACGTGCCCCCAAACTTAGAACTTATTTCCATTACAAAATTTTTCTTCTTTTGTTACGCGCGATCATCAGATTTTTTTTTTCGTTCTCGCACCCCCTTCATCCCCTATTTGGGAATGTTCCGGACGGGTTTTGACATCGCCAATTTTTTTGTAGTCCCACAACGCGCCCCCGAACTTATTTCCACTACAAAATTTTTCCTCATTTGATACGCGCGATCGTCAGATTTTTTTTTCGTTCTCGCACCCACTTCATCCCCTATTTGGGAATGTTCCGGAAGGGTTTTGACATCGCCATTTTTTTTGTAGTCCCACAACGTACCCCCGAACTTATTTCCACTGCAAAATTTTTCCTCTATTGTTACGCGCGATCGTCAGATTTTTTTTTCGTTCTCGCACCCCCTTCATCACCTATTTGGGAACGTTCCGGACGGGTTTTGACATCGCCAATTTTTTTGCAGTCCCACAACGCGCCCCCGAAGTTATTTCCACTGCAAAATTTTTCCTCTCTTGTTCCGCGCGAGCGTCAGATTTTTTATTTTGTTCTAGCACCCCCTTCATCACCTATTTGGGAAGGTTCCGGACGGGTTTTGACATCACCAATTTTTTTGTAGTCCCACAACGTGCCCGGGAACTTTTTTCCACTGCAAAATTTGTCCTCATTTGATAATGATTTAAGAAATAATTTTTTTTCTGTGTGATATGCCTGTAATGCCTGTTAGTGGTAGCTTTAAGGGTTGTTTTGGGGGTAGTTACCTTTGGGATACCTTTTTAGGTTATATTTATCACTTTTATAACAGTATTTAACAGTTAATTCAGTTTTGAGCTGAAATGGCGATTTTGGAATTTTCGTTCACGATGAACGATCGAAAGTTCAGTCACATCTTTTATAGCAAATGTTAAATTTCACAATTTAAATATTTTCATTATGTAATGTATTACTATATGTAATGAAAGAAATTATATTTAGTTATTTTTCTCATATTTTATGTTAAAAAATAATTTACTAATTATTATAACATGAAAAAAAGGTGTTTTGTGAAATCAATTAGATTATAACTGCTAGTGTAGTGAGCAAATTTACAAGAAATGATGACTGGTAGGTTATTTTTGGGACATAAATATACATAAGTAATGAAGAGACAGCAACAACAATTTTAGATTTAAAATGTTAAAAAATCATAGTGCTCTTTCATATTGAATTTTCATTCTGAAATTCTCACTGCTACCACTTTATTACTTACATTCACAAATAACCTATAGTTATTACTAGTAAAATGTGGTAACTACTCTTGCAGATATTAACTTAATCTTATTCAAAACTTAGTACCTTGTTGTGCAAAAAACGTTCTCCTTTGGAACAACAATATCTGCAGTAGTGGTATCCGCAGCTCAGATTACTCGGTATAAAATCAGGGAGCACTCGAACAGCTGCAAATCTTCCCCACCCCAAAAATGAAATATACTTCCATTTCCCCCGCTTCCGCAAATCACTAATCCTAAAATAAGCAATTGGATAATTTTGTACACTTTTTTTTACAATTAATTACAATCACAATCGATTTTTTTACAAGTGTATAAACAAAGTTATAACCAAACAAAAGGGGGGAGAAATATTTCGCCAGCCCCCACATAAAAAAACCACAATTTCCCTAACGGTAACATAATCTACGATTAATTTACAATTATTTACAACCACAAAAACTGGTAAAACTTAATTATTTATAACAATTTTGAGCAATAATTTCGCCAGCCCCCCATACGCCAAAATCAATTTTTCAAAGTGCTAACGTAATCTACGATTTATTTACAATTATTTACAACCACAAATACTGGTAAAAGTCGATTATTTATAACAATTTTGAGCAATAATTTCGCCAGCCCCCCATACGCCAAAATCAATTTTTCAACGTGCTAACGTAATCTACGATTTATTTCCAATTATTTACAACCACAAAAACTGGTAAAAGTCGATTATTTATAACAATTTTGAGCAATAATTTCGCCAGCCCCCCATACGCCAAAATTAAATTTTCAAAGTGCTAACGTAATCTACGATTTATTTACAATTATTTACAACCACAAAAACTGGTAAAAGTCGATTATTTATAACAATTTTGAGCAATAATTTCGCCAGGCCCCCATACGCCAAAATCAATTTTTCAACGTGCTAACGTAATCTACGATTTATTTCCAATTATTTACAACCACAAAAACTGGTAAAAGTCGATTATTTATAACAATTTTGAGCAATAATTTCGCCAGCCCCCCATACCGCAAATCAATTTTTCAAAGCGCTAACGTAATCTACGATTTATTTACAATTACTTACAACCATGAAAAATGGTACAAGTCGATTACTTATAACAATTTTAAACAATATTTTCGCTAGCCACCTCATACGCCAAAATCTATTTCTCAAAACGTAAATAGTCTATATTGTTTAATATATTTTTAAATCATAATTTTATTATCCATTGTTGGGCTTTCGTTTACCAAATAATACTGCCCGTCAGGCTAGGTGCGGTTATGATTCGGTATGACTATTGTTACTCGGAAAAAATGTATGAGGAAGTATCGCGGTTGATCGATGATAGAAAATGGAAATTTTTACCGTCACAAATATTTAAATGACTAGTAGCGGCTTAGGGTTACAGATGACAAATTCAGATGAATCAGAACTTGGAGCGAGTACGCCGATTTGCCAGTATGATACTCTATATAGTATAACTATTATTATAACTGTTAGAGGCCTGCGTTTATTACAGGGATGCAACTGTCTCCTCTATTTCCTCTTTTTTTCAATCCTCTATTTTACCCTTTTTCCAAGTTACTCCTCTATTTGCTCTATAATCAGTGATCTCTCCAATTTACCGATGAATTGCAATGAAAAAGACGCGCGGACTACAATTTGAAAAGACTTGGTCGTCTCCTGTAGGTAGGGTTACCACCTTTTACATTTGAAGTTGCTGGCCGACTGATGACTGGCGTTGGGGGGAGGCAAGTAGGCGAGGGATATGGGGTCCATGCATATTAGGGAATTACGTAGCCCTGCAGCAATGAGCAAAACAATTATTTAAACAATTTTTAAACCCAAGTAGGCGGGGGATATGAGATTCACGCATATAAGGGAGTCATGTAGACATGAAAAAAATAAGCAAAACGTTTATTTAAATAATTTTTAAACCCAAGTAGGATGTGGGAAATAAGGTCCACGCATATAAGGGAGTCATGTAGATATGAAAAAATAAGTAAAAAGATTACTTAAATAATTTTTAAACCCAAGTAGGCGGGGGATGTGAGGTCCACGCATATAAGGGAGTCATGTAGACATGAAGAAATAAGCCAAACGATAATTTAAATAATTTTTAAACCCAAGTAAGCAGGGAGTATGAGGTCCACGCGTATAAGGGAGTCATGTAGACATGAAAAAATAAGCAAGACGATTATTCAAATAATTTTTAAACCCAAGTAACCGGGTGACGCGAGTTCCACGCATACGTGGTGTGTTCAAAAAGTAAGGTGACTTACTTGCATCGATTTTCGTTTTTTTTTCTTATATTGGTACACACGTCCCGAACATGTGTTTACAGTTTCAAGTTTATAGCATTCTTTGTTTGTTTGTGAGAAGCATAAAGGTTAGAAGTGTTTTTGTGTGCTCGGTGATTTTCTGCTGTCGAAAAAAATGTATCAAAGAATTTGCATCAAATTTTGTGTAAAAAATGGAATTAAGTGCTCCAAAGTACTTGAAATGTTGACAGTGGCATACGGTGAGTCTACTCTGAGCAACACTCTGAGCAAACAAATGTTTATAAGTGGTACAAGCTCTTCCAAGAAGGACGAGAAGATGCCAATGACGAACCTCGTTCTGGATGCCCCAGCACGTCAATAACTGATGAAAACGTTGAAGAAGTGAAAAAAATGGTGTTGGAGAATCGTCGAATCACCATTAGACAAGTTGCTGATGACATCGGCACCTCGATTGGCTCATACCATGCAATTTTTTCGGATGTTTTGGGCATGAGACGTGTGTCAACGAAGTTTGTTCCGAAACTGCTTAATTTTGATCAGAAGAACCGTCGCATGAGCATCGTCCAGGAGCTGTTGGATAACGTCAATGATGATCCTGATTGGCTTAAAAGGGTTATAACTGGTGACGAATCATGGGTATATGGTTATGACGTCGAAACCAAAGCCCAATCGTCCGAATGGAAGAGCCTAGAAGAGACAAGACCGAGAAAAGCACGCCAAGTTCATTCCAATGTCAAAGTTTTGCTAACTGTTTTCTTTAATTACCGCGGCGTAGTGCATCAGGAGTTTTTGCCACAAGGTCGTACGGTTAATAAGGAGTATTATCTTGAAGTTATGCACCGTTTGCGAGAAGCAATACGAAAAAAACGTCCGGCGTTGTGGAAAAATAATTCATGGCTTTTGCATCACGATAATGCACCTGCTCACTCATCCTTGCTTGTGCGTGATTTTTTGGCCAAAACCAAAACCAAAATCATGCCTCAGCCACCATATTCACCAGATTTGGCCCCCTGCGTCTTTTTCCTGTTCCAAAAACTGAAGAGACTCATGAAAGGACGAAGATTTTCAACGATTGAGGAGATAAAGACTGAATCGCTGGAAGAGCTCAAGGCTATACCAGAAAATGCTTATCAGAAGTGCTTCGAGGGTTGGAAAAAGCGTTGGCCCAAGTGTATTATATCTGAAGGGGATTACTTTCAAGGGGACAACATGAATATTGATGAACAAATAAATATTTTTTTATAAAAAAATAAAGTCATCTTACTTTTTGAACACACCACGTATAACGGAGTTACTTAGACGTGCGACGTAAGCAAGACTTTTATTTCAAAAATTCTTAACCTCTATAACTCGACTCCCTTCTATGCGCGGACCTCGCGGCCGGGCTGCATGAATATAATAATTCTTTAAATAATAGTCATACTTATTGTTGCATGTCTACGTAACTCCCTTATATGCGTGGAACTCATATTCCCCGCCTACTTGGGTTTAAAAATTCTTTAAATAATCTTTTTGCTTATATTTTCATGTCTATATGACTCCCATATATGCGTGGACCTCATATCCCCAGCCTACTTGGGTTTAAAAATTATTTACATTATTGTTTGTCTTATTTTTTCATGTCTACATGACTCCCTTATATGCGTGGACCTCATATCACCTGCCTACTTGGGTTTAAAAATTATTTAAATTATCGTTTGGCTTATTTTTTCATGTCTATATGACTCCCTTATATGCGTGGACCTCATATCCCCAGCCTACTTGGGTTTAAAAATTATTTAAATTATTGTTTGTCTTATTTTTTCATGTCTACATGACTCCCTTATATGCGTGGACCTCATATCTCCTGCCTACTTGGGTTTAAAAATTATTTAAATTATCGTTTGGCTTATTTTTTCATGTCTATATGACTCCCTTATATGCGTGGACCTTATATCCCCTGCTTACTTGGGTTTAAAAATTATTTAGATTATCGTATGACTTATTTTTTCATGTCTACATGACTCCCTTATATGCGTGGACCTGATATCCCCCGCCTACTTGGGTTTAAAAATATTTAAATTATTGTTTGGCTTATTTTTTCATGTCTACATGACTCCCTTATATGCGTGGACCTCATACTCCCTGCCTATTTGGGTTTAAACATTATTTCAATTACACAGCCCCACAAAAAAGAAGAAAAGTTTCTGTACTTTAGATCAGACTATCATATCTCGGTGTATTTTGGCCCCCTAAGTACGATTCCAAGGTCAAAATTCGTCCACCACTTCTGAATTTGGAGATATCATTACGTATAAGATTTTTGAGATATCTTGAAAAACAAAGTAAAAACAATTTTTTTGTTAATCTTCTCTACAAATAATGTAGCATTGTTTGCGCCCTTAAAGATCAACTTTACGCCATCCCTCTACAATTTTTTTCTCTGAGATCTAAATACCTGAATTTTGTAAACTCGCACATATCTCTTAAAATCAAATTCTTCATTTCTATCTCGAAATTTATATATTCAGATCTCCGAGATAAAAAATTGTAGAGGGATGGTGTAAAGTTGGTCTTGAAGGGCGCAAACAATGCTACATTGTTTTGTAGAAAAGATTAACAAAAAAATTGTTTTTATTTTGTTTTTTAAGATATTTCAAAAATCTTATACCTAATCATATCTCCAAATTCAGACGTGATGAACGAATTCTGACCTTGGAATCATATTTAGGGGGCCAAAATACACCGAGATATGATAATCCGATCTAAAGTATAGAACCTTTTCATTTTTTTGTGGGGTTGTGTTATCGTTTGACTTACTTTTTATGTCTACAGGACGCCCTTATATGCGTGGACCTCATATTCCCCACCTACCTGGGTTTAAAAATTATTTAAATTATCGTTTGGCTTATTTCTTCATGTCTACATGACTCCCTTATATGCGTGGACCTCACATCCCCCGTCTACTTGGGTTTGAAAATTATTTAAGTAATCTTTTTGCTTATTTTTTCATATCTACATGACTCCCTTATATGCGTGGACCTTATTTCCCACATCCTACTTGGGTTTAAAAAATGTTTAAATTATCGTTTGGCTTATTTTTCCATGTCTACATGGGGGGGGGGGGGGTCCAAAGTTTAGACGACTCACTTAAAAACTGAAGTCAACTATAGACGTGCTCGGTTTCGATATAAGCTACTGCAGATTGTGCAAAATTATGACAGGATAACGAAACTGCGGAAAAACGTTCTGATCTAGACGAACACCCCGTATTGAAGAATTTGCTGCACCAATTTTTTAAATAAACAATTAAGCAGCTTACTTGCATAAAAAGCAAGGATATTCGCAGTGTTTCGAATTTTGGTGGCTGTACCTTCGTTTCAAATTATAACAGGATAACAAAACTGCAGGAAAATGTTCTTCTGATGTAGACGAACACATCCACGTAGGAGAATTTGCGGCACCAATTATTTAAATAAACAATTAATCAGCTTGCACAAAAATCAAAGATATTCGCAGTTTTTCGAAATTTTATGCAAATAAGCTGCTTAATTGTTTATTTAAATAATTGGTGCCGCTCATTCTCCTACGCTGATGTGTTCGTCTACATTAGAAGAACATTTTCCCGCAGTTTCGTTAGCTGGTCATAATTTGAAACGAGATTTCAGCTCCGAAATTCGAAAACCCGCGGATATCCCTGCTTTTTATGTTAGTAAGCTGCTTAATTGTTTATTTAAATAATTGGTGCTGTTAATTCTCCTACGGGGAGGTGTTCGTCTACATCAGAAAAACATTTTCCCGCAGTTTCGTTATCCTGTAATAATTTGGAAAGGAGTTACAGCTGCAAAACTCGAAAAACCGCGAATATCCTTGCTTTTTATGCTAGTAAGATGCTTAGTTGTTTATTTAAATAATTGGTGCCGATAATTTTGCTACGCGGATGTGTTCTTCTACATCAGAAAAACATTCTCCAGCAGTTTCGTTAGCCGGTCATAATTTGAAACGGAGTTACAGCTCCAAAATTCGAAAAGCCGCGGATATCCCTGCTTTTTATGCAAGTAAGCTGCTTAATTGTTTATTTAAACAATTCCTATAGAATTTATAATCATAGAGTTATAAATCCTATAGATTTCAGACAATATCTTTTTTTCTGATGGCATACCGCATACGGCATGCAATGTGGATTCACTCTAACAGAGCTGATTTTAATCTATGTAAAAGTCCGCAAGCAATGTAAACATGCACAGCTGTCATTTCATATAAACACTGTGATATCAGCATCAGCACCTTTTCTATACAAAGTGTTGTTCTTAATTTTCATTGTTTCCAACGAATTTTGGAGTAAACATTTAGTGTATTATAATACGTAAAAAAATTTTATGGAACCTTCGCTTCTGCCAGAAAGCTACCATTATCAGCCATTGCCTGAATCTCACTATGATATAATTGACATTTTATTTTCTGAAGTAAAAACAGTTATGCACTGCAATAAATATGTATCAGTCGTATTCTCTTTATTAAGTAATAATATTAGATGTGAAAAAGAAAAATGAAGGACAAGTAAAGAAGTTCACCTTATCAGACATTAAAAAAAGATCAATATAGGAATGTTGCTGCTATAAACATTTTTTTCAAGCATTTGGCTATGGCGATACTGGCTTCATAACATGCATGAAGGATTTTGGATTTCTCAATACATTCTTTATTTACCTCAGTATATGTATAAGAATCTAATATATGTGATAAAGATTATTAAAAACATATGGATTTAAAAGCACCAAAGGATCTACATATTAAACCACTTAACAAACTTGACTGACTGATGTGGATATGACTGTTACGCGTGCTCATAGCTTACAAGTCTGATAGATCGTATACTGAGGTACCAGAATATTTGTTCTAAATGTAAAATATTTTGAGCGAAAAATAATATTTTTTTGTATTTCAGGGCAGAGATGGAGTTAAGAAATAAAGAAGAAGAAATAAAGAAGTATTGTAGTAATTTTATCTTTAAAGCTGTTTTCTACATAATGTAAAATTTTGAGCTCTGCCGTCGACTCCAGATTCAGGAACTGCATATATTTTAATGGGAGAGGTCCTAAAATTTTGGTATTTTATATGTCTATTGGCTGAAGAGTTGTATGTATCCAATTTTTATTTGATTAAATAAGTTTTTACGGTCAAAGATTGCTAAAAAATCTGAATTTCACTTAAATTTAAGATTTTTTAGCAATTTTTGACCGTAAAAAATTATTTAATAAAATAAATTGGATACGTACAACTCTTGAGTCAATAGTCATATAAAATACCAAAATTTTAGGACCTCTTCTATTAAAATAAATGCAGTTCCTGAATCTGGAGTCGACGGCAGAGAAAAAATTTAGAAATGGCCACATATTTTGTTAAAATCGATCAAAAATTTTTTTTTGGGTCCCATTTTATCATAAATTGAATATATTTTTAGGATATTACTTCTAAATATTTCTAATTACGAAAATTAATTTTTTTCAGGTCATTTTATGAAGAAAATTGTAAAGGTGTCTGACCCCATTTATTGTTTATTTAAATATTTGGTGCCGCAAATTCTCCTACAAAGAGGTGTTTGCCTAGATCAGAAGATCGTTTTCCCGCAGTTTCGTTGTCCTGTCATAATTTGAACCGGAGTTACAGCTCCAAAATTCGCAAAGCTGCGGATATCCTTGCTTTTTATGCAAGTAAGCTGCTTAATTGTTTATTTAAATAATTAGCACCAAAAATTTTTTGACGCTGATCTATATATTTTATCATTGCTACTATGGGTTGTCATCACTTATATGTGACTCGCGTGCTTGTAAACAATATTTAATGCGAAATTTTTACATGCCTCATTTTGCCCCACTATTTCAGTGCGGGTCTTCGGGCGGATAGAATGTGTAGCGGGTAGCTTCAGCTTCATGCCTATGTCCAATTCTGGGCCTCCGAAGGATTTTGGGATTTCTGACCCCGATTATAATATAGCAGAAAATTATCACCAAAATATGCCACCGCTCCGAATTCGCTATTGCAAACACTCGCCAAGATAACCGAAACTGGTCTGCTAGCTTAGTATTAATTTGGGCCTACGTACAGTTCTGGGATCTACGAAGGATTTTGGGATTTTTGGCTCGGACCATCTTACAGCAGAACATTAGCAATAAAATATGCCGCCTCTCCGAATTCGCTAAGGCAAATACTCGCAAACATACTCGAAAATGGTCTGCTAGCTTACTATTAATCTGGGCCTATGTACAGTTCTAGGGCCTACGAAGAATTTTCGGATTTTTGACAACGAGCATCTTGCAGTAGAAAATTAGCACCAAAATATGCTCCCTCTCCGAATTGGCTAAGGCAAAAACTCGCCAAGATACCCGACAATGGTCTGCTAGCTTAATATTAAGCTAGCAGATCGCATGTTTCTCGAAAACGGCTGGAGCAGAAAAATCCGGATGGGCGTAAAAAATTAGCAGAAAATTAGCACTCAAATACTGGTTAGTTTTGTTTTTGCTAGAAACCGATTATGCAGAAAATGATTCTCTCAGCCAAGGGCCTATGTCCAATTCTGGGCCCCCGAAGGATTTTGGGATTTTTGGCTCCGACCATCTTACAGCAGAAAATTAGCATCAAAATATGCCGCCTCTCCGAATTCGCTATTGCAAGGTACCCGAAAATAGTCTGCTAGCTTAATATCAATCAGGGTCTATGTTCAGTTCTGGGACCTATGAAGGATTTTGGGACTTTTGGCTCCGAGCGTCTTGCAGCAGAAAATTAGCACCAAAACATGCTTCCTCTTCGAATTGGCTAAGGCAAAAACTCGCCAAGATACCCGAAGATGGTATGCTAGCTTACTATCAATCCGGGTCTATGTCCAGTTCTGGGACCTATGAAGGATTTTGGGACTTTTGGCTCCGAGCATCTTGCAGCAGAAAATTAGCACCAAAACATGCCTCCTCTCCAAATTGGCTAAGGCAAAAACTCGACAAGATACCCGAAAATGGTCTGCTAGCTTAATATCAATTTGGGTCTATGTCCAGTTCTGGGACCTACGAAGGATTTTGGGACTTTTGGCTCCGAGCATCTTGCAGCAGAAAATTAGCACCAAAATATGCCCCCTCTCCAAATTGGCTAAGGCAAAAACGTGCCAAGATACCCGAAAATGGTCTGCTAGATTAATATTAAGCTAGCAGATCTCATGTTTCTCGGAAACGGCTGGAGCATAAAAATCCGGGTGGGCGTAGAAAATTAGCAGAAAATTAGCACAAAATGATGGCATTGTTTACAAGCCCGGGTCATAAAAGTGATTCCCACATCCTACCTGGGTTTAAAAATTATTTAAATAAACGTTTTGCTTATTTTTTTCATGTCTACATGACGTCCTTATATGCGTGAACCTCGTATCCCCCGCCTACTTGGGTATAAAAATGGTTTAAATAATTCTCTTGCTTATTGTTGCATATCTACGTAATTCCTTAATATACGTGGGCCACATATCCCCACCCTACTTTGGTTTAAAAATTGTTTAAATAATTGTCTTGCTTATTGTTGCAGGGCTACGAAATTCCCTAATATGCATGGACCCCATATCCCCCGCCTACTTGCCTCCCCCAACCGCCAGTCATCAGTCGGCCAGCCACTTCAAATGTAAAAGGTTGCAACCCTACCTACAGGAGACGACCAAGTCTTTTCAAATTGTAGTCCGCGCGTCTTTTTCATTGCAATTAATCGGTAAATTGGAGAGACCGCTGATTATAGAGCAAATAGAGGAATAACTTGGAAAAAGGGTAAAATAGAGGATTGAAAAAAAGAGGAAATAGAGGAGACAGTTGCATCCCTGTAATAAAGCAGGCCTCTAACAGTTATAATAACAGTTATACTATATAGAGTATCATACTCGCAAATCGGCGTACTTGCTCCAAGTTCCGATTCATCTGAATTTGTCATCTGTAACCCAAAGCCGCTACTAGTCATTTAAATATTTGCGAGGGTAAAAATTCCCATTTTCTATCATCGATTAACCACATACATTCTTTCCGAGAAACAATAGTCATACAGAATCACAACCGCACATAGCCTGACGAGCAGTATTATTTGGTAAACGAAAGCCCAACAATGGATAATAAAAAATTATGATTTAAATATATATTAAACAATATAGACTATTTACGTTTTGAGAAATAGATTTTGGCGTATGAGGTGGCTAGCGAAATTATTGCTCAAAATTGTTATAAATAATCGACTTGCACCATTTTTCATGGTAGTAAATAATTGTAAATAAATCGTAGATTACATTAGCGCTTTGAAAATTTAATTTTGGCGTATGGGGGGCTGGCGAAATTATTGCTCAAAATTGTTATAAATAATCGGCTTTTACCAGTTTTTGTGGTTGTAAATAATTGTAAATAAATCGTAGATTACGTTAGCACTATGAGAAATTGATTTTGGCGTATGGGGGGGCTGGCGAAATGATTGCTCAAAATTGTTATAAATAATCGATTTTTACCAGTTTTTGTGGTTGTAAATAATTGTAAATAAATCGTAGATTACGTTAGAACTATGCAAAATTGATTTTGGCGTATGGGGAGGCTGGCGAAATTATTGCTCAAAATTGTATAAATAATCGGCTTTTACCAGTTTTTGTGGTTGTACATAATTGTAAATAAATCGTACATTACGTTAGCACTTTGAAAAATTGATTTTGGCGTATGGGGGGGCTGACGAAATGATTGCTCAAAATTGTTATAAATAATCGACTTTTACCAGTTATTATGGTTGTAAATAATTGTAAATAAATCGTAGATTACGGTAGCACTTTGAAAAATTGATTTTGGCGTATGGGGGGGCTGGCGAAATTATTGCTCAAAACTGTTATAAATAATCGACTTTTACCAGTTTTTGTGGTTGTGAATAATTGTAAATAAATCGTAGATTACGTTAGCACTTTGCAAAATTGATTTTGGCGTATGGGGAGGCTGGCAAAATTATTGCTCAAAATTGTTATAAATAATCGGCTTTCACCAGTTTTTGTGGTTGTAAATAACTGTAAATAAATCGTAGATTACGTTAGCACTTTGAAAATTTAATTTTGGCGTATGGAGGGGCTGGCGAAATTATTGCTCAAAATTGTTATAAATAATCGGCTTTCACCAGTTTTTGTGGTTGTGAATAATAGTAAATAAATCTTAGATTGTTAGCACTTTGAAAATTTGATTTTGGCGTATGGGGGGCTGGCGAAATTATTGCTCAAAATTGTTATAAATAATCGACTTTTACCAGTTTTTATGATTGTAAATAATTGTTAATAAATCGTAGATTACTGTAGCACTTTGAAAAATTGATTTTGGCGAATGGGGGGGGGGGGGCTGGCGAAATTATTGCTCAAAAGTGTTATAAATAATCGGCTTTCACCAGTTTTTGTGGTTGTAAATAATTGTAAATAAATCGTATATTACGTTAGCACTTTGAAAAATTGATTTTGGCGTATGGGGGGGCTGGCGAAATTATTGCTCAAAATTGTTATAAATAATAGACTTTTACCAGTTTTTATCGTTGTAAATAATTGTAAATAAATCGTAGATTACGGTAGCTCTTTGAAAAATTGATTTTGGCGTATGAGGAGGCTGGCGAAATTATTGCTCAAAATTGTTATAAATTATCGACTTTTACCAGTTTTTTAGGTTGTAAATAATTGTAAATAAATCGTACATTACGTTAGCATTTTGAAAACTTGATTTTGGCGTATGGGGGGCTGGCGAAATTATTGCTTAAAATTGTTATAAATAATCGATTTTTACCAGTTTTTGTTGTTGTAAATAATTGTAAATAAATCGTAGATTACGTTAGCACCTTGAAAATTTGATTTTGGCGTATGGGGGGGCTGGCGTATTATTGCTCAAAATTGTTATAAATAATCGGCTTTCACCAGTGTTTGTGGTTGTAAATAATTGTAAATAAATCGTAGATTACGTTAGCACTTTGAAAATTTAATTTTGGCGTATGGAGGGGCTGGTGAAATTATTGCTCAAAATTGTTATAAATAATCGGCTTTCACCAGTTTTTGTGGTTGTAAATAATTGTAAATAAATCGTATATTACGTTAGCACTTTGAAAAATTGATTTTGGCGTATCGGGGGGCTGGCGAAATTATTACTCAAAATTGTTATAAATAATCCACTTTTACCAGTTTTTGTGGTTGTGAATAATAGTAAATAAATCGTAGATTACGTTAGCACTTTGAAAATTTAATTTTGGCGTATGGGGGGCTGGCGAAATTATTGCTCAAAATTGTTATAAATAATCGACTTTTACCAGTTTTTATGGTTGTAAATAATTGTAAATAAATCGTAGATTATGTTAGCACTTCGAAAAATTGATTTTGGCGTATAGGAGGGCTGGCAAATTTATTGCTCAAAATTGTTATAAATAATCGACTTTTACCCGTTTTAGTTGTTGTAAATAATTGTAAATAAATCGTAGATTGCATTAGCACTTTGAAAATTTGATTTTGGCGTATGGGCGGGCTGGCGAAATTATTGCTCAAAATTGTTATAAATAATCGACTTTTACCAGTTTTTGTGGGTGTAAATAATTGTAAATAAATCGTAGAATACGTTAGCACTTTGCAAAATTGATTTTGGCGTATGGGGAGGCTGGCGAAATGATTGCTGAAAATTGTTATAAATAATCGACGTTTACCAGTTTTTGTAGTTGTGAATAATAGTAAATAAATCATAGATTACGTTAGCACTTTGAAAATTTAATTTTGGCATATGGGGGGGCTGGCGAAATTACTGCTCAAAATTGTTATAAATAATCCACTTTTACCAGTTTTTGTGGTTGTGAAAAATAGTAAATAAATCGTAGATTACGTTAGCACTTTGAAAATTTAATTATGGCGTATGGGGGGGCTGGTGAAATTATTGCTCAAAATTGTTATAAATAATCGACTTTTACCAGTTTTTATGGTTGTAAATAATTGTAAATAAATCGTAGATTACGTTAGCACTTTGAAAAATTGATCTTGGCGTATAGGAGGGCTGGCAAATTTATTGCTCAAAATTGTTATAAATAATCGACTTTTACCAGTTTTTGTGGTTGTAAATAATTGTAAATAAATCGTATATTACGTTAGCACTTTGAAAAATGGATTTTGGCGTATGGGGAGGCTGGCGAAATTATTGCTCAAAATTGTTATAAATTATCGACTTTTACCAGTTTTTTAGGTTGTAAATAATTGTAAATAAATCGTACATTACGTTAGCATTTTGAAAAATTGATTTTGGCGTATGGGGAGCTGGCGAAATTATTGCTTAAAATTGTTATAAATAATCGACTTTTACCAGTTTTTGTTGTTGTAAATAATTGTAAATAAATCGTAGATTACGTTAGCACTTTGAAAATTTGATTTTGGCGTATGGGGGGGCTGGCGAAATTATTGCTCAAAATTGTTATAAGTAATCGACTTTTACCAGTTTTTGTTGTTGTAAATAATTGTAAATAAATCGTAGATTGCGTTAGCACTTTGAAAATTTGATTTTGGCGTATGGGCGGGCTGGCGAAATTATTGCTCAAAATTGTTATAAATAATCGACTTTTACCAGTTTTTGTGGTTGTAAATAATTGTAAATAAATCGTAGATTACGTTAGCACTTTAAAAAATTGATTTTGGCGTATGGTGGGGCTGGCGAAATTATTGCTCAAAATTGTTATAAATAATCGACTTTTACCAGTTTTTATGGTTGTAAATAATTGTAAATAAATCGTAGATTACGTTAGCACTTTGAAAAATTGATTTTGGCGTATGGGGGGTCTGGCGAAATTATTGCTCAAAATTTTTATAAATAATCGACTTTTACTAGTTTTTGTGGTTGTAAATAATTGTAAATAAATCGTAGATTACGTTACCGTTCTGGAAATTGTGGTTTTTTTATGTGGGGGCTGGCGAAATATTTCTCCCCCCCCCCTTTAGTTTGTTTATAAGATTGTTTATACACTTGTAAAAAAATCGATTGTGGTTGTAATTAATTGTAAAAAAGTGTACAAAATTATCCAATTGCTTAT